>OZ020170.1:14293104-14638368 GCA_963971145.1 Sussaba pulchella | reverse complement strand
AAAAGTACTTATTCATTGCTCGCCAACGTTCCGGCTCTTGGCCTCAAGCGTGATAAACTCGCGAATCGTCATTGCCGCGACGATTGTCATATAAATTACGAACGCGAGCGCGTAAGTTGATCGCACTGAGATCGGGTGAGCCTCTCAATTGCGAAACCGAACAATATTTATAACTATCGACGACGAACACGTAGGCGCGTATAAGTGGGTCAAGTATCGATCCTAGAAGAATCTGCCGATGAATCAGTACGTGATTTTGGTCCTTAGTGTGTAATGTTGTTTTCGGCACCTTATTCCTGTAGGATAAGTCGGTAGTGCCTGGAGCTTTAAAAAGCACGCTCAAGTGCTTTTTAACGACACTCTACCGGCACGTCGTGGCGCTGCACGGCGGGCCGACATTGTGCAGGCACGGCAGAGGATTCTCCAGGTTGTACCGCTCGGATTTCGTCACCTGCGAGTGATACACGACGGCACTGTGCCGGCCCGCGTGACATCTCGTGCCGCCACTGAACCGTAAAATTCCCGTTACTGCACTATCCGGGACTTTGTTATACGGACGAGTGCAATGTTGCCAACTCAGAATGTCGTAATTTTGCGAGGGAACTCGTCAAATCACGCTCAAACCCCCCAAAACATCTTTTGCCATCGGTATTTCCCGAAAATCACCTGAAACCTAAATCCTGCTCGTTTTTCACCGAAATAGATTATAGAATCCTTTACTTTAGCAGGACACAGTGTTCACACTTTTATTTGTAAAATGTGTGTGTTTTTTTATTAAATATGTTTTTCAAACATTCATGGACTCGTCATTTTTGGTACACCCGAGTTTAACCAAGCGAAAGCGGATAGAACGCGGTTTACCCGGGTAAACCTAAGTTTACCCGTTTACCTAACTTTACCCGTAACATGTACACAACGAATCAATTACGATTGAAACAAATTATTGTTTTTTTTTCCAAACATAAGATTCTGGCGAGAATGCTTCGTCCATGTTGACACGCGCGAGAAGCAAAAGCTTACAATATAGTACTTTCGATTTCACATTGTACTTCGATTCTCGACGTGTTTCACGGAATTTCGCGGGTAAATAATCAACTTCGGATTTTTATTGTCCCCCAAAATCTCGTCTATCGCACTTTCGGCACCGACAATAACGTTTGCATCATCAGCTTTCGGATTGTCAGTGAAACGATTTTAGCACGTGAAATAATTTATTCGCAATTGGCGATAATGAGCTACAAAGATGCCGCGGGCAGTTGCAACGACACTGCATTGCAGCGGCGACGAGTAAAAGCACCCCCCCCCCCCGCTCCTCCCTCATTCGCAGAATTACCATAATCTCGAGATTACCAATTGTTTATTCATTTTACGTAATTTTAGATTTATTTTTATCATTTTATTTTGTGCTTATTCATTTTATTCAATTCCACGTCGATTTATATCAAATTATTGAATGCAAATTATTGTAATTGATCTATCAAATTAATTACAATAAAATCATTAAATTTAGATTTTTAATAAATACACTCTTTCGTTTTTCGTTAATTCAATTATTCAACATTGTGAGACCGTTCAACCGAGCTTTGAATAATTAGCGAAGCTCCGGGCGTCGAAGAAAGGGTGAAGAGAGGCGAGGGAGGGAGGGAGAAGGTTCAGAAGCTTTTGTACAAACGTCGGCGATGCTTTGAACAAATATCTACGCAAATGTCAACGCAAACTTTGCCTCTTGGTTATGAAAAGGAAACATATTGAAACAAAAATCATGCTTGGAAGTGGATAAATTCCTTCGTATTTCTAATATTCGTTTGTTTCTTTTTTTTTTTTTTTTGGTGACCTTTAACGAAAAAATCTCGATAACCTTCCGACAATTGAGTGAGACTCGACTTACCAAAATTATTTATATCGACGTCTGCGTAAAGTCTGCGACACGCAATTCTCCCAACTTCGATGATTTCCGTGTCACCGAATAATTATTTCTCCCTCCCTCGACGTAAAATCCTCGATCGGAAAAGATAAAAAAAAAAAAAAAAAAACAACGACAAACCGAAAAAAAAACCACCGAGCTTTTTTCTTCAAGTCTTCATAAAAACCGAACTATCCTACACGCAACCGTGCAATTCCAAATCTTTCTGTATTATCGTGTTTTGCGCGAATTTTCGTAACGGAGTAGATTTTCGTCCATCGACGAACGACGAACACATCGCGGCACACAAGATTAAATTCGATTTGTCAATCGAGAATTTTTACAATTGATTCAACGAAATCGCGCGATTGGCGATTTTTAATTCGCGTAAGAAGAAAAAGTGTGAAAAATTAGGCGTTGAAAACATCTGGGCTAATCGCGAAACGTGTTTGAGCGAGCTTTTCGAAGCACGAATCGCTCAGAGATCGACGGAAGAGCTCGAAAAGCTTGCAATACACAACTGACGAGAGACTGGCGGACGGCAAAGTTGGAGAGCACAGCTCGGAAGAGATAGAGAGGGAGAGAGAAAGAGAGAGAGAGGGATGGTACGTACCGGGACACGGGGGAGAACGAGACGACGTCGACGTCGTCGTCGTCGCCGACGACGATGAGCTTTTCCGACGCTGCGATCTTCGATTGGTCGAGCCTCGAACTAACCGCCAATCACGATTCCATCGCGGTTCGTTGACCCGACGTTGCTCATTTTCCCTCCTTCACCCCGAAAAAAGCTCGCGCGCGAAAGCTTTCATCCCGCATTTTTAATTCGCACTCGAATCGATCCACGGTTTCGATGATATCGCAACGAGTTCGCGTACGCGACTTGAAAAGCTTCGCCGTTGCGAAAAGCTCTCGGACAGTTTTCGGGGTCGCGTTCGACGAGCTTTTCTTCGCGAGGGCTCGAACCAACCCCCACCCCCCCTTCCCACCCTCCGGCTCTTGGCCGTAAGCAATGAAGAAATTGCCGGCTTCGAGGGAGGAAGACGCGCGGCGCTTGATGGCGCAAGCTTTCCACGATTTTCCACGAGTTTCGGCTCGGGCTGCGGTCGTGAGTGGTCGTGAGGGAGAACGATGCGCATGCGATTGACCAAAACTGATTCGTTGCCATAGAAATCGCTGGATTTTGGAATTCTGGAGATAAGGAATGCGCGCGATTTCGTTATTTTTTTTTGGTTTTCTCTTTTTCTTTTTTTTTTTAGTTTGTTTTTTAGCTGATGACGTTTATGGGAATGAAAAAAAATATATAAACTCAAGGGAAAAAAATATATAAGAACACAAAATATTCAATGTTGAATAGCTGCGAAAAATTGACAGGGGTTGGTATGTTTTTTATATGTAAACTGTACAGAATCCATGCGTGTAGATCGCAACTCGAGAAGACAGCTGTCATTTTTGACATAAGCGAGTGACTCGTGGTTTTAGATTCTATGCGGATTATGTATAGTTTGGGTGTAATAAAAATACGCCCACTACGGTCAATTTATATATATTTTATATATTTTTTTCCACTTTTTTTTACTTGGGTTTGTATGTTCTTTTCAATAAAAAATGTTTTTTTTTCATCTACAAGAGTGACATCACGTTTATTGCCAATGAAGTCATTTATTTATTTTTCTTACCGTATATTAAACGAATTTTTGAAGTATTGGTCGGTAAAAACGAAGAAAAATTCAAATGGAGAGGTTTTTATTAATTCAATGAAAATATATTAAAAATATTTTTTCAAACAATTAACTATGATTAAATATGATCACGTGGAAATTAATATTTTCATATTTCTGCAGTAATGAGAAATAATTTAGACAAATTATTGTTCCACAATGGATTATAACATTTAACAGCAATTATAATCCACAATCATAGACTGATGAAAATATTTTAAATGTATTTTCATCGATCGAGTGTCCATCGCTGAACACGCGCGGAGTTGATGGATTCGTAAATGATATTTTTTTTCAACCGATCCATCAAACTGCGAACGATATTTGCAGCACGACCAAATTTACGACGATTTCTTTTTCGATTTATTTTTATTTTTTTCCACCAGCGAACGATCTGGGAAAATATAATCACAGACAAGCTGCGTTGTATCGACGGATTTATATTTCTTAATAATATATTTCATTCGTAAATTTTTTTCTCAACGCTCAACAATGATGAAGATGAATGTGAATTGAATTGAATGAAAGAAAACCACTCGGGCCGCCGTTTGGGAAGCTCAAAATTTGTCGATCAATTGTAAAATTCGATGCTGCTCGAGTTCCCGCCATTCCACGTCACCGGCGTCCCCGAGATTGCCCGCGTATTCTGCAAAAGAGGAAAAACAACAAATTTTTCATTGATTGCATATTTATACATTTAATTATTTCTCTAAAATACTTTTAAAAAATTTTTTTTTAAAATAAAAAAAGAAGAGAGAGAGAGAGAGAATATTCCGATATCTCTCTTACTTTTCAAAATCTCAATTTTTTCTCTCAAAAATGGATCACAAATTAAACTAAACCTATTTTCGCATCGTCGTAATTTCGCGAGCAATTTTAATAAATCCCGAAATACCGAAAAAAAAAGAATAAAAAATTTCGATATCTCGTTCAATTTTCTTTATAGAATTCGTCCTCTTGCCCAGCTTCGTCTTTCATATCAATCTTTGTTATTTTTCAAATACTTTCAAAACATTGACGAATCAAAATAAATAAAAACAATCGATTTTCTACGCTTCCGATTTTGTTTCGAAATAATTTGATCGAACGAACCTCGCATAATGTGTCGAATAGTTTTGAGCGAAGCTCGTCGTTGGGCGAGCATTCGAGTGACTCGTTGTTTCACCGTGGCCGGACATCCGGTGCAAGCTTCGAGAAGAACGTAATCGATTAGCTGAAGAATGAATAATCCACCGTCCAAACGTCTGAGATACGACGCGTCCTCGTCCTCGTCGTCCTTGACGTTTCTCTCCATTTCCTCGACTTTCTCGAGATACTTGAAATGCAATTCCATCAAACGATCGACTTTTTCGTAATCGTTTTCCGTAAATTTAGTGAGTAATCTCTGACGTTGCGGTCCTTTGCAATTTCGCAGCATACTCGCGATTATTGAAATTACGTGTTCTGAAAAATTGCAACGAGAAAAAACTGAGTTATATTTTGAAAATTGCTACTGCAGAATTGAAGGTATTGGACGAGTCTTTATTCGCGATGAAGTATTTGTATGAAGTCTGGCGGCCTCGTAGAGGAAGATTCGTGGGATAATCTTTAATTCTGAGGAAGCAATTTGCAAGTTTTTAATTGTTGTTTGTTCCTCGTTTTTAAAATTCTGTCCCTTCCACCGATCTTCACCAAATTTCATACGTATCGCGGTTGAGCGATACTCCATACATGTAACGAGTTCGGTTTCGATTGGTCGAAGCTGTCCTGAGTTAGAGCGAAACGTAATTTATTCGAAAAATTCAAAGTCCTATAAAATCCGATCACTCCGACCGATCTTCGCCAAATTTTATACACAGTACAGTCAAATAACGTTCCGTGCCTGCAACGAGTTCGGGTTCGATCGGTCAAAGCTGCCGTGAGTTAGAACGAAACGTAAATTTTTCGAAAAATTCAAAATCCTACAAAATCGTAAACTTCTCGATGGATTCGGCCCAAATGCGATACCAATCAACCTTGGGGTGCAAACCTATTCGTGAAAAACTATTTGGACGAATATCTCAAAATCTGCGATCGCTATAGCGTAAACGTTCTTTTTTTGATTATTTGAAAACGACATAAAATCCGAACCGCAGCTTCAATCATGACGAAAATTATAGTCAATGAAGAGATTACAGAGCTGCACATGTCTGCAAAATTTGGAGGCTGTAGCTAAAACCGTTCTCGAGTTATACACGTTTGAATTTTGGTAGACCATTATACCCACATACACACACGTACATCCACCCATTTCCTCCAAATCTGTTTTCTCCACATTCCCCCACATCCCAAACACGATAACACGAAGATTTCGAGGAAAAAAAAATGTTTCCCATAACATAGCTTCCTCTACAAGGAAGCAAAATCGTTCCATCCTAAAAATCAATCAACGTACATGAAAAAATAAATAAGTACATTTCTGAGGAAAGAAAAGTATACAAAATTAACGTAAAAAATCTAACGTTAACCTTCGTGTTCTTCAGCGCTGAGCATTTTTTTTCTATTCTTCGTGGGTGTCTTCATGAACAACGGGAATATCGTTCTCAGACCCAGTATGTCGACGAATTTCGCGCAATTGTCCCTCCCGTCCGGTCCGTTCATCGCGTGATCCAAAACCTTCAAAGATCCGTTTCGCGACATTTTTTTTTCTCGCAGCATCAGATTCATAAGCTGCAAACCTTCGCCTTTCAAAAATTTGTCGCGATTCGACGTGCACATGAGACAAGAGCACAAAACGTCGAACAGATTTTCCATCATCTCTTGCTCCTCGGCGGTTTGCGGATCGTGACGTTTGTAATACTAAAAATAAATAGAAAAAAAAATGAATAAAATTATCAACGCCAACAAATTCTGCGTTTTAAAACCATCGTTACGATGCATGAACATTCTTTACCGCGAGTTGTTGAAGCAAAACGTCGATACCATCGAGATCGCCGAGAAATAATTTATTTTCCGGAGTTTCTTGCAGAAGAATCGACAACAATTCGCTCGCGTACAATTTATTCGTGTCGAATGGTAATTTAGCTTTTATTCGTCGCAGCAACCACTGCAGCAAACCTTGTTTTCCAGCATCGACGCAAAGTTCAGGCCTGAATTCGAGCAGATTTTCGAAAATTGCTGTGGAAAATTTCAAAGATTAATTAAAGGAAGTACGCAGTAATTTGAGGGTACGCGGTAAATAAAAAACTTTTGGTCTTCCACTTGAGCAATGTGCTGTGTAATTTGGCAACACCGCATTCCTTGCTTTAGTGTACAAGTGCTCACGTACAAGTGTAATACTTGTGTAAGAGACACTGAATCAGCTAGCGAGTGGTTTCTATATGCATCGTTAATTTAAAAAAATAAGTGAACACAGGTATTATACTTACAGAATCTTTGTTATAGATATACAATAATTTCTTTGAAATACTATGCTTTTATCATTGACTCAATTTGGACATGTTCTTACGGTTTCGAAACTGCTGCAGTTCCGTAACTCACTTTTGAATAAAGCGCCATAATCTATGATACTGCGGTGTTGCCATGTTTGTGAATTGCTAAAAATTCTTGTCTTCTTTTTAGCTATTTCTTTTAACAGAAGAAAGCTTCACATGTTTTGGAAAAAGTAAAATGTTTATGGAATATTCGTTTATATCTCCTTCAAATTTTATCAAAATCTGTTTGTCAGTTCCAACGTAATAAATGATTAAGTGCATCAAAATCACAAACTCCCATAAGACTTCGTGTTAAGTGCTTTGAAATGAAATTATTAATGTCTTTTTTCAAAGTCAACAGAGGATTACAAAATTTTAACTGAATCATTTTTGGAAATGTTTTGACATCTCTGCAAATTTTCATTATTTTTTGTTTGTTAATTGACTTATCGAGGGACTTAATTGAACCACGATTGTGCGTCAACGATCGTGCTATTAAATTTTGATGAGGAAAATTCTTACCCAGAGTGTTGAACACGCCGTCGTGCTCTTCTTTCACAGTCTCGTCGAGTCTTTCCAGGTTTTGCACGAGCAGAGCGCAAACTTGTTGATCCAGAAGAGCGTCTATGAGAGAATCAGCGCCTTCTCGGCTCTCGTGCAATATATCGACATCCGTGAGCTCCTGCAGCAGATCGACCACACCCACAGCTATGTCCGTGTTCTCGTGGGAAAGAAGTTCGAGGAGCGAAGGCACCGCTCCCAATTCGACCATCATAGGATAGAGTTCGGGATTGGTTGCGACTACGTGAAGCTCCTGCAGAGTCTCGTGCAGTTCTAATTCGGACTCCATGAATCTAGAAATCGTTTAGTTTATGTATTTGCGCAGGGTTTGCTAAATTGAGCGACTTAATTCTATCATTTTTTCTTTGGGTAGAGAAATTTCAGAAACGCTCGAACGGCGATGAGAATTGAAAACAAAATCGATTTTCACAAATGGAATCGTGACAGCTACGCAAATCTACGAATCAGTTTGGGATGGTTCCACAATTTCCCATGATGAAAAGATTAATTTCATCCATTTTACATTAATCGTATTCGTAAAAATTCAACAATGAGGCAAAACAAAATTAGCCTTTAAAAACGTAATCACCGCATGTTGAGTTTGCCGAGCTACGCTAGCTCCATTATTCAAGCGAAGTACATTTTGACCATACCCAAAAAAATATTATTTACAGTGTACTTGGCACCAAAACTTACTTTTCCGGTTGGTCCGGAAATTTGACTCGCATCTCCTGATTGCGCAGCGCTCGTTTCTCGAACAACAAAACCATCCGCTTCAGCGCAGTTTCGTCCAGCATCTCAACCTCCGCAGCCTCGGTCTCCACATACTTGAGAATATCCTGTTTCTCCTTTTCGGACAACTGAGGCTCGACCACGTCGTTTTCAGCCGACGGCAGAGCAGCCCTGATGGGCGTAGACGGTTCGCTGGATCTCACAGGCGTCACGTCCACCTGTTTCGGAGCTCTCTGACGCGCGTGATAAGGTGTTTTGATAACTTTTCGCAATCTCTTCGAACTCTCCCATTCGTCCTCGTCATCTTCAGCTCCCGGAGCCGAGCGTTTTGGAGTGTTTGGAGGCTGAGAAAGAGGTTAGGTTGCGAGATAAACAAAAATTCCATTCCTCCATCCATATACGTTGTATTCTCGTGAAATAAGTTTTGAAAAATTACTTTGTACGACAATAGTTCTTCGACATCCATCGTTACAGACGACGGTACGAGTTTCGAAGATAAATTTTTGTTGTTTACGTGAAAAAGTTCGATCGCCGACTGTAAGAATATTTTGTTGCGATGTTACGCGGGGTCTTGTAGGAACGCAACGTTCGTGAAGATTATTTTAAGTTTGCTTTCTCACGGAAAAATCATTGCATCCGTTGACTTTATTCCGTCATGATTGCGGGATCAATGGACTACGAATTGCTACGAATGGATCAACATTGAACAATAATTGGTACGGATGTCAATAAACATGGAAGCTCAATAATAATCATGGAGCAGAACGGCGTAATCGGCACTGATTGACTGATCGGCACCGGCAGAAGGCAACAGAGCTGCTAGTTTAGGTGCATCGACATATCCATATGGGCCGATAATGCTGCAAACAAAAGTGTAATTGCTATAGAAAAAGAAGAAATTGTGGCCGGGACTAAGCCTTTCTCTTTCTAGTTAAAGCTGATTGGTAAAGTTTATCTATACCTCGATAATTTCGACCAATCAGCTTCAACTAGAAAGAGAGAGGTTGAGAACGACCCATAATTTCTTCTCTTTCTATAGCGATTACACTTTTCTTCGTAGCATTATCGATCCATATGCATATGTCGATGGTTAGGGGAGGGAAAAAATCATGGAGTACCCCACCACATAGCCTTCGGTGCAACAGCGTGTGTGGAGAGCTCACGTGGTTAGGGCAAGAAGTGTTTTGATTGGGTCTTGCTCTGAACCAGTAGAGAACGTCTCCGGTCCTTCTGCTGCTTTGATTACAATTAATTATTCAATTTTTACTCAAAAACCTACGAAATACAAAAAAAACCCGAAACATAACCTCATGAAGGTATTGAAATAAGTACGTAGTATGTAATTGCAGATAAGGGTCAAATACTGGAGCTACGTGGAGAAATATAAAGAACTTTGAGAAGTCGTAGGTTTTGGGATTCCCGGGAGCCTAAACAAGGGATTGATTGCTTTCTCATGACGTTGAAAATGTGCTGACACAGCATGGTGTATCATATAACGGATAGGTGTGCAGTATTTACGTTCTGCAACCGGTATCACGTTTCTAAAACACAGTTCACTTTCCAATGCATTTACATATGAAAGTTTGAAGCATTCGAAGTTATTGGACAGAGTCTGAAATACCTTTTTCGATGGCGCGTTTAAAGCCACCGAGATAACGAGAAAAAAGCGGTGGCAGCCATGTTGGTTTGTCAAGTCCAGGGACGACCATTCAATATGTATAGATATGATAGAAAAATATATATCCAGATATAATAATATAGATTTAAGGTGTATATTTATATATTATTGTATTATATAGATGTAAACAAATTTCCCGGCGCCATTTTGGTTTGTCATACGTGTTGCATTAATTTTTATCCGATCGGGAATGTTTAGGTCTATCACTTATACACCATCGTTTATGACTTATATTGCATCTTCGTGTGTATGCATCGCAAAAACGAGTACGCGGAGAGGGTACCGATGACGTCAAGTACTCGTCAACCTAGCGGGGAAATCCACTCGGACGATGCGCAATTGGCAGTAACTTCATGTACAGTAAATCGCCGATTTTGTCACATGCGATTCTTCGAGCCAGCTCGCTCTACTCCCCCACCACCTTACCTACTTATCAGCGAGCCACTCAAGACGTAGCGATTGTGCTTATCTCGCAATCTGGGGATTGCTTTTAACCAACGGAAACATTGTTAACAACTATATTGATCAATAGATTACTATCGCTATATTTATCAGCGATGAATTGGAATCGAACGAATATCTTCGATCTTGTAGATTGAAGCGCGGCACGGCGCCCTCCCCCCTGTCGATGCTTCGAGTACGCTGAACTTCAATCTTCCGGAAGAATGAATAATGATCAGCCGCGAGATTTTTATATCAGGATCGAAGATTAGCAAATAGCTTCGTGCAACAATAATAATATAATATAACAATATAATGCATATTATATTTATTTTGTGTGAACTGTCTAGAAAATCCAAAAATCTAAGAGTAATATATAATATATTATATTCATATTGTTCAAGCTGTTTGGAAAATATAAACGTTCGTTTATTTTCATAATTTTTGTGATCATTAATGTTCAATCAACGTTTTCCGTTCATCCGTGCGAAAATATCAACGAATTTGACGGTACCGAGGGCGTATTCAGGTTTAAAAAATTGTGTACACCAGAATGCATTGGCCTAAAGATTACACAAGATCACAGAAGATTACTTTTTCGCAGATTACTTCCAATCCTCGATCGAGTACAACTAAATGGTAAAGATTACATGTAACCCGTGACAGATCACAGACGATTCTTCAAAGATTACATGTCTCCATGGCAGAGTACATGACATTTTTGAAACATTACAAAAAGCAGTTGGAATCCGCCCTAAAGTAAAATTCATACGAGATTTCAAGAGAACACATGAACTCAGGAATAAATGATCATCACCAACTAAATACATGGAGAACACATGAATAATACACGAACTTTTTTGTAATCTTCACGATAACATAAGATAACATAAAATTTTCTGAGATTACCCATAATTACAACATAGGAGGAATACAAATATTACGCAAAGATTACTCAAAGAACACAAGAATAATTACCGAATATTACTTCTCTCATGTACATCAAATTACACGAGCGAATTCATCCTCGGACATTACCGTATTTTACAAACCATAAAACGCTACGGACTATAAGCCGCATCTTTATTTTTAAGCAATTTTTTAAATGTTAAATCAAACACTGGATAAGACGCACCTAAATTTCGAAGAAAATTTTTTATAGTCCGTAAAATACGGTGATAAGAATTTTTTACCAAAGACCGGGGCAACACGACACACTTGCCACGACACTGCATTTGCCGAATTGCGTGTGAGCATCGCATAATTGCGACGTTGCGCACGCCCTCGTGGATTTCTGGTTTTACCTGGTTTTACCCAACATACGACTTTCTCCACGAAGCAAAACCGGGACTCGACTGTACATCGCGACGGGGAAGAACCTGCGATTCTCGTTATCGGCCTTCGCACTTCTGCTCCCGAGACCGATTCATCATCGCCGATTCCAGTCGTTCGCGTATGGTGAGTGCGATCAAACACCGCAACTGCATCGTCGAAAAACCGCGTTTGCACTCGACGCGGAATTTGTTTCCAATTAAGAAATCTTTCTTTCATTCCCAACCCGAAAAACAACGCTGCGCTGCTTCCACAACAAAACTTGTTATTGTCATGAAGCGTCTGTGACGGTTTTGTAAAAAAAAAAACGTTAACTCCTTGTCGAATAATCTTTGTTGAGAATAATTGAAAAGTACAATAATTAAAAGAACGGTAAACAATTTGAGAGACAAGGGGTTATAGCTGAGTTACGATCCAGTTAGATTTGACAACAATGCCGGGAGTGGACGAGCGAGATATTGTGCAAAGGGCTTTTGCCGACGTTCAGTACTGTTACAGTCCCTTCGGCAATGGTAAATTGCTTCGTAAACTTTTCAACGAGTCGTTCGAGCCTGTTTCAGCGCCGACGTTTTGTATTATTGCGATAGTAGCGTTGATTCTCTCTGATGAAAAATATTTGTTCATATTTTCCTTATTTTTCTGTTCTTAGAATTAATCATTAATAAAAGAATTTTATTTCATTCTAATTATTTTAGTAATTGTAAGAATTATAAGAATTGTTGGTTCCAAAAGATTCAATATTTTTTTTTCAATTTTTTTTGTCTGGTTGAAAAAAATGTATTTTTATTTTTTTGTTCGCAACATTTTTCATTGAAAAAGAATTCATCTTCCTTTGAAAAAAAACAAAATTTCTTTGCATTTTAGATTGCGTGGGACCTGATAATAATTTTCCAATTTTCTTTCGGTTGAAAAAAAATTTATTCTCATGTTGCAAATTCTTTTTTTTCTACTTGATGTTTGCCGTCGAAGAAATCACAGGCCTGCGAAGCGTTCCTGCTATGGATGGATTCAGCATCGGCACGACGGACTCTCAAAGCATGAGCAGCGCGTCATCTCCGATGTCCATGTCGCTGTCCCCGCAGGGCGACGACTCGTCGCATCTATTGAACATGAACGACGAGAGCTTCATGAATCTGGCGGATACCACAGGTGAGAACTCGCGAATCAAACACAATGTTCGGAGATGCTGGAGGATTTTGATTTTCTGAATTTGCATTTTTTTCGCTTCAGCTACGGAGATGCCGGTACCCCACCTAGAAATACTGGATCAGCCTGTGGACAAATTCAGATTCAGGTACAAGTCGGAGATGATGGGAACGCACGGATGTTTGTCCAGCGCCAGTTCGACTTCCAGACGAAAGAGACACGCACCAACCGCAAAAGTACGATTCAAAATTTATCTGTATTTTTTATCCGGTCAAATATTCTCGACAGCTGGATGTCACAGACTTGGATATTAGACACTGACGAAATTAATCAATATTTTATTTATTTTATTTACTTTATTTATTTTATTTACCTATTTTATTTATTTTTCCTGTTTTTAGAAAATTATAAATATGTTCTTTATTATTTTTAAATGTAATATTGGGTGGTAGACTCGTTGCTATAACATTTTTTTCGTATTTTACTAATTACTAATTACACAATTACTATTAATTTCGTTGCAGTTGGTTAATTTCGTGGGTCACAGAGCGAAAATTCGCTGCACACTGGTGACTTCGGACGTGGACAGAAGAATTCCTCATGCCCATCACCTGGTGAAACGTGAAGGCATCGACGAAACCGATGCGCCCTACGAGATCGAAGTTTCCGCGGAAAATGATTTTACCGCCCAGTACGTGATCTCACAATTTTGCACCTCGTATCACTAATTTGTCATATTTTTCTTCTCCTTCGCTTGCGTTATCCGCCGACAATTGAAAATAATTATCGCGTTACTGCAGATTTCACGGCATGGGGATAATTCATACGGCGAAAAAACACATAAAGGACGAGCTCGTGAGTAAAATGCGGATGGAAGCGTTGGAAAAGCAAAGATGTAGAAACGCTAACGCACAAAGTTTGACCGTTTACGAGGAAACTCAGGTATTTATAGAAGAAAAATTGGAATAAAATAAATGAATAAATAATTAAATTAATGAAAAAAACACGATAGCAGAATTATTGTAAAATATATATTATTTCTTATATCAATTATCAATATTAAATTAACAATAACAATAAATTTGAATAATAATTAATGATAGAAAAATAATATTAATTAATTGACATAATAATAGTAATTAAATTTAATATTGATTTATATAATAATAATAATTAAATTTAATATTAATTATTAATATTAAATTAAAGATGGACAAAATTTGAATAATAATGAATAATAACTTAGTAATATTTATTAAATAACTAATAACCATTTTTTTAATTATTTAATTTCATAAAATATAATAATTTTATAATTGATAATAAATTACTTAAGATGAATAAATTCTGTAGATAAAGATGGACGCGGAAAACGCTCAAAAGTGGATGAATTTGAATACCGTCTCGCTGTGTTTCGAGGCTTTCATCGAAGGCCCGAACGGTGTCATGAAATCCATTACAGATCGCGTCTACTCGATCCCCATAAATAATCTCAGTAAGTTCCACGAATCAAAACCTCCATCATCGATTCATTCCGAATTTTCTCGTCTTCATTGTTCCCCCGGATTTTTGCAGAAAGTGCTTTGACCGGAGAATTAAAAATTTGCCGAATCGACAAATATTCGAGTCCCTGCGACGGCGGTGAGGAAGTTTTCATGCTCGTCGAGAAAGTCGGAAAAAGTACGTAGTCAGCGTGATTTCAACGAATTTTCGATCAAGATTCGATTTTTCAAATAATCGTAATTTTGGTTGTTTTTTTTTTTTTCTGCTCAGAAAATATAAAAGTCAAGTTTTTCGAGACGGACGCAAATGGTCACGAGGTATGGCAGAGTTACGGAAGATTCTCGGAATTGGATGTTCATCATCAATACGCGATAGTTTTTCGGTATGTAAAAAAATTTGGAATGAAGGAAATTAATTTATTAAATTTTTTTTCATCAATTTTTTTTTTCTTACTGAAACGTGTCGAATATTTTGTGTTACGTGCAGGACTCCGCCATACAAAGATCACAATATAACGGAGCCTAAAGAAGTGTTCATAAAACTCGAACGACTGACCGATGGAGATTGCTCAGATCCCATAAAATTTACGTACAAGCCAACTGATTGTCTAATGAGTGAGTTTAAATTTAATTTAAAATCCCAATCGCTGCGTTAAAAACACTATGAAACTTTTCTGACAATGCAATTTTTTTTCCCCTTCGTTTTTTTAAATATTCGAAGATAAAAAACGTCCTCGAATTTCGCATTCGGGAAGTTCGGATTATCAAAAAATTCGTCACGTCGACAATAACGTGAATCGCGACGTTTTTCCATTGCGATCGAGCGAGTCTCTGAACACCTCTCAAGAACTCACCAAACTCATATACGAAGCTAGCGGTGTGCGCTCCGACGAATATTACAAGTTTCTCTCCTCGATGGACATCGAAGGTACGAATTTTTCGTGTTTTTTTATTCGATCAGTTTTATTTAAAAAATGTTCATTTCCATATTTTTATGAAAAAAAATTGGTTATACAAATTTTAATAACCACGATGTCTTTGTTAGCTTATGCCAACACGCTGAATTTGGGCGATGACGATCAAATGTTAACCACGGACGGACCATCTTCGAACGAAGTGAGTACTGCTCAAAGACTTATATCTAATTGTGATTTGTGTGAAATTCGTCTAGGAACAATTTGTCTAAACCAGTTCGTCTTGTAACAATTTGTCTAAAAAACAATTGGTCTCAAAACAATTCATCTAGAACAATTCTTCTAAAACCATTCGTCTAATAACAACTCGTCCAATAACAATTCGTCTAATAAAAATTCGTCTATTTTATATTTTGCTCCGATTTAAATACAAAATTATTTTTCACTCAGTATTTATTTCCGATTTAAATCACGAGTGGGTTTTCACTCTGTATTTAAACTCGACAAAATAATGAGCAAAAATTCATTCGATATTTAAATCGGAAAAAAATACTGAGTGAAAAGGAATTTTGTTTTTTTTTTTTCCTTTTTCAAATACATTATGCCCTACATGTAAATTATGTGAATACATGGACTATCATTTTTTATTATATCGTCTGCTTCTTTCAAGACCGAACTGAGTT
Source organism: Sussaba pulchella (assembly GCA_963971145.1). NCBI lineage: Eukaryota > Metazoa > Arthropoda > Insecta > Hymenoptera > Ichneumonidae > Sussaba > Sussaba pulchella. Next base: position 14,622,327 of record OZ020170.1, on the reverse strand, counting down.
TCGCCGAAACGTTGATACGCGACACCATGAAGAAAATACGAGCGGAGCCTGAGAGAGCGAAAGAATTGTTTACAAAAATGTTCGACGAGCGAACGACGTACGGCGATACGCCGTTGCATTCGGCCCTTCGTCACGGTCAACGAGAGATCGTCAAGTACATTCTCATGCTGTCCGAAGGAGATCCGGATTTGAAATATTTGGTCCATCTCAAGAACAGCTCGGGCAAAGTACGATGAACAACGAAAAATAATCATTTTCTCAAACTTCGCAATTTTTTTTTTCTTTGATTCAACTAAAAAGAGTGTAATTTTTTTGTATCCTCATGGAGGAAACTACGTGTGACGGTGGGAAACAAATAGCCATCGGAATTTTCAGGTCGATTTTATCAAAATTCCGCCAAAACGTTCGGAAATTACATTTGAAGAAAATGAAGAGAATGAGAATTGGTTGATTAAGAATTTGTGCTTGCAATGATTCTGCAAAATTCGAGTAATGAAATTGAAGCAGATGTCGGAGTTATCGGCCTGAATAGTTTGATGAATTGATAGAATGATGCTTGTGGACGTTTGGTATCGATTTTAGGCCGAATCCATCGAGAAACTTAGATTTTATAGGACTTTGAATTTTTCAAAAGTCATTTGTTTCGCTACGAATTGCGTTAGCTTCGCCTAATCGAATCCCAATCCACTAAATACATATAATATCACCAAGCCATGTACTAAATTTGCTGAGGATTGGTTAGAAAGATCGAATTTTTAGACAAGGGAAATGCCACAATAAAAAATTGTCAATCTACTTCCTCAAAATTCGATGAACACACAAAATCCCCCTCAAAGACGTCCAACCGGATAAAAAATCAAGTTCCTCATTAAAAATGTCGTGCATCACCTTAAATCGAAAGAACCAGTTTCCAAACACCAACTTGCAGCTTGATTTCTTCCTCAAATCTATCATAAAACGTCTCTGTTTTATTTATCCGTTTATAAAAATTATTAATCATTTCTCTCAATCTATCGCCGTATAAAAACCATTTTCCAATGATAATTTTAGACACCTCTGCATTACGCTGTTCTGCTCAACGAACCAAAAGTCGTGAGGGCTTTGCTCGTGTTGGGAGCGAATCCGAACGAATGCGACGATCGAGACTTTTATCCGTTACACGCTGCTGTGAAAAGTGAGTGAAAAGTCTTCATAAAATTTCCAACGCTCGAAATACGATTCTAAAAAATTTTCCAGCCATTTTCCAGACGCTCGGACCAACGGAAAATCGTGATAACGGGTCGATAATTATTTTTTTCCAGGACCAGAAGCCGGAGCTTGCGTCGATATGCTTTTGACGAAAGAGCTGAAAATTGACGTACGCGACGAGGCGGGATGGACGCCGCTTTTGCTGGCCGTTGAAGCTGGATCTTTACACGCTGTACGATCTCTCGTAAAAGCTGGAGCCGACGTTAATCAAACCGAAATTTCTTATGGACGCACAGCTCTTCACATTGCAGTTGAAAACAGTCACGTCGACATTGTCAGGTTTCTCGTGCAAAAAGTACGTATTTAAGATCGTTGTTTTTCTTTTGCTTCCTTATAGAGGAAGCTTTGTTTTCGGGAAAACATTTTTTTTTTCCAGATTTTCATGTAGACGTGTTCAGAATGTCCCAAAATGCCGAGAAATTACATTTTTTTTAAATGTCCGGAGGTGTGAGAAGGGTTTGAGATATCAAGCTGAAATTTATCACACATGTGAAGGGTTCGAGGCGCCTTGCTTGATTAATTTTTCCGAAAAATCCATGCAGTTCTTTTGTTTTTACGAAATTTTGAAATTCTTCAAAAATCGATTCGCTCTCTAGCTCGCACAATTTTCGAGATATCGAGCTCAAATTCATCAGAATGTTGCAGTATTACAGGAAGATGCTTGGTACTGAATTTGAGAAAAATCCATGTAGTGCTTTTGTTTTCAGAAAATTTTGAAATTTTTCAAAAATCTTCGTGCCCTCTCTAGCTCGCGCAATTTTCGAAGTATCGGACTAAAATTTGTTACAAAGTTGCACCATTATCAAAAGACGTTTCGTATTGAATTTGGGCAAAATCCATCGAGACGTTCAGATTTAATGCAATTTTCAATTTTTTGATTTGACATAGAATTCGCCATAGATTTATTCCGGACTAGATAGATTTACGAGCGGATTTTATACGAAAACAAGGGTGGAAAGTCGAACGTTGCACATTGCTTCTTCACAATTTTACACATTTGACGAAGCTTCCTCGATGAGGAAGCCAAAATTGATCGATACAAAGTTTTTCATAGAGAAATCTCTGGGAAATTTGTAAAATTATGAAGAAGCAATGTGCAAGGTTCGACTTTGCAACCTTGTTTTTTATTTTTATTTTTGGTTTAGTCTCTCAACCTCTCAACTTGCAATGATCTTAATAACGATTCGATTCGTGTGTTATTCAGACGGAAATAGACGTAAACAAAACGAATCTGGGTGGAAACACGGCTCTGCACAGCGCGGTTGTAAATCCATCCTCGCTTGCCGAGGAAATGTGTAAAATTCTGCTCGAACACGGTGCGAATCCGCACATACCCAATCACATCAGAGATTCGGCTGAGGTGACTTTTTCTTGTGATATTTCGATTTAAACAAAAAACGAAAAAGAAATAAAAATAAAAATAAAAACGTTGCTTTTTAAGGTTCCATAGCCAAAAAATTGGACAAATAATTTATTTATTGCAGAACGAAGAGAAGGAATTGGTTCTCAACGTGAAGGAAGAACCGGACGACGACGATATGGGTATCGATGCCGGTCAAACGTCCATCGATCTTGCTTCCAACAAACCCGAAGTACTTTCTGCAAAGATTAATTAAGAAAAAAAATGTTTTTTCTTATTTCTAGGATGGTTAAATTTTATTTTCTTGTTTTTTCTGTCTCTCTTCGAAGATTCTGCATCTGTTCGCTCAGGCTTCGAAGCGTCAGAGTCTTCCCCAAAGCGAAAATTTCACGATAAAGGAAGAAATTAACGACGAGGACACGTTGACGAGTTGCATGGATTCATCGACACGCGACGCTCTAGCCGAAATTCTCGACGAGAATCAAACGTGGCAAAAACTTGCGAAGCATCTGCAGTGCGAGTATCTTCTTGCCACTCTCGACACATCGAGATCCAGTCCGTCTCTGATGATTCTCAATTATGCGGACGTAAGTTTTTTTTTTTTTTTAATTAATTTTATTTGTTGGTTTTTTAAATTTGTTTTTGCATTTTTCTGGATATGATTTTTGTTCCTGTTCTCAGGTCCAAGGCACTTTGACGATGAACAAACTGATGGACGTTCTGACAGAGATTGGCGAGACCAAGGGCGTTGCTTTTATAAAAAATGCGGTGGATAACCCGCAGTAAAACGGAGAACGCAAAATGTAAACGAAAAGAAGGTATCTTCTAATCAATTTGTATAAAAATGAAAAAAAAGATTTAAAAGGACATATATGCCAACGGTGTATATGGAAACACATCACATGTAATTATTTAATTTTAAGGATTCAATAAAAACGATTGTCTTAAGATATTTTATGCGTCAAAGAATTTATTGATTATCGATTTATTAGTTTTTCATTAAATTTGTATTTAATTTTACTTCGCTTTGGTATTTAATTTCATGAAAATTTATTTATCATTGATATTTTTATTTTATTTGACCTTTTATTTTTTTTAAAATTGATTATTCAAGGAGCGAGAAATTTTCGAGTGTGGAGTTAGCCATACTGTCAATAGGACATCGCGCAACTTCGCTCATTTTTACTCTTCAATGTTGCTTTCTCATGGAGAAAACTACTTTATGGTGGGCACATTTTTTTCGAAATCTTCATGTCACCACGTTCAGAAAGTCGTGGAGGAATTTCGACTTGGTTTCAGTCTGCCTCGCTACAATTTGATTCGGCACAGTTTGACTCCGTGAGTTTGACAGATGAGAGTCATTATCCCTCTGTCAAACCCAGAGAGAGTGAAAAATGTCAAAGAGAGTAACAAACGTCAAAGAGAGAGAGAGTGACTCTCATCTGTCAAACTCGAGGAGTGAAACTGTGGCGAGGCAGACTGAAACCATCCCGCTTTCAGTCTAAGAGTCCGTGAATCGTTTATCGATGATTTCTAGATCGATTAAAACTCGAGCCGATTCAGCTGTTTTCCATTAATAACAAACTAAAAAGCTTTCCGTAATTTCGGCTGGAATTGATTCAACCCAAGTTCATTTACGTTTCCCCTGGCAGCATTGGAAAGTCAAAATCGGCGGGCTATTTTCACCCACCTGCTTCTCCAAGAAATGCCGTTAACCTAACCTAACCTCGATCCGCATCGGTGGTGCCACCGAGCTCGAACTTCCGCACCAGGGAGACTAGAGGACAGGAGACACAACTAGCCCCGATTTGGCGTCAAAATCGGGAATAAAAAGTTGGCTTAGGTCTGTAGTTCGAGAGCCGCCGAGCGTAGCGCTGTCGGCGACACAAGGCAAAGTTAATTGTAGGTTTTGGTATACCTATATATTATTTGAAATAAAATATATGACATATGGTGACATATGGGACGCCATTCCCATTGCAATTGCATCAAAAAAACCGCACAACTCTACGGATAGTTTTTTCAAAATAAATTTCGGACAAGCAGCTGGCTGAAAGGAGCTGGCCAAATGATCTTTTCCAAAATAATGTAGCAGTATTTTTATTGTGGCTGAATATTCTGTTTTAGAATGCCGAAATATCTCGTTGGAATGACATATATTCTGAAAAGACACAAATGAATTAAAAATGACATTCAATAGATCTAATTAAAAATATATTTATTTTTAGCAACTCGTAGATAATTTTAAATTATTACACGCAGCATGCAATAATTGCCATCATGCACAATCATGGGCGTGATGCTCATGGGTTCGCTGATTCCGTAAACATTGATGGAGCAGTCAGATCAGAATTAATAAAATGGAATTTATATTTTCCGAATTAATTTCTAGAGCCACAATGGATTCGGTGAGTTCCACGCTGACCCGAGTGGACCTGACTGTCATAGATACAGTGATCGTGGCGTCAATTGTGGTAGTAACGATTTGCTGACTCTGACAGCTGGTGGTGAAGAACCTTCCGCTATCTGAAACAATTTTTTTGTTTTAATGCCGAACGAATTTTCAGATGAACAGTCAAATTTCATGTTATTAATAATTATAAATAAATCTTAAAAAAATAATGTGGCAGATTCTGTTTCCGTACAACTGTTTTTCTGCAACGGTATTTATCAAAATTTTCATATCGAAATAAGCCCGTGGGATTCTTACTTCATGTTTGTAGCAGGTGGCGGACAGCTTTATCTGACAGAGATGAGGAGACGTGCCGCAATCCAAGCCACGGCGCAGAAAGTTATGGCGAATAGTTTTGCTATTGTCCTCAGTGCTCCACCTCGAACTGTGTAAACATAAATATTTTTGTAGTATCGACTAGAAATCAAGAATATTAAAATTGAGTTCGCGGATGTATAAAATGATATATTTTTTATCACCAATAAAAAGTCAGATGGTGAATTACCTGTTATAATAATGAGATCACGGCGTCTTCATGTTAAGCAGTTTCGTGTATCCTTTTCCGTTGATGATTTCCCAGACTCTCTTCTATTGTCAGGATCTGTCATCCTATCATTCCGTCCGTTTCGGCCGTTTTATTTTTAAATCGAATGTAACCTCACTTATTGCCCAGTGAGCTCCATGAATGTGACGTCACAGAACATTAGTTCGAGAATCCCCTAATCGCAGCGCTGGCATCGACAGCAGGCAACCATGTGCAACTTCTTCTTCCATATTCTCCACCCGTAGTTGTGTCTCCTGTCCTCTAGTCTCCCTGTTCCGCACGAACTTTGGAAATCTCCCTCGTATTTCGGAAAATCTCTCGTAAAAATCTTCATCGCTTCTTTGTCTCGACACACCGGTAAACGCCATTCGTCCGAAAACTTTTTCCCGCGCTGTACAAAGCGCGCTCGTAAATAAACACAACTTTAGTTCGAGTGACCGCCGCTAGAGCCTTACTAGAACAAAACCGTCGGAATCGTCGGATACAATTTCATTCAAAGGATCAAAACAAACGAACCGTTGCGACGTTTCTCTCTGCAAAATATCGAGCGATAGAACAAATTTTTATTCAATCGGATCGTTGTTGATACTTCTGCGCGCTTGAATTCGAGATAACACAGAAGCTTGACGAATTTTCGAGCTTTCGAGGTTGCTCCTCGGGCGAATCGTAGAGTAAAGTAAATACCGTGAGATTTGAGGAAAGATTAAAAAAATGTCGGGTATATTCGATCTTTTCGGCGGGACCGGAAATTCCGCGATGTCGCAGTCTTCTTTGGGTGAGAATTTATTCCTATTTTTATTTTTTTTTCCTTCTTTACTCTTATTTATATTTATTTTGTTTATTATTATATTATAAATTATTATCAATAATACATATTCTATATGTTACGTATTCATTATTGTAGTTTATTTATTTATTTGTTAGTATTGTTCTTTTATTTATTTTATTTCAAAGACTGATAATTTGTGCATATTTCAATGACAACACGTGAATGTCGCAGGTCCCACCGAGGCTGTGAAAAAATCGGCGATCGGTTCGACGATGTTCGGCGGTGCGATGGCTGCCAAAAGCGTCGGAGCTTCCCGCCCAAAACCCAAAGGTCTGTCCATTCGTTCGGGCAACGCCGTCAACATTTCAAACTTGAACGTAAAAAGCAGCAAATCGCCCAGAGCCAAGAGTCCCATCAAAGGCCTTGTAAAACCGAACGGCGAACAACTCGGCTCCCTGTTGCCGCTGTCGCCGCGCAACAAGTCCAAGACTTCAAAGGTATTACGCCAATCATGCGTTGAAATTTCCATTCTCTTGTCTGAGATAAAAGTTTCATGGTCTCGGACACAGAATGTTTATCTCAAAATTTTAATGACGGAGGAACTAATTTTTTATTGTTTTGTAATTTCATTTTGATTCAATTAAAGTTTAATCTAATTTGCTATGAATGTAAGATTTTTATTTACAACATTCTTGATTTATAATTTGCTTTATGCCAATGATGAGACATTTTTTTAAACCACCATAATTTGCTTTTTTCCCCATTAAATAAGTATTAATCCCAATAATAATAATAATAAATAAGTCTTTTCTTTGCAAATTTTTATTGTAGATGCAAATCATGAAATCGAAGCAGCTCAAAGCATTGTCGGCAAAAACTGCATCTCCGGAAAACAATCTAGCTCGTGAAAATAAACAGGCCGAGGAGTATGCCTTTAAGAAACCATCGACTCCCAAAAAATCTACCAGGAAGCCCAAAGTCTACAGAGAACCCGAAACCCTGGCGAGCTTTTACGATCCGGAGAAAGAATTGGGTCGGTTTCTCATCAATCTATCGAGCTTCGAACTATCGTTCAACTCTTTTTTCATACGTAATTAGTCTAATTTTTATTATTCTTTCAGACGATTACGATTTGGATAAGGAATTCGTTAAACTGATGAAGCTTTCGAGCAATAACGTTAAGCCATACGAGGACGAAGGCTTCGATTCTGGTAAGATGTTACGAAAATAATCCGGAATTGTCTTCTTGTTGACAATTTTTTATTTTTATTTTATCTTTTTTTATTTATTTTTCAGACCCGGAAATGACGAGACCGCCTATACCGCCAGTCATCGAACTCCACGTTCTTCCACTCGATGATGAAGACCTTGGAGTTGAGCCGCCGGAATTGCCGGCGTTGTCCGACGACGACGATTTCTGGAATGACGACTAATTACTCTCCCTCTTATCTATTTATCTCGCTATGTTTCTTTTTATTTAAAACTGTACTCTAAGGTTTATTTATTGAATCTGTTTCTTTTATAAGTTTATATAACGCGATGTCGGATTGATTTATCGGCAACATTTGTACATGAAAGTTTTTAAAGTATATTCATTCTGCATAATTTTATTTCTTATAAAAAAACGTCTTGAAAAAATAAATCAATAAAAAATATTAAAAAATGAGGTCGTAGGTCGTCGAAGCTTCGTAAAAAAAATAATCGTACAAAAGATGATGAATTTATTGGGTTTACTACGTTGTGCGTTAATAAAATGGTCGAGAAAGTGAGCGAGAGTTAAGAAATATTCTTAATTTTCTCTGCGGGATTTTTTTCAGACCTTTTTTTGGTTAATTAGAATTAAAATTGAAGGGAATATGGAAACGTTTATAATTTACGCTACGGGACGAAACGAGGGCGCTCGTGTCAACCTATAGGAGAACCCTCACTAGATTTTTGTAAATTTTGCAATTTTTCTAAAAAACAGTGATATCCGTAATCAGCATAAAAAGCTGAGCACGCTGTTCTGTAAAAAGTAGATTTCTCCACTGGAACATATCGAAAAACTTATCGCCCGCCTTATCAAAAACGAGTCCTCCCGACTTTGAAAGATGACAGCTCTGTCAAAAATAAATCTACTGATTTCTTTTGAAAAAATGTCGGGAGATCGACTGTCGTCTCGCGAAATCCACACAAAATCTTCTCATCTCTGCCCACACCTCCCAGCCCTATCTCAGTTTCGCCTCGATAAATGGAAAGTACAGAGAAATAACCAAGAAAATAGGCCTCATCCTCGGCAATCTCTCCTCTCGTCTCTGATAACGCAGTTTTAAATCAACCGCGCCATCAGGATTCCTCGGTTGCAGGGGAAAACACGAAAATCCCCAGCATCCGTCGTCAACCCCCGAATCCCCGATGCTGTTGGCAATGGCGTCCAGCGGAATTTCGCACAAATGACCGTTACGGTATGAGGTTATGAATCATTGTATTGCGTGATATTGCGCAGCGTTTCGTTGTGTTACCCGGGTGCGGTTTGATTTACCTCGACGATAATCCAAACAAACAACAATCACGTCGAATACATATTTTTTTGAATCAAATCACGTTGAAAATTTGTCGTTCGTTCGGAAGCCTCGCTAGTTTCCGGCTTCCACATCAAGGAAGGTGAATTTCGTCGTTGGTATCGTATTCAACTCTTCCACGTTTGTTGTCGTTCATCTCGTGCCTACCGCGTTTAATTGTATCATCATATCGAAATCCCACGATTTTTCTGCATCCGCACTTTAAACAAGTGCTTCATCGTATCAGAAATTAATAATAATTCATTTTTCATTTTATTCGATTGAATTAATAATAGCAATTTTTTTTATTCATTTTTTTTTCAAATGATAATTTTCCATTGACGTATCGTCGGGCTAGGTACAGGCAGATGCTGGGATCGCCTACGTTATAAATCATGTTTGGACAGACCGGAAACACATCCTTTGGTACGTAACGCTAATCCCTCGTCGCTCTGACAAATCGCTTTGGGATGCGACAAAATTGTATTTACATATTTGTTTATTTTTATATTTTTCCAAACATTATGATTCCACGACTCAGGCGGATTCAACGCGGCGACCCAGAGCAGTCCCTTCGGACAATCGGCCTTTGGTAAACCCATTTCTACCACAAGCTTTGGTACTGGGTCGACTCCAGTTTTCGGTAGCAACAACACCTCACTTTTTAGCGCTAAACCCACAGGTGCACCGACCGGCGGATTGTTCGGAAATACCGCGGCTGCCCCGACTTTCGGCCAGCCAGCGACCACCCAATCGTCCTTCGGAGGTAATTTTTTACGACCGAACAACGAACCCAACCGCCAAAGAATGACTTTTTCAACCTAATCGAACAAAATTTCTCCCGTCCGCAGCGTTCGGAGCGAATACGACGAACACGGGATTGTTCGGAGCGCAACAAAATGCCAATTCCAATTTGTTCGGAACCGGGGCGACGACGTCGGCCTTTGGCCAAGCCAACAAACCGGCCGGTTTTGGATTCGGCGCCACGACCGGCAACAGCCTCTTCGGACAGCCCCAGCAGGCCGTTCAACAGACGACGCCTTTTGGCCAGACCAACACGACGGCGAATACAAGCCTCTTCGGCAGCGGCGGAGGTGAGTCGCCTATAGGGCTTCCATGCGTAGTTCAGTACGTTGTCCATTCACATAGCTCGGGACGTTTGGCGGCATAGGAACACAATTATATATCTTGATTAGGCTTCAGAAGTAATACAACTACGACAGGAACAACCGGAACGATGACGAAATTCACTCCGGTCAATGGCAGCGACACGATGGTCAAGAACGGAGTAACTCACAACATTTCCACTAGGCATTATTGCATAATGTGCATGAAGGAGTACGAGAACAAGTCGTTGGAGGAACTTCGTTTGGAGGATTACGGATTGGGGCTTAAGGGACCTGCTCAGCGTAAGATAAAATCGAACGTAGATTATTTATTTTCTTCGCGGTTGTCGATGATTTTTTATATTTTTGCGTGAATAATGAATATTTTTCATAGCTGGCCAAACAACGAGCCTCTTCGGTGCGGCACCGCAACAATCGCCCTTTGGCAATACAGGAGCCATAACGAGCACCGTTCAGACTGGTAAGAATCCCTCAAATTCCAGAAGACCGTCCACGTTTGCGTGGACTTCCATCCTTCTCATATTTCTTATAAATTCATTTTTTTAAATGTTATTCTTTTTCTATTTTTTACGAAGGTTTCGGAGCTATGGGAACTGGATTTGGAACCAATCAAACAACCACGTCCGGCGGTCTCTTCGGCAAACCCGTGACCGGCTTCGGAGCACCGACCACGACGACCAGCGCTTTCGCTTTCAATCCCACGACTTCGTCGAGTTTGTTCGGTGCTAACACCCAAGCGAAGCCCTTCGGCAGTACGTGATTATACGGAGTTGCCTTCGAGGGGTTATGGCTAGTTGTTTGCGGGAAAATTGAGGGATTTTCATGATCTTTTCAGCCATGTGAACGTAATTTTATTAGAATACACCGCACAGCATCAATTGCAACGTGTATTGAAGTACTTGTATGCATTTTTTCATGAAAAAGAAAAATTTTCTCACGAAAAAATGCATACAAGTACTTCAATATGTGTCGTAATTAATACTGTACAGTGTATTCCAATAAAATTATGTTAACATGCCAAAGAAAAATCATGAAAATCCCTCAAAACTCCCGCAAACAACGAGAAATAACGTCTTAGAAAAATTCTGTAAAAAGCTTCTTGTTACATTCTTCCCATTTGTTCCTCAGCCGCGGCACCGACGACGCTCTTTGCCAACACCAATACCGCCCAACCGGCCGCCACCGGATTCGGCGTCATGAATGGAACGCAAAACACGAGTTTCGGAGCTTTCGGGGCTGCCCAACCCAACCAGGTGTGTAAAAACGAACCAATTTTTACGATACTCTTGCCCGAATGTGCGACCTCGAGTCCTAAAGTTGAACTTTCATTTTGCAGAGCATCGGACTGTTCAATCAGAACAAATCGGCTTTCAACATGGCAACGTCGAATTCGGGTTTCGGAAATTTCGGTCAAACTGCGCCGGTGAATACCGGAACTTCCGTATTCGGCGCCAAACCCATAGGTACGACTGGTTTCGGCAATACGCCATCGTTCGCCACCGGAGTGGCGCCTACCTTCGGGCCTGGCACGGCTTTCGGTACCACCCCGAACACGAGCACGTCGTTGTTCAATTCGTCCTTGAAACCCACCGGACAGACGACTGGATTTTCATTTGGCAACACGCCTGTTTCTTCTTCGGGACTTGGTATTTATTACACACGAAAAAATTGCTGTGACTGCGTTCGTTTTTATTTATTAGAAGCATTGGCGACGGTCCACGTGATTGATGTTATAGATAAATTTTTTCCGGGCATCTACATTCACTATATTTATTTATCTATTCATTTTTTATATTGTATTAATTTATAACATATTATTAATTATTGATTGAAAATATTTCAATTATTAATGTTAATTTATTAATTAATAATAATTGATAATATATTTAATAATTATAAAAAATATATTTATTAATTCAATATATTATTATTATTATTATTATTATTTTTTAATAATATTTTAATTATTTATAATAATAATAATATATTGAATAAATAAATATATTATTTATAATTATAAACAATAATAATTAATATAATATTAATAATAATAATAATAATAATATATTGAATAAATAAATATATTCTTTATAATTATAAATAATTTATTTATTTATTCAATATATTATTATTATTATTCATTTATTATATATTATTATATTTATTATTATTTTTTACTCATATTTTAATTATGAATAATAATTAATAATAATATATTGAATAAATAAATATATTATTTATAATTATAAATAATAATAATATTACTAATATTAATATAAGTAATAATATAATACAATAATATTAATTTATTATTATAAATAATATATTTATTCATTATTAAAAAATAATAATAAATAAAAAATATTTAAATATATTATATATATATAGATTGATATATATTAAGAATATAAATAAATATATAAAATGTGTAAAATAAGAAACGAGGCCGGCTGCCGCACGGCGGGAATTTATTACACGACCTATTAAATGAGTTAAAACATGGAAAGCGACCGTGGAAGGTCTGACGGGCGAAGAATCGAATAAAAATTAATTCGTCCGTTGTTTTTCTCGATCAGGCACCAACACAGGTCTCACGTTGGGCGGCGGTGGTTCCCTGTTCGGTCAGACGAAACCCGGTGGTTTGTTCAGCAGCGGTGGAACCGGAACGACGTTCAACAGCGGCGGCACATTTGGGCCAACCACCGGTTTTGGAACCGGCACCAGTCTCGCACCCGGTCTTGGAATGAATCTACTCGGTGGCGGGTAAATATCGAATCATATTTCTTGATATCTCCAATCTCGACGGTTAAATTATTTAACAAAAAATGTAACTACGATAATTTTTCTATTTTGATTTTAACGAAGATTTCTCTACGAGAAAGCCAGAATAAAGCTGCTTCCTCGTAGTTTCCTCATTCTTGAATCCTCGTAAAGCAATCTTCGTTAATTATCTACGATTCAGAGGAAGCGAATTGCAACCTTCAACTTCCAGCACGTCTTAAATCACGAGGAAGAAATTTTCAAGTGTAAACTTTTAATTTCTTTTTTTTTTTTCTCTCGTTTCAGTATGGGATCGAATCAAGCGCAACAGAATTCAAGCTCCGTTCCCGTGCATCAACAAATATTGGCACTGGTATCGGCTCCCTTCGGGGATTCCCCGCTCTTGAAAAATCTTTTGCCCGTAAGTTTCCCATCGATTAGATTTAATTTATTTCAGACTCGTTTTTTTTTTTTTTTTTTCAAATCTCACATTTATATCGAACGAATTTATATCGTTTCAGGCTTCTGGAAAGACCGAGGAGCTTCTGAAACCCGCTAATCCAGCTTCGAAATCGTTGAACGGTCAACAATTCAAAGTTTCAACGAACAATAATTCTCCCAAGATCAAAGCTCGAGTCGTTACGGCGGTTCAACTGTCGAAGGTTCGTTGAAGTTTCTCTATATTTTGATTAACAAATTTTATTGCAACGAATTGAATTGTGGATTATTTTTTTTTATTTCGTAGAAATCATTGTTTGAGGGACTCGAAGAGGAAGATCCGACTTTGTTGGAGGCTTTTCAACCGCGACCGAACGCCAAACGTCTCGTACTTCGCCCGAAGCCTTTGTCGAGTGGCACAGCCGTGGGAACCGACGATAACGTCAATGTACCGCGCAACAACGATGCCAGAGACGATAGTATCGACGCATCGACCTCAGCCAGCAATGACATAGAAACGACGAACAAGGAGAATCAACAGCAAGCTTCTCGTCGTCGTTCGTCTTCGGCTTCTTGGTAAGTTCGTCAAATTAAAAAAAATATTTATACCTATACATACATTTTTTCCTGTTTCTCTGTCTCAGATTAAATTTAATAGATATAAATTCATTAAAGTAATATATATTTCTGATTAATATCAATGAATATAAATATTGTATTATATTATTATTGATATTCATTAAATTAATACATGGGGAAAAATTTGTCGTTTCACCTATCCCCCGATGTGGTCGATGATTTTTTTTTTTAGTATCTTTTGGATTCTACGACCTCACTAATTTTTTTTGAAGATTTTTGAGACCCCTCCTTCCCCTCGCCCCACAATTTTTTTGATCAAGAGATAACTGCTATTTGGCATCTTTTTATTTGGATAAAATTTTTTTCCCAGATACTCTATTGAAATTAGAGAACTTCTTTCATTAAATTCCAGTGGGCAGCGGGTTCCTAATATTATTTTTTTTTTTTAATTTTCCAAAAATTCGAGTTTTTCCGAAATTTGAACATATGATAATTAATCACATGTTTCAAAAAAAATTCCATCTAAATCGCATCTAAAAAAAAAAAGAAGAAAAATGAAATCTATTTTGCAAAAAAATCGATATTTCGATTATTTCGATGGAAAATCTATTTTTTGAGTATACTAATTGTCTTTAACGCGTACCACCTTACCACGTTCAGGTTGGTAAGGCGAGAAACGTGCAAAAAATTCGACGACCAGCGTTCGCCGTTCAGCGACACGGAAATACCTCAAGAAGCTTTGGAAAACACGGTGACGGAATTTCGATCCGAAAACAGCGTCAAGCCGCAATCTCAAGCTCACACGAGCCCGACCGCCAACGTCAGTCTCAACTGTTCTTTGGGCGCCGATAAGAGCGGCGGCGATTCACCCGGAATTTTCAACGGTATGCGAACAAAATAGAAAACCACGGAAATAATTCGCGAGCAATTAACGACGAATCAAATTATTTTCATTTTTTTAAATATATATTTTACGCAGATTCGAGTCACGATCTTGATGAAAGCCCGCTGTCGATGCTCCAGCAGCAAGAATGCGAGCCAACTTTGTCCAAAGTGACGCTTCGACGGGTTGGTTATTACACGATTCCACCCATAGAACAACTCGACGATTACGTACGCGGCGAAACTTGCATCGTTCGCAATTTCACAATCGGACGAAAAGGATATGGCAATGTTTATTTTCCGGATTCGTTCGACGTTTATGGATTGAATCTCGATGAGATCGGTGAGTTCTCGTCTTTACGATCGATGGTCTTCGTCCTTAACGGTTGCGTTCCAACGACTTAATTTCATTTCATTTTATTTCCTTTCATTTTATTTCATTTGATTTCCTTTAATTTTATTTCATTTTATTTCCTTTCATTTTATTTCATTTTATTTCCTTTCATTTTATTTCCTTTCATTTTATTTCCTTTCATTTTATTTCCTTTCATTTTATTTCCTTTCATTTTATTTCCATTAATTCTATTTCTTTTAATTGTATTTCCTTTAATTTTATTCCCTTTTATTGTATTTCCTTTAATTTTATTTCCTTACATTTCATTTCCTTTCATTTTATATCCTTTCATTTTATTTACTTTCATTTTGTTTCCTTCTATTTTGTTTCCTTTCATTTTATTTCCTTTCATTTTATTTCCTATCATTTTATTTTATGCTATTTCATATTTCGGCTTCTTACAGTACATTTCCGTCACAAGGAAGTCATTATTTATCCCGACGACGATAAAAAACCGCCCGTCGGTCAGGGATTGAATCGCCGTGCTCAGGTGACCCTGGAACGCGTTTGGCCCCACGACAAATCCTTCCACGAGCCCATAACCGATCCTCATCGTTTGACAACGATGAATTACGAAGGAAAATTGCGCAGAGTTTCGGCGAAACACGACACCCGTTTTCTCGAATATCGTCCGGAAACCGGTTCCTGGGTATTCAAGGTAAATTCATTCGCATTTTCATTCAAAATCGCACAAAATATTTACGCGGATTTCTTTAGAATAAAAAAAATATTCGTCTGAAATTTTTTTGGGAAAAACATGAGATATAGATTGGTCCTTGATCGATTCTACATAGATCCACCGAATTTAATCGAATTCCGTTCAGCCGTTAAGGCGTGAAGTACCGCAGAATATTTGTCTATTTACATACGTAATTCTTGGTAAATCAACTTAACGACGACGATGTATCGCTTCGCCTTGATCGTCAATTAAACATCAATTTCGTTCGAAATACAACAATCGTATTTTTTTTTTTTTTTTCGTTTGTTCCAGGTCGATCATTTTTCCAAATACGGTCTCAGTGATTCCGACGACGACGACAGCGAGATACCCGTCGATTCGGAAATGAAAAAATTAAAGACAGCGCCGGGGGTTCAACGGAAATCCGTCGTTCCGCCAAAAACGGGCTCCCAGCTTTCTCAAGTCGGACCAAACGCCGATAAAGAGGTGCGTTTGACGACCTTGTAATCATGTAACCGAACCTAAACATTCAATAAACGTCGAAATTCAATCCAAAACTCGGAATTTATCAATTATTCAATATTAATCGATTAATTTATATTATTTATTTTTTACCTTTGCCATTTTTTTTCTTCAATTTTCGTAAGTTTACGTGAGATAAATTTTACTTAAGATATAATTAATGAATAGATAAATAACCTAAATGAAATAATGTAAGATAAAGTTCACGGAAATCCAATCGAAACCTCGGAATTTATCAATCATTCAATTAATCGATCAATTGGTATAATTTATTTTCTACCTTTGTCATTTTTTTTCTTCTAATTTTCGTGAATTTTCGTAAAATAAATTTTACTTATGATATAATTAAAAATTAATAAAATTACGTAAGATAAAATCCACGAAAGTCCAATCGAAACCTCGGGATTTCTCAATTATTCAATTAATCGATCAATTGATATAATTAATTTTTTACCTTTGCCATTTTTTTTCTTCAATTTTCGTGAATTTAGGTGAAATAAATTTCAAGTATGAAATAATTAATAAATTAATTAGTAATTACTAAAATTACGTAAGATAAAATTCACGGAACTCCAATCGAAACCTCGGAATTTATCAATCATTCAATTAATCGATCAATTAATAGAATTTATTTTTTACCTTTGCCATTTTTTTTCTCACATTTCTCGTGAATTTACCTAAGATAAATTTCGTGTTTCCCGACACAGCTGCCGAACGGTTTAAACGGAACGCTCAAAAGCAGAACCAGCAGTCTCGACAAAACCGCGAGTTTCCAACACGACGATGACAGCGAATTGAACGAGACTCTGCCGATGAGTAAGCAATTCCACGACAAAAAACAAATAAAAGCAATTCGAATCGTTCTAATCGCGTCGATAATTTTTTTCAAATTACGATTCCGATAATTGCAGAGGATTTTAGCGTCGAGAAGCAACAATCCGCCCTCAGTCCGACGTCCATATACGCTAGAATCGTGGGCACGGATAGCCACAAATTGCAATTGATGAAAGCGAGTTTCTTCGATGGCGATGATTACAACGATGGTAAGTTTTCCAATGTATTCGTTGGATTTTTGGAAAATTATTTTCAAAAATGATTCGAAGATTCTACAGTTGCGTCGTTTGAATGATTTTTCAGTGCCGATGCAGGACGGCATTCATCAATCGTCGTTCAAGAATCATTTGATTCCGAGCGAGATAAAGGACGAAGGTCACGTGACGCAACCGCCGTATTTTCCCACACTCCGATCGAATTTGACGCTTCACCATCAATTGCCATTCGCGTCGATGAAAGATTCCGCGTACGAAGGTAAAGCTGCGATACTCTTGTGTGAAATTTTTATTCTAGATCGTAGCGGATGAAGGATTATGACGATGTGATAATTCTAAAATTTACCTTACTTTTCCGCTGTCCACTCGGACGTTTCACCTTAAGGGGTTTCTTCCGCGCTTTTATCAATCTAACGGACACAGACAGACTGTAAATTCAGACAGTAATATTATAATATATGTATAATAATGAAAAAACTACATACAAATGCACAATACACAACATAATATACAGTTATATACAGTAATAATAATAATAATAATAATAATTTCATAATATTATGATATATTATTTATTTTTCTATGTATTATATAATATATATATAATAATAATATAATTATAATATACAGTTATATACAGTAATAATAATAATTATTATTATTACATAAAATTATAATATATATGATTTATTTTTATACATATTATATATATAATAATAATAATAATAATATAACTATAATTGACAGTTATATACAGTAAGAATAATAATAAATATTATTATTCCATAACATTATAATATATGTTATAATATATATTATTTATTTTTATATATATTATATTGAATATAATAATAATAATATGAATATAATATACAGTTATATACAGCAATAATAATAATAATTATTATTACATAAAATTATAATATATATGATTTATTTTTATACATATTATATTTATAATAATAATATAACTATAATTGACAGTTATATACAGTAAGAATAATAATAAATATTATTATTCCATAACATTATAATATATGTTATAATATATATTATTTATTTTTATATATATTATATTGAATATAATAATAATAATATGAATATAATATACAGTTATATACAGCAATAATAATAATAATTATTATTACATAAAATTATAATATATATGATTTATTTTTATACATATTATATTTATAATAATAATATAACTATAATTGACAGTTATATACAGTAAGAATAATAATAATTATTATTATTCCATAACATTATAATATATGTTATAATATATATTATTTATTTTTATATATATTATATTCAATATAATAATAATAATATGAATATAATATACAGTTATATACAGCAATAATAATTATTATTACATACTATTATATCAAACATTCATATTTACATTACAGTTGTTATCATCGTAGATTGTTGACGACGCGATAGTCGATTAAAAAAAAAATAAAAATACGTGTCCCAACCGAATTCACCCACAACAAAACCATCACAAATATCTTATTCCATTTTTCCCAGACACCAAAGTGAAGCAATCCACGGACGATGCATATGAAAAGCCGTTGACCGCTGTCAAAGCCGTTCCACCGCCCATCGTTAAACCAACGACGGTTGTCCTGAAATTTCGCGGCGAAGTAATTCCCCTGAAACAATCCGTATGCAGCAAATTAAAATTTCGTTGCATCGCCGACATGGGTATACAAATGGGCCGTACGTTCAAACCGAGTTGGGGACCCGGACTGACCCTCGTGTCGTTGAGCAGCCAGGAACAGGCAGCCGTTGTTCCTCTTCACAACACTTTCAGCCAGATCGAAACTTACGTTTCCGGTCGTCTTCTCGACGACACCACGTCGACCAGCATCGTTCAACGTCTTCGAATCTTGGGCGGTGCTGGAGCCGATGGCGATCACCACGAGACGTTTCGAGTAATTTATTCCGAATTAATTAAAAACAAAAGAACATGTCTATTTTTATTTAGAATTTCGTAGAAGAAATCTGGGAATAGAAATTTAAATCGTGTTTTTATCTTCGATAATCGAACGTTTTCTGTGATTGAATCGTAGGAGAGCATCGAGGATCATCTTCGGATTCAATTGAATCACTGCGTGATGGGCCAAGAAGCCGATTGTCCGGTCGTCGGCGCGTCCTCCGGAGATTTCGCCCTCGCCGCGCTTCACGCACACGCCTCGAAGGCTCAAAAACTCGCGGACGTTGTTGGATCTGATCGTTTGTCGTTCTACGCCAGTGACGTTTGGAGATTGTGCGTTGCCTTGTGGGGCAATTCACCGGACTTGCAGCCCAATGCGGGTAATTGTTTAAAAAAAATTAACAAAGAAAAAAGAACGTTTCTACATTTTTTTCTTGATAATAAATTGAAGTTTATATTCGATTTGGTTGCTGAAACTCCCGCTTCAAAAGCCTGTTTTTTCGTGAAAAATTATCGACGTAGCTATAAAATTCGCGGAGCTACGATTTTTTGAATGGAAACTTTACGTTCTTCCCGTGTTAATCAAATGGAAGAACTTGAAAAATCTTGCGCGACCCCTAAAAATGGTCCGATCGGGTTCATCTTTGGGGTGAATTCTCCGGATGCAAGATACTTCGCAGTGAATGTATTTTGATTGAAATCAGAAAATTTTTTTTTTTTTAAGCCACTCTAATAATATGTACTCTAGCTAACAAATAAAACGCACACGACGTGATTAATCCATTCGATGTATTTCCCAGACAAAGAGAAGCACGAGACGGTAATGGTCCGTCGCGAAGCTCTCGGAGACTGGCTCAGAGCAGTCGTGGAGGAAACCGTCCAACGCGAAATAACGGAGATAACCGAGGACGATCGTTTGATGCTCGCTCTTCTATCCGGTACGTGAATCACAATCCCAACATCCAATCATTATCCAATGATAATAATAATAATAATAGTTATTATTATTATTAATTATTATAATTATATATACTAAATAATAATAATAATAATAAATAAATTGATTAATTATTATTATTAAAATATAATAATAATCATAATTATTATTATTATTATTATTATTCCATTACTATTATACTATTATTATTATTATTAGTATCATTGATAATAATTATTATTATTATTATTATCATTATTATTATTATAATAATTATTATTATTAGTATTATTAATAATAATAATAATTATTATTATTATCATTATTATTATTATAATAATTATTATTATTAGTCTTATTAATAATAATAATAATAATAATTATTATTATTATAATTATTATTATTGGATTATTATCCAATTATTATTATTATTTTCATTGTCTATAAAAAGATTGTCACCTAAAATCTGATATAAATTTCGCAGCCAACAAATTGGAAGAAGCTTGCGAACAAGCGAGAAAAATCGGCGACTACACTCTCGCGTTGTTGATGTCCCAGCTCGGCGGTGCTTCGTCGGTAAAAGAATTGTTGAAACAAACCATCGCTCTTTGGCAAGCGACGAACGTCGTCGCCGACGTGTCGATGTCGCGATTAAAATTGTACATGCTCGTGGCCGGTGAACAATTGATAGCCTGCGGCGACGACGTTGTCAACGTTTGCGAGAATTTGGATTGGAAACGCGCCCTTGCCGTTCATCTTTGGTACTTGGCGCCTCCCACGGCTTCCATAACCGACGTCGTGGATATCTACGACAACGCCTTCACCGGCGTCAATTCGGACGTTTACGCGGCCGCACCGTTGCCGGATTACAAGGACGACGATTACGACGCCGAGATAAGCAGCGGAAAAAAGACTTACGATCTTTGTTATCATTTGGTGAAATTGTATTGCACCGGTGCTCATCCGCTCGAGGAACTTCTCAATCCTCTCACCCACACCGCCGATCCTCTCGATTACAGGCTGAGGTAAATGAGACGAATGAGTTGTGGATATGAGGAATGATTATTATTATATTGTACAGTTATGTACGGTAATGATAATATTGTATATAGTATATTATATATATAATAATAATAATTATATAACTATAATATACAGTAAAAATAATAATAATTATTATTACATAATATTATAATAATAATAATTATTATTATTACATAATATAATAATAATAATTATTATTATTACATAATATTATAATAATTATTATTATTATTACATAATATTATAATATATATTTTTTATTTTTACATATATTATATTATATATATAATAATAATGATATAACTATAATATACAGTAAAAATAATAATAATTATTATTAAATAATATTATATTATATATTCATATTTATATTATAGTTATTATCGTAGATTGTTGACGACGCGATAGTTTACCAACGTGGAAGTTGTATGAATATTATTTTCAATTTTTCTTAGTTATATATATATTTTTAATTTTTATAGTTGTTTATTTTGTTTGTATATTTGATATATGGGGAGAGAAGTCTTCAATTTTAGTATCTTTTAGTATCTTTTGGATCTTACAATCCTTGGATCATTTTTCTTTCAGATTTTTCAGACCCCCACCCCTTTATTTAACTCACCCCATTGTGTTTATCAAGAGGTAACTGCCATGTCCCCCGCTTTTAATTACATGAACATTTTTTCCCAGATCCTTTATCGAAATTTGAGTAACTTTTTTCATAAAATTGAAGTCATCATGTTCCGAATATTTATTTATTTCCTGTCAATTTGGAAAAAATTCGCATTTATCCAAAATTTCAATATACCACAATGCTTTTCTACCCTACAAAAAACAAAAACAAAATACCATCCCCCAAAAAAATCGATATTCCCATTACCTCCTATAGAAAATCAATTATTTCACGATCTTCTTTCCATAAGAACCAAAACAACGTCACAAAAATATTTTTAATCGTTTAATTCACCAGTTACGCATATAAACACACTATAAACGTTTATCAAAACGCTATTTCCCGTAGCTGGTTGGTGCAACAAGTAATCGTCGGACTGGGTTACTCCCATCTCTCCGAACACGTGGCAGCTCTGACCCACGCGAATTTCGCGGCCCAGCTCGAAGCTTACGATCTCTGGCACTGGGCGATCTTCGTCGTCCTTCATCTGCGCGACACCGGTAGACGTCGCAAAGCCGTTCTCGATCTTCTCGCTCGACACGTCGAGATCGACGACGATCCGGATTATCTCAGGCGCGAAGAATTTTTGAAGGAAGAATTGGGAATTCCATCGATGTGGATAAACGAATCTAAATCCGTCAAAGCTTGCGCTATGAGAAGATACGGAGAAGCTGCGTGGTATCTCATACAAGCTGAACTTTGGAACAAAGCTCACGAAGTAATAATTGAATATTTGGCAGCTGATGCGATTATAAACGGTCGGTAAAAGTTTTTTAAAAAAACATTTTTTATTATTTTTTTTTTTTATTTCTTTGACGGTGGTTTGATTGTGGTTTGGATTAATTTGCAGAAAATTACGAATACTTGAGAGGATTGTTGAGTCCTTTGGTACCCGCGGAATGCAACACTCTGGTGAACGGTTGGGCGTATCAGGGACAATTGCTGTGGGATTACATGGCCGTGGCTATAGAGATTGAATATTTTTTGAAAAATCGCGATTGTTCGGAGATTGGATACAAGCTTGAGCTCTTGCAACCCCAGTTGACGTCTCTGTGCACGAAGATCAATCATTTTCCGTGTCCAACCGCAAAACTCAGGTATTTATGGGATTTTTAATTGTCTGAGGAAAGGTTGGATGAATAATTTGACGGTGGGATGGATTTTATGTCGGGGAGAGATTGAAATGATAGATAATTTTACGATATCAATAATTTTTATGTCCAAGAAAAATTGAAATGAAGAATTATTTAACGATACAATAATTTTCGTGTCCAAGAAAAATGCAAATGAAGAATAATTTAACCATCCAATAATTTTCATATCCAAGAAAAATTGAAATAAAAAATAATTTAACCACTCAATAATTTTCATGTCCAAGAAAAATTGAAATAAAAAATAATTTAACCATCCAATAATTTTCATGTCCAAGAAAAATTGAGATGAAACAATAATTTAACTATCCAATAATTTTCATGCCTAAAAAAAATAAAAATAAAGACTAATTTGACCATCCGATAATTTTTATGTCGAAGAAAAATTGAAATGCGGAATTATTTAACCCCCTAATAATTTTCACATCCATGAAAAATCGAAACGAAGAATAATTCCACCATCCAATTATTTTCATGTCCAATAAAAAAATGTTCTGAAGACTAATTCCACCATCCAACAATTTTCATGCCCAAGAAAAATCGTAATAAACAATAATTCAACCATACAATAATTTCCAGATTGTGTCAAGCGGAAATTGCAAAACGAACTCTGCACCTAGCCCGAAGTCTTCTGATGGTGCAACCGAAAGAAAACCGATCGACCGCTCGAGTTCTCGTGCATCTCGTGTCGCAATTGCCACTGCCGGAGGATTACGCGCAGCAAGAGTTAAGACCCATAATCAACATGTGTGTAAACGAGACAGTTTGCCATTGACGTAATCAACTCAAAATTCAATTCAACGGTAAAAAAAACTGTGCCATAGAGTCGCCGTAATTTTTATTGACACTCGACCCTAAGAAAATTAAAAAAAAAAAAAAGAAACAAGCGAAGAAAAAAACACAGATCTCAAGCCGTATTGCAACGGCCGAATATGCAGCTGCAGAATTTTGCGAGAGGCAGTAGTGAAAAAAATGGGAATGCATCGACAAATCGTTATAAGACCTCTCAGAATTCAGTTAAACATACCACAAACTTGTCTCGTACGTTCCGAACATTTTTAATTGTGAAAATACGTAATAATTTTTCTATTTCTCCATACCTAAATATATAATTTTTCTTTCGTTAAGTCGAAACGAAAAATCACCGTCGATAAGTAGATTTACCAAGAATTACGTATGTAAATTGGCGAATATTCCGCGTTACTTCACGCCTTAACGGCTAAACGGAATTTGATTAAACTCGGTGGATCTATGTAGAATCGATCAAGGACCAACCTTATGGCTCATGTTTTTCTCAAAATCGCAAAAAAAAAATTTCGCGGATTTCTTTACAATGAAAAAAATCTTCGTCTGAAATTTTTTTGGGAAAAACATGATACAGGTTTTACGTACGTAATTCTTGGTGAATCAACTTAACGACGGCGATGCATCGCTTCATCTTAACTTCGATAAAAAAAAAAAAAAGCTGTGAAATTATGACTTCCACGAAAGCAACGGTTGTACAATTATATCAATTTTCGTCGTTAGAATCGCAATAACTTTAAAAACTAGTAAATAACGTAATAACAGTCTTCGATATAATAAATATTTCGTATTCGTGGGTGAAACAAAAACAAAAAAAAAGTGTCTGTAAATAAAAACCCAAAAGAGAGAAAGAGAGAGAGAGAAAAAAAAATAACACGAATAAGATCCGTTCCTTTTTTACTTTGACAATTCCTTCATAGATTTTACACTCAGTCTAGAATAATTCACGACAATGTAAATCCAATTTGTTCAGATAACTTACAAACAATATCTTTCTTTCTTCGTCCATGTTATGACAAAACGATGATTCCGTGTAATAAATAAATAAACGAATAAAAACGAACGAATAAAATATTTCAACAATATTAAAAAAAAAAAAAACAACATATTTTCTCGTCAACAAGCAATTTATTTTTACATACAATAAGCTGTGCATGATAACTTATAGTTAGTCGTTCTTTATCACACAATGCTTTTATCTATACACACATGTGGTTTTTTATTTTTTCGTCTGCTCGTCGATTACTCATAATTTTGTTCATTTTTATTTTCCTTTGTTTCTTTCAAATCTTTTTTTCTTCAAATATTTTTTCGGCAATCTCGTTTTCGACGATGAAACTGATCAAACGAATGATAAATGTGAAACAACAGAGCTTTTGCGGGTACGTCACGCGTCGAACGGGAACTCGTCTTAGTACCTCGCGTAATTATCGGTACAATTAGCACAAACCCCCCCCTGCAACTTCGCAGTCGTCGGGTTCTTCTCGTCAACTATTCAGTTTTTCGGCGCATTCTTAATATCGCGCCGATCAACTACAAACAGTCGAGACAATTCTCATAATACAAACGATTCGGTTGACTTTACACATACGTATATACTCGTATTAAATATAAATATATATATATAAATATAAATATATACAATTACAGCTCAAAAAAAAAAGAAAAAAAAAAAAAGAAACGAAAAAAACCCAATTTCTCTTTATTATGCTGAATAACGATGTTTCGTCTCACCTGTGTTCGGATCCACAACGACTTTTTCTTGATAACCATTCGCGCTCGAAGTCGAAGCGATCGCTTGATTAGTCGTCTCATTAGCCGGCAAATAAGTTCCATCGGCGCATTCGCGAAACAATATTTCCGCTTCATCATTCTTCTCCCCGTCTTTCGTCCCGTCTTTCGTCTCGTCGTCAATTTTACGAACGTTCAACGTCAACATTTCGACGATCAAATAAGATTCAGGTTTGTACAATCTCGTGAAATGCAATCTTATGTGTTCACCGATATTTTCGTCCTTGCGAGGAACGTAATTGCAATGTGGACAAGACGGTGTGAGTCTTTCTATTCCGTGACGACGTCGATGACCGTCCATGGTTTCTTTGTCCGTCGACGAAAACGGACAATCTTGACAACGTATAATTTTCTCATTAGCTTCGTTAGCAAGAGTTGCAAGTCCTTTTCTTTGCATAAGCATGACCGATTGTTTGTCCTGATTCGACGTTTGTTGCAAACCCGTCGAGTTTGAACCCCCAACGACGGAAATTTCGTGATTAGTCGCATTTGTCGACGTTATCGTGGATTTGCGACGATTCTTCGTCACCCTAACATCCGCAATTTCCAAATCTTCGACGATGTCTTCGATGGCAATCGTCTCTTCGGGTTCGTTTCGACGTTTCGAAGCTTGAGCTTGAGCATTGGCTTGATGTTTCTTCAAGTGTTGCGTGTAATTGGCGTAATATTTAACCGAATAATCGCACTTGTCGCAACGATAACGTTGTTTGGCACCGTGCAGAGTCAAATGAACGCGATATTGTTCGCGTTTTTCAAACGCCGAAGGACATTTGTTACATTTGTAACGTTTTTCCTTCATTCTACCGTTTCTCAAACATCCGGGATAAACGAAATTTGGATTACCACGAGTCGGAGCAACGCAACGTTGTTCGATTTGTCGATTGGCCGGTGATCTGGTGGCCGTGGGTTCGTTGGATTCAACGTGACGACGATGAACGACTTGATGTTTCAACAAATTTTGCGCAGTTTTCGACGAATAATCGCATTCGGAACATTTGAAACGATTGTTGGAACCGTGAAGGGTCATGTGATATTCGAGAGCATCGAGTCGAAAATATCTTGCCGGACATTTGGCACAGGTGAAAACTTGATTGGCCGTTTTGGAATCGTCAACGTTGATCGTTGGTGAATAATTTTGCGACGAATTTGTTCCAATTTCCACGACTATCCAAGCAATGTTTGACGAACGATCGTTCGAACGTTCGGCACGTGAATTTCCGGGGGTTTGACGTTCGTTTGATTCCACGCAAGCCGTACTGGGAGGTGCGTAACGTTGGGAATGACCGTAAATCGATAATAAATAACGCGTACGATCTTGATATTCCGTGGAATGTGCTTTTTGATGAGCCGAAAGATGAGCTTGTTGTCGAGCCGCGTAAGAACACCATTGACAAGAATAAGCCAATTCGGTCGAATGATAACGCAAATGTATTCGTAATTCTTTGTCGCACAAGAAACGCGCGGGACATTTGGAACAACAATGAACCAAACGTGGATCGCGAAGATCGGGTTCGGAACCGAGAACGGGAGTTCGCGTGAGACCTAGAAGCGTCGTTAGATCGTCGAGTTGTTGAGCATCGGTACGTGCATCGTCCACGAGACAATGTACGGTACCGAGTGATCCCATGTGCATATCGGCGTGTGCTTCCATTACGTCTCGTCGCGAACACGTGAAACTGCAATCCGGACAAGCCACGGAATTGCCGGAAGTCGGTGCGTTGACGTGCATGGTTTCGTGATCGCGTACTTCGGCTCGACGCGAGGATACGTGGGGGCAGTGACGGCATTTGAGCATTTTCGTGAGAGTTCCGTCGGGACGGGAAACCCATACGAGAGGCGTGTCCGGAAGTGCTCGAGTGTCGAGCAACATGGGTGTTGTTGAATCGTCCGGAGGTGGATTTTCGGGGATGCGCGACGAACGCGCGGTTGGTTCCGAAATTTCCTCGACGGCGATGGCGGATTTGTTCGAAGTTTCTGCGGGGACGGGGGGGGGATTAATTGTTTGAGCGTTGAGAAGATGAAGGGTGGAGAGGTTGGGGTGGAGGATTTGTTTGGGAGGGTTTCAGTTTGACTTGGGACAGTTTGACCCGGCGGGAAGGGGGGATGAATTGATTGAGCGTTGAGAAGATGAAGGGTGGAGAATTTGTTTGGGAGAGTTTCAGTTTGACTTGGGACAGTTTGACCCGGCACAGTTTGACCCGGCGGGAAGGGGGGATGAATTGATTGAGCGTTGAGAAGATGAAGGGTGGAGAATTTGGAGTGGATGATTTGTTTGGGAGGGTTTCAGTTTGACTTGGGACAGTTCGACCCGGCGGGAAGGGGGGATGAATTGATTGAGCGTTGAGAAGATGAAGGGTGGAGAATTTGTTTGGGAGAGTTTCAGTTTGACTTGGGACAGTTTGACCCGGCTCAGTTTGACTCCGCGGGTTTGACAGGTGAGAATCGCTCTTTCTCTGTCAAATTCAGAGAGAGTGGAGAATGTCGAAGAGTGAGAGTGAATCTCATCTGTCAAACTCGCGGAGTCAAAGTGCGCCGGGTTAAACTGGAACGGGTCAAACTGTAACGGGTCAAACTGCGGCGAGGCAGACTGAAACCGTTCCATTTATTTACGAGGGGGTTTTTGGGTTTGGTTGTTTGTTTTGCTGAGGTTTGGAGGGGGCTATGTTGTGGGGGGGTTTTGTTTTTCGAGATCTTCGTGTTATCGTGTCTGGCATATGGAGAAATGTCGAGGAAACAGATTTGAAGGAAATGGGCGGATGTACGTGCGCGTATGTGGGTATAATGGCCTACCAAAATTCAAACGTGTATAACTCGAGAACGGTTTTAGCTACAACCCCGAAATTTTGCAGACATGTGCAGCTCTATAATCTCTTCATTGACTACAATTTTCGTCATGATTGAAGCTGCGGCTCGGATTTTATGTCGTTTTCAAAAAACCAAAAAAAGAACGTTTACGCTATAGCGATCGCGGATTTTGAGATATTCGTCCAAATAGTTCTTCACGAATAGGTTTGCACCCCAAGGTTGATTGGTATCGCATTTGGGCCGAATCCATCGAGAAGTTTACGATTTTGTAGGATTTTGAATTTTTCGAAAAATTAACGTTTCGTTCTAACTCACGGCAGCTTTGACCGATCGAACCCGAACTCGCTGCAGGTACGGAACGTTATTTGACTGTACTGTGTATAAAATTTGGCGAAGATCGGTCAGAGCGATCGGATTTTATAGGACTTTGAATTTTTCGAATAAATTACGTTTCGCTCTAACTCACGACAGCTTCGACCAATCGAACCCGAACCGCTACACGTATGGAGTATCACTCAACCGTGATACGTATGAAATTTGGTAAAGATCGGTGGAAGGGACGGAATTTTGAACGGGGAACAAACTGCAAATTAAAACTAGCAAATTGCTTCCTCAGAATTCAAGATATTCCACGAATCTTCCTCTATAAGGCCGCCAGACTTCATACAATTACTTCATCATGGAAAAAGACTCGTCCAATACCTTCAATTCTGCAGAAGCAATTAGTTTTTTTTTCTCTCTTCGTCTTACCGTTGTCCGTGAAGCTTCTCTGCGGTGACTTGTGTTTCGTCGCTGGAGACGAAGAATCCACGCTTCTCTGATGTACGACCGCCAACTCCTCGCCGTGAAGCCTCGCGTGTTCCAACAGTTCTCTGCACAAACACAAATAGAACAGTTCGGAAAAATAAACATTCCGGTAACGCGGATTGCCTTTCAGCACGTTTCGTTAGCTCGCGGAATCGCGAGGCTCCGAAGCAACCCGAGACAAGACGCGAAGGCGTAACAGTTCCAAACGAAAGAAAAACAAAATGATAACAAGAGAATTTTTTCTTACGCTTTCGTGCTGACGTAATAAGGACAGAGGTAACATTTGAAGATTGCCTCGAGATTGGGACGATGATGAATACGATGTATCGCCATGGCGGTTGGATCCTCGGACGTGTACGGACAATCCGGACAAGTGAAGTTCGTCTTTAAAGAATTTGTCCAAAAAGAATATTTACAAAAATGCCGAGAAAAAAAAAACAAACGTCACAAGTGCGTTTTTTCAGATTTCATTTCCCCATAAGGTAAAGTGATGTTTCGTCGTCGGTAAGTAGATTTACCAAGAATTACGTGTAAAGTGGCAAATATTCCGCGGTACTTCACGCCTGAACGGCTGAACGAAACTCGGTGGAGTTATGTAGAATCGATCAAGGACCAAGCTGTGTCTCATGTTTTTCTCAAAATCGCAAAAAAAAAAAAAAAAAAAAAAAAAAAAATCGCGGATTTCTTTACAATAAAAAAAAAAAATCATCTGACATTTTTTGAAAAAAAACATCAATTATGAGTAATTATTGTTAATTGTTGTATAATAATTAATTTATAATATTTATATTATATTATATATTATTATATTATAAATTAATTAATTCAATTTTTTATATTATTTTAATTAATTTATAATATTTATATTATATTATATATTATTATATTATAAATTAATTTATTCAATTTTTTATATTATTTTAATTAATTCATAATATTTTTATTATATTATATATTATTATATTATAAATTAATTAATATATTAATCAACAATATTTATTCATTATTGATGTTTTTCCCGACAAAATTTCAGATGAACATTTAATATATAATATAGTATATAATGTAATAATTGTATAGTAATTAACTTATACAATTATAATATATTATAATTATTATAACCTAAACATAATATAATAATATTATATTACAAAAATTACCATTATTATTATATATAACCAATTAATAACAATATTATATCATTATATAAATAATTTACACGTGATTCTTGATAAATCTACTCACCTCCAGCAATGTACGTATGTAATGTGTGTGTTGAACTTCACCCTAAATCAATATCAACGCAGTCTCACCTTTTCCCCATCCCCGCAAGAATTTTCAAATCCGTCGTAATGCGATTTGACGTGTAACAAAACGGTTTCCTTGTTGGAATCCCGAAACGTGCATCTTTTGCATTTCCACAATGTACGTTTGGTCTCGTCCGTGGCGGGCGAGTTCGCGATCGTCGCAACCGTCGCCGCTGGAGTCGCCACGGGCGATGACGACGCCGATGGCGCGGTGGGATTGTTCTTCAACAACGATTGTCCGTGGCTTCTCGCAGCGGATTTCAACGGAGGAGGCGGTCTGAGATTGAGAGCCGTGAGAATGCTCATGGAATTTGTATCAGCGTGATCGATCCCAGGAGCTGGTGTGAGTTCCGGCGGACCTTCGGAATAATCCTTCGATTCGCTCATTATCAACATTTTCTTCGGTGGTTCGTCGATTCGCGATTCTCCGACCGGACCTTCCTCCAAACCCGACTCATCGGCTCCCTGCTGCTCGATCTGACGACGAGAAAAAAAAAAACAACGTTTTCACGATCAATCCCGGGTCGATGAACGTCCAAGATTCAACGAATTACAATGAGAAAACGTAAACAAATGAAAATGTGACAAAGACCCATGTTGCGAAAGTGTTGGAAAAAAAAGATGATTCGTCAGTGGGAAATAAAAATTTAAGCGAAAGAAAAAAAACTGATCGACTACTTGCGGCAATGATTTTGATGTAAAAAAAAAAATAAAAAATTAAAAAATTAAAAAAAAAAAATGTTTTTTTTATTGTTTCGAAAGAACGTAAATCGAAAACGAACGATAAGAACTTTAACGGCGAAGCTTTCCTGACCTGAGCAAGATATTTGTTGTATTTGGAATAATTACGTCGGCCAGTTTCGTCAGTCATAAGCACCCTGGCGGTCATGTGAGCCGAATCTCTAGCCGCCTTGAGTTTGATGTGCTTTGTTATGTCCCATCGCCAATTC
This sequence comes from Sussaba pulchella, assembly GCA_963971145.1. NCBI lineage: Eukaryota > Metazoa > Arthropoda > Insecta > Hymenoptera > Ichneumonidae > Sussaba > Sussaba pulchella. The sequence goes on along the minus strand of OZ020170.1, from coordinate 14,590,769 downwards.
GATCTGTAAGCGCAGAGCGAACATTCGAACGGCTTACGATTCAAATGACCGACAATGTGCACGTGAAATCGGCTTGCGGTTGACGCCCAGAATGGACAATGGGGACACTTGAATACCCGACGTCCGTGCGGGTGACCCGAAACTCCCTCGACCTGCCAAAACCATTTTTTTTCTTTGTTTTTCTTTTTTTTTCTTTTCGTTCTGTTTTTTTTTTTTTTTTTTTTTTTTTTTTGGTTGCTCTTCGATTTACAAAAGCGTTTCTACATTGGATTTCGGACGTGGGCGCGTTTGCGAGTGAGAGAGACGGATGTGAGGGAGGGACGTCTTGAATAATGGGATTGGAGATCTTCTATTTTTTGGTGTGGTCGATGAGATATATATATATTTTTTTTTGGTATCTTTTGGATTCTGCGACTTTAATGATTTTTTTTTGGAGATTTTTTGGACCCTCCCGCTTTTTGCAGTATTTTTTTTATGGGGAGGTAACTGTTGTTTCCCCCCATTTTTTAGTGGATGGAATTTTTTTCTCCGATACTTCGTCAAAATTGAAAAACTTTTTTCATAAAATTGTGAGTGGATATCTTACTAATTTTTTTTTCTTCTAATTTTGAAAAAAAATCGAGATTTTCTGAAATTTTAATATATGATAATCATTTCCTGTCTTTAAAAAAAAACTATCTCTTAAAAAAAATCGATTATTTTCGATGGAAAATCGATCTTTCAAAATTATTTTCTATCATTGTTTATTTACAAAAATAGAAAAATGAATTTTCTATGGAACGTAATCGGAGTATTAATTTTTTTGCCAGCTAGTTTTTGAAAGATGGACTATTATCATGTATTGAAGATTCGGGAAAACTCGAATTCTTTAAAAATAAAAAATTATCAAGAACATATCTACTCCAATTTTATGAAAAAAAAATCTCTTAATTTCCATAAAGTATGCGGGGAAAAAAAAAATGTTATCCAATCAAAAACGGGGGAAATAGCAGTTACCTCTCGATTAAAAAATCGACTAGGGTGTGGGCAAGGGGAGAGGGCTAAAAAAATCGAGAAAAAAAGAAAATAAAAAAACATACTGAGGTCGTAGAATCCAAAAAATTCTAAAAAAAAAGAAAACCACCGACCACATCGTCGAATAGGTTTCCAATCCAGCGATTCAAGACGTCCCTTCCCACATATAAAAAGAGAAACGGAAAATAGAGAAAGATACAGAAAACTAAAAATAATTAAAAATAAAAAAAATAAAATAAATTTAAAAAAAAAGTAATTAAAAAATAAAGCAACTGATAAGACGTTTGAAAATGAACTTAAAACCCGTACCGACGATCCAGAAGAATTCAGGCCTCCAAAACTCCCGTCCCAGTCCACTTGAAACGGAAACTCAAAATCTGGACAGTACGATGCGGCCGTATAATTCGCACTAATCGTTGGATTCTCCGGATAATTATCGATCGTCATTAAATCATTGATCGTCGTTTGACAAAGTCTCATGTGCATTTGAAGATCGGTGGAACTCTTACAACGCCTTCTACACTTAGGACATCGGTTTATCCCGACGGATACGCTCAGAGCGGCGTGATGGCTCTGACTATGACTGGCCAAATCCTCCGGGCTAATCGCTTCGAAGGTACACCAACACTTTAAATCGTTAGCGCTACTTACGGCTGACTGATTACCCCCAGCGACGTTCGCGCTCGTCGTCATCAATCGTTCCTTGAGCTTGTCGAAGAACGAGGCGTTCCTCTTCTCGAAAGAGTCGCTATTGGCCGCATCTTTCTTCGTCGTGCCGGGCTGTCGACAATCAGACACGATATCATTCAATTATTATTATGGATTTGTTAATTCAAAAACATTCGAATCAATAAAATTAATTGATTATTTAATTGATAATGATACAATAATAATAAAGTGTAAGATAAAATAAATGAAATTATTAGTCAATTAAATAATAATTATAAATTAACTAATTTTGTAATATAATGATATATTGTATAATATTGTAATAATTATTATTATATTGGAATAATGTAATCATTAATATTGTATTGTGATAGAATTTAATAATGATATATTATTGTATAATATATGTATTTATATATCATATATTCATTATATGAATCAATAATAATAATTATTGATCATTCCGATAATTTGATTCATTATTCCTAATATAGTAACATATTATATAATATAGAAATAATAATTATAATATTCACATAATATAATCATTAATATTGTATTATATATTAATTATATGAATAAATAATAATAATGAGTGATCATATTATAATAATTATCATCATAGTAGTAGGAATAGTAGTACTCATGATCATTATACCGATAATTTGATTCATTATTTCTAATATAGTAATCATTATTATAATATCAACATAATATAACCATTAATATTGTATTATAATAGAATTCAATAATAATATGAATAATACTATATTATTATACAATATATGTATTCATACATTATATAATTATTATTATAATACTAGTAGAAATAATAATGATGATAGTGGTACTCATGATCAGTTAGTTCAATAATAATAATACCAAACAAATGGATTATACCGATAATTTGATTCACTATTTCTAACATAGTAATAATTATTACAATATTCACATAATATAATCATTAATATTGTATCATAATTATGTTATATATAAATTATATGAATCAATATTAATATTTATCGATCATATCATAATACATATAATAATTATCATAATACTAGTAGAAACAAAATAACAGTAATAGTCATAATCAATTGATCAAACAATAATAATGACAAATAAATCGATCCCAATTCGATCAATCATTGCAGTTGCGGATATAATCGTTCAAAAATCCGACTAACCTCTCTCTGCCCATACATCTTTGCCATTTCGGTATCCCTCGCGATTTTGGCCAGTTCCGGTCTCACGCGTACCCTTGGTACCTTCAACAACGTCGCGGTCGCACTCGTCGTCGTTGGTTTCTTCGATCCGTTCGTCGGTCCGTTGTTCGTACTCGCATTGTTGTCGGGACTGAGCGGAATGAGCATCGGCAAAGGTTTCCGCGGCCTAACGGGCGATATCGAAGGCGCGTGAGATTCGGCCAAATGACGTTGCATCTCCGAATCCCAAGCTGTGATGAATTGACAACCTTTTTCCTCGCATTTCAAGGCTATGCATTCGGCACCCGCGATCGCGTTTCTTCTTTCCTCCAACGAACTCGAACCCACGTCCGAACTCGGAGATTTCACCGGACTTCCGGTTTTCACGGGCGAAGGACTCGTCGAGTGCGGAAGGTCGCGGTAATCGCTCGCTCCTACCTGGAGCAACGTAATTTTTTCGAATAAGGGTTGAGGCTGAGGAGGAAGATATTATTAATGATTTTTATTGTTTGTTTTTTTTTTTTTTTTTTTTTTTTTGCTTTCTCGTGGGGAAAATTATGGTGGGGAAATTTTTTTTATAAAATTGAGAAAATAATGTCGTTTAGGAGTGTAGATTCCGCGAATTTTTAGTTATCGGTCTCAATAGTTCTTTGGAATTTGTACAAAGTTTGGGGATGTTTGATGTTGAAATTGGGACGAATTCATTGATAAGTTTGGGTTTTGTAGGATTTTTTTAGTGTTGGAAAAATTAATGTTTCGTTCTAATCCACGTCAATTTCGATTATTCGAAACTGGACTCGCTACGGTTATGAAATATCATTTGACTGTACTATGTATGAAATTTTGTGAAGATCTATCGAAGGAATCAATCGTGTTTTAGACGAATCTGAATTTTTTTTTGTAAATTAACGTCGTCGTTCTTAATTACGTCAGCTTCGATCAATTGAATCCTAATCCGTATTCTATCCGTAATTGTTATGAAATTCTGTGAAGATTGGTCAAAGCCACCGAATTTTAGAAAGCGAACAAGCTGCAATTAAAAACGTGCAAACTTTTTTTGCGCCAGCTATAAATTAATGAAAACAATTCGTCATAGACAAGTCGACAAATTACCTCAAATTCGCAGTAAAGTGATTGCAATTTTTAACTTGCAGTTTTGTTTTTTTTTTTTTTAATTATTTTATTTTACTACTGTCGAAGAATTTCTGGCATACCTGATTGTAACGTTTAGGACCGTTTCGCGGTTTCCTTTCGAATGGAGTGTTCGGTTTTTTGTGAGATTGTCCAACCGGCGGTTCGTGATGATTCGTCTCGTGCACGGTCAGACTCTGACGTATATCGGCGGTAAAATTGCACGCTCTGCATTGGAACGTGCCTCCGCCGCCGTGATTGCGCGTATGCCTGTCCAAATTCCACTGGAAATCGTGAAATCACTGTGATAAAGTCGCAAAATCGTCGGTTTTCTTTTTCTTTTACAATTTATTTATTCGCGTGCGATGTTTCTGGCAAAGCAGCGCTTATTTCAGCAGATCTTAAGCAGATTTATTTTCTAGTTTTTTGAAAAAAAAATTCCCAAAAAAATAGAGATTTTTTACATAAAATTGGAGTAGATACTAATAATAATAATAGATTAATGATAATGATAATAAATTAATAATAATTATCATTATCATTGTTAATAATAATAATTGATAATTAATAATAATATTTTTTTTTTTTCGGCCTCTAGAGTGGCCTGACCCCTTAAATGTATCCGTGAAAACAATTCGTACCTTGTACGGAGTTCGAAAATCGCAATCCACACACTTGATCATCGGCATGGAATGATATTTCACGTGTTTGGTGTATCGCGCCCTCACGTGTGTCATGTAAGAACATTTCGTGCAACGAAAAAATCGTCGTTTCAAATGATGAACCCGTTGATGATTCTCCAACTCGTTGGAATCATTGGCGATGTAAGGACACATGGTACATCGATGCTCGACCGATTCCTCGGTCGTCGCAACGTCTTCCAAATCCTTGTGCTCCGAGTTGCAGTGGGCTTTGAGTTTTTTCGGATGCTGACACGAAAAATCGCAGTGCGGACATTCGTAGCTTCGTCCCTTTGCAACGGTAATGACAAACCGGTTAGTGAAACTATTCAATAATTGATTAGTTGAATTTCTATGAGGGGTTCTATCTAAATGTGGAAAAATTGAGAGATATTCATGATTTTTTTTAGTCTTGTTAACGTAATTTTATTGGGATACGCTATGAGGTCTTAACTGCAACATATAGTGAGGTGCTTTCTTGTTTCGTGAGATACTTATAATCAAGATTATTCAAAAAATGGCGATTCTTACGAAAAAATAGATTTTTGAGATTTCAAAAATTGGATTTTTGACCCAAGAATTATTTTAAAACTCGAAATTTGGCTGAACCCTACGTTCACGAACTGCATTTAATATTATAATAACAAAGTTAATATCAGTACCTCAATATATGTTCTAATCAATAATCTATAGTGTATTCTAATAATCTCATGTTAACAAAGCTAAAAAAAAAATCATCACAACCTTCTAATTTTCCTGCGAAGATCTAAATATAACCCCTTAACAACTTTTCTTTGGTAGAAAAAAATTTCTCTGCACCTTTTCCTTGTGTTCATCTCTGAGATGTCGCAGGTACTCGACCAGGGTTGGAAATCCTATCGGAGTTTTGCAAGTCTTGCACTCGTAATTTCTCTCCCCGTCCGATTTATCCTCCGAAGCTTCCTCGTCCTGTTCGTCCTTTATTTCTATGTGCAGCTCATCCTCGTCGCTGTCGTCCCTGGGACTCGCAGGACGCTCGGGTTTCTGATTTCGATTGTTTCTCGTGCGACCTGCGCTCTCCTCGATCTCTTCGCCCTCGGACGCCTCGCTCCTGACTTTTGGCGTGTGAGGAGAGCGAAGTTGAGTTCTGGGCCTCAAGCCTCGCAGACGTGGAGACCGTTCTGACATAACAAAATCTTGGGTCTAACCGCAATCTGTTTTAACTCGACGCTCTCCGCTTACAAACATCAGAGTCTGAAAATTAAGAATTGCCAATTTTACACAGGGGATGAATCTCTTCAATATAGAAATCTATCATATAATAAATTCCATTTATTTGTTATGGTTTATATGGATTATAAAATAAAAATTTAGTTATGTAAATATAAAATAATTTTCAATTATCAAAAGTATATTTAGTGCCAATTAAAATATGTCACCATTAATTCAAACGGATTACAATTGTCAATTATCGTTAAAATTATTTTTCGGAGCTCAGTTCTCGAAAATGTTGATAAACCGATTTTATTTCTTTCAGTTTTATTATTTAATTAATACATAGCACAACATACAATAATATATATTCGTTAATTCCATCGATATGTTTTAGATACTGATCAGAGTCCCCGATTTCTCGCTCACGGGTCAACTTCCGCTTTCCTCCTCGCCCATGACCGCTCCATCGCGATTGTTTATCACATTCGCTACATCTACAACCACGACCTACCTGATATAACTCGCCAATATCCCAACAATAACAACTCAATATCAGCGATTATCAAAATTCCAATCCCCGTCGCCAAAAATCCAACTCAAACAACGCGCAATAGAAAAGCTCCAACTCGTTTATACACCTCAAAAGGATTCCGGTGGCCGCGGCTACCGCTGAAGACCCACCGTCCGCCATTGGTGCTTAATTTCCGTTTTTCCTTGTGCCACAGTCCGTCGACTTCCGGTTGAAGAAACGCAAAGCCCGATCATCAACAATTTCCACGATTTTCCCGTCCCTTCCCAAACCCAATCGACGAAACCTCCCGATCGATTCAAACACCTAACCGTCCCTGTTCCAACAATCAAACGTAAAATTACGGAAACGAACCTCGTTCAGTTCCTTCGCTTCCTCCGTGCATGAACGCGGATGACCGTGCGAGCGCGCAACAGCAATGGCGACGTCGGTTTACTCTCCTTCGGCAGCGGCTTGTTTACGTGCACGCGCCCTGTGTGCTCCGTACAGCCAGGGGCAGCGCGGCCATCGTCGTTGCGGAGTATACGCAAAGAGAGCCAAAGAGAATTACCCGGAGGTAGCCGAGTTCGCCCGAACGGCCAAAGCCGCGAGCGGAGGTATCGTGCGATTGAAAATCGGAAGGAAACGATTTTCCTCTTGGATCCCCGTTGCGTGTCATCGGTCGGTACGAAATTTCCCCCTTCCCCTGCCGAATAAAACGATTCAACGATTTTTTTTTACACGCAACCGGAAAATACGGGAGTCGGTTGTCGAACCGTTATAGTCGGTGCAAAAGCTCGATCAAACGGATGGCAAAGGCGTTAACGAGACAAAACGGCAGCAGCCGCCCCTCCTATACGACCGGATGACTCGACTGGCGTGGCTTTGATGCCGAAGTAGCGCAGCCAGGCGCCATCTGCAATTCCAATTCCGATTCTGACCTCTACTCCCTCCTCACCGCCCCCGCTGCCACCGTAACCGCTTCCCCTACTTCGCGACCCCGCGCCTCCATCCCTCTCCAAACGCCCTGAAACGCTTCTTCGTGCGCGATTTAATACCCCACCCCCCCGCGCACCGGCCTCAACGCCCTCCCCCCTCGCGTCGGATACTAGAACCGCGGCGTCCCCAACCGCGCGGTTAGCCGGATGCCATTTTCACCATCCTTCTCCCAAGCCCGGTCCTTCGACGGACTTCTTTCGCCAACGTTTTACACAAGTTCGCCATCTTCCGCGCTTTCCAGCATCTCCCGTTTCTCTTTCAACGTCCGCGTGTACCTTTGGGAAGAAATTTCACGCTATGGTATTGATCCTAGCTCTTCGACGCGACTACCTGGCGTTTTTTCCATTTCTTTCCTTCCTACGTTGTCATCCGATGATCACGTTTCCGAAGGTCATTGTTGTTTGACGATAACTCGGCGTTTCTTTATTTTAATTATCGTTTTATAAGATTCGAGATTGAGCGCGAGTATGATGGATAATGCGATCTGGCGTTGATACGAGATAAGTCGAGGGAGCTTCGGATTCGTCAGCGCCAGGTGGCTCATCGGTCCTTGTTTCATCATCATGGACAGGACTCGATGTCGTTTTGATTGATATGCAACGATTTGCGGCTTATCGCGGGTATTGCGAAAGTATCGATAAACGCATGAGCGTTGGATGCAAAACGAGAGACGGAACAATTCGGTTACTCGCTCGACGGAGAAACGAAGGCTTGCGCGTATCGGCCGACGTTGTTTTGTTTCGTCTTTAGGTGGCGAAGGGAACGAAGCGCTCGACTACGCGCCTTTGGAACGTCCGACGGAAGCTCGTCCGTTCTATTTACGCTGTGGCTTCCCTCGTCGAGTACCAATTAGTCAGCCGCTTGGGACAATTTCCAAACCTATCGCGTGTGTGTCACTGGTTCTTATCGCGGCTCGGGAATCCGCCATCTTGGAAGAAACGATGCTTCGTTCTCTCGTTCGTTTAGCCTCAAACCGACGAAGGAATCAACGAATTTGCTTTTGCAACTAGCTCGAGGATTCTTCGGTGGGATTTTACATGGAACCGAGTGTCGAAGCTTGCGAAATGATGCTAAAAGCGGCCATTTTGTATAAACCGGGATGACGATTGCAAATGTTCAAATGTTAGGAAATAATCGTTCCCCGGCTTGGTCGTTATTTCGTAATCGATTGGTTCATTAGCGCGTTATGTTCGCCATTGCCGTAGTCGTACGCGAAATGTCTGGAGGCGTTGGTTAATCGGATATTTGTGGCGTCGTTCGCTCGTTACGAAGTCCATATGCACTCTGCAATACCAGTTCGAGACGGTAATAATCTGGGATGTGTCTCCGGAAAGATGCGTCGAGAGAGGAAGAGAGAAAGAGGTGGAATGGCGATGTCGCGATAAGCTTGATGATAAGAGATAATTAAAAGAAAAAAAAGATAATACATATTTCAGTTGTGTACCGGACGTACAAATCTATCTCTATCGTCCGAGGTAAGCCGGATATTTATGTTTACAGACAATATCATTGAAGAACGAAGACAGTGGTGTATAAATGGTACGCGAGGATGTATGAAAATTTTCCCGTCTTCGACGTCGATACAACACACGAGATCATTCGCGATAACACGAAGCTCGTCGAGATAAGCGCTCTTCGCGATGCCGGCGGTCGGTAAGGCAGGGCGCTTATTAAAACGACTTCTTGAACGATTTCCGGTTGGCGAAACAAATAAAACAATCGTAAACAATCATTGTGCATTCTGATTCGTCGAAGCGGGGGTGGGGATAAGGAGAATTTAAATATTATTAAACAATGCAGTACCATGCATCGATTCGATGTATTTAAAAAACAAAAAATATTATATCGATTATCGACGCAACCACGAGAAAATAAGGATTGATTTTCATTGATATTACGGTCAGCAGCGAGGTTAATCTTAGACCCGCTTCGATTAACGTTTACGTGGGTTTGATTCTGCAATGCAGAAAGTTTCAGTAACGTACAATTTTCAGCAACAGATTGGTGCGATGAACGGAGGGCAATGGAACTTGCGCATTCCCGAATATGACATCATCCCGCGTCGGCCATGTTGTTCTGACTTGAAAACTATTGTTTTTTTTTTCTTTCGCGAAGCTCTCTCGTAAATTGTCGTAAATCCCTCGTTCGGTTCTCGGAAGCACGTAAATGCACGTAAATTCGTTCTTGATCTCCATTTATCGCGACCGTGAGTCACCTTGCCGCATCATATCCGGAAACCGTGGAATGATCCTCGACGGAAACGGAAACAAGGTCATGAGGTGAATCGCGCGTCGAGGGGGGGATAGAAAAAAAAATATATATACATATATCTGTAACATTTCCGGAATACCGTGAAACTCGGTTAATCGTTGATAAATCTTGTGATGAAGATTGTCGGTGATTGAATGTCCCATGTGTTCTTATTTACTTACGTAAAATGGCGGAAAATCTTGGAAAGAGACCCTCCAAGGGTATACTGAAAACATCGAGTAGTTTTGACAGCCATGAGGCCCCCAGGTAAATAAACGTGGTTGTGTTTATTGTTGTTTGCAAACATTTACGCGTTAAAAATTTTCCGAATCATATTTGTTGTTGTTTTCTTTTTAATTTTCGTCTGCTTTCATCGAATGACGAGTTTTATTCCTATTTTCCGGTATTGCGGTCAGACCGAACAAGGAAACGAAATGGGACGAAATGAATATAATAGCAACGTTGCATCCAGCCGAAAAGGATTACGGTCACATGAAAATAGACGAACCGAAAACGCCTTACAACTACGAAGGCATCGATAACGAGCACGAGCACGACGAATTGGATTCTGCCGTCATAGCCGAAAAGTAAGTTCGTTGGATCGTGAAGATCGCATCGAGATATTGACGTCGATCTTTGCGTTTCAGACTGGCCAAAAGCAGCAAACCGAAGATCTTCGAGGAATCCAGCGACGAGGAAGAAACGGAAACTCCTGAAGAGCGAGGTTACAATTTTTTTCTGCATCGCAATCGTTTATTTTCTTCATTTGTTTATTTTTAATAACTAACGATTTTCTTTTTAGAAAAGCGAAAAGCTTTCGAAGCCAAGAGAAAAGGCCACTACAGAGAGTGGGAAGCCGTCCAACTGGCTCGAAAAAAACTTTTGGAAGAAGACGAGGACGAGGACGACGACGACGACGAGGAGAGAGACGCCGACAACGAGTCCGTCGACAGCGATAACTCGGAAACCGACGACAAGTGCGTGCCATCCTGTGATAGCGAGAGAAAGTTAGAATCAAATTCGCCAAAATAGAGACGAGTCGATAAAATTTCAACAATCGTTAACTCTTGAGTTGTCCCCCCAGTGAGAGAACCTTTTTTTTTCTTCTTTTTTAATTTGATATATTTTATTTCGGCTGATCCAACTATTCTGACAATATTGCGCTTGTTACGTTGGAACAATACCACGACCCTCAACGTAGACGGCTCAAAGCATTTTTTCCAGCGAAACGATATTTGCAGAAATTGTATTTATAGGCGATTTATAGAAAAAACAAACAAACAAAAAAAAAAAAACAAATATCTGACGTTTACGCCTTAATTAACAACGTAAAATCGTTAGCCAACCGAGGAGTATAACATTGTCTATGTGATAGCGTTGTTTCCAGGGTAGCGTCGTAATGCTTCCGCAGCAGTAAAAAGTCCAGTAACTAGAAAGTTGTATTTACTTTACAACGAATGCATATAAGCGTAGGCAGAATATTGCGCCCAACAAACGCCTGTAATTTAGTTGCTAAATTGTCGCTTAGAAACAAAAAACAACAACAAAAACAAATAGTACAGAGACAGCATCAGGGTCGATTCGTGTTTTTTCGTTCACTATTACGCGAATTAATCCATATCATATAAAGAAAAAAAAAAAAAAAAATTCGATTACTTTTTTTTCTTCGTCCGTGAAAAAATAGAAATAATGATAATTCACGTTGAGAGATAATCAAAGATGCCAATTACGATCGTTGAACGATACTTCCCGATATATATTCGCAAGCACAAGGTTCGCAACCGAAATAACTATGTGATTTTTTTCTCGTGCGATTGTCAATCGTAACGCTTATAATTTATTTTAAGAACAATAATTTTACGTTGGATGTGAGATACATTGTGATTAACAATTGCATAGATATTTTGTTTTGCTTTCGTGAATTAATTTTTTTGCACAATGTGCATAATTTTCGCGTATATACACGTATATATATTTATATGTATGCGTTTTTATTTTTATTTTTTTCGAACTGAATTTTTCGCGTTTCGTCGAAGTTTCGCGAGAAAAACGTGAATTGTTTTCGTAGATGCAGTCGAATAACAACCCTCGTATATTTTGCACGTGAATCATTGAAAGCTGTATAGAATTTATCATGTTAGAGCTCGTTATTCGAGTACTCGTAGCAATGATGTAATGTAACAGAGCGTTGGTATATTATTCAGCGACACGATGTGTCGATATTCGTGGATTTTATGTCGTATTGAAGTGACGCGTAAGGCTGAATCTAGTGAAAGGAAAAAAAAATCACGAAAAAAAACAAAAAAAAAAACAACTAAATAATAATATTAATAATAATAAAATGCAGAGAAGTATCGTTTAAGAGTAAGAGAACAAATTTGTAGATGAATAAAAAGTGTGTAAATGTGACGTATAAAATCTTCAGGAGGAGAAAAATTCGCGAAGAGAAGATGAAGACGAAGATAAAGAAGAAGAAGATGAAGAAGAAAGTAAAATCGAGCATCGGTTGTTCTACTTGTGGAGTCGTCACTTCGTGTCGCAAGAAATCGGATAATTGAAATTGCTATCGCGGATTTGCCGATCGGAAAAAAATTTGATATGAAATCATAACGAAAATAATTGCAAGTGCGAATATTACAAACAAAAAAAAAAGGAAAAGAATAGGAAGAAAGAAAATAAAGATAAATAAGGCCGCCCAAAATCCGCGTATCGTGTCGATAGTACATCGGCTAGTACTACATACATCGCCATGTCCCGAAAATAAAAAGAAAAAAATAATTTATTCGATAATACCATTGCGAAAACGAAAACACTACGAATAGATTTTCACTGTGCATTATTTACCGGCCTATCGACGATTGTGGCTGCATTTTACACATGAAAATTATCGATAATGATACTCGGAATCACGAAATTAAATTGCGTTGTAATTGTAAGTCGAGGTATTTATTACTATTATTATAATCATCGTGTATAGATAAACGTGAGTCTCCATCCGCTAGAGAGAAATCCATGAAACGCCTCGATCTCCCCCCTCCCATTACACCGAGTAACTAAAATTATAAATAAAATCATACATTATTGTTCAACGTATATCTTTTGAATAAATAAAAAAATCGTTGGATGGATGATTGAAATACCCTCATTGTTCTGTATTCAAACATTGTTTCTTTTCATATTATTCATTATTTTTATTTTTATTTTCGTACTAATATTGTAAATGATTCTGAAAAAAAAAATGATTATCCTGCATGAAAGTGGACCTGATGTGAGCGAGCGTCGCCATCTAAAGATCATGAAATGTTATTGATTGACGTTCAAGGTTCATTATAGGATAAGTACAGATCTTTATGGTAAACATTTTTTTCAGATCGTTAATCTGCAAATTGTCCGATATTGTTCGTCAAAAATAAGAGAATGTAACGAAGCTGCAGATCTTATGGAAGCTGTTGTCACGATCGTTCGAGAGGAATCCGTACTTCCGGCCCCGAACAACGAAGGTCGATGGCGCTGCTTCACTCGTCTGTGTAAGCACACAATGAAATCTGAAATAGCTCAGGGGAGAATATCTGTATCGCTCGCAGCGCGTACAATCAGTTAAAAATATTAGGTCCAGCTCGACATGCCTGTAATCATGTAACCCGTTCTGTGCTCCAAATATTTTCACCTGGCTGTACAGAAGAGTACAGAGAGATACTCCCCAGAGCTATCTCTTTCTGCAAGCGTGCGAGTGACAGCGCGAAACCTTTTTAACAGCGCCTGTTGATTGACAACCGGCGAGACAGACGTGCACTCCGGGTCGCCTATCTTCAGGCGTTGTTAGCCATATGCAGAATAAAGATAAGTACATGAAATCTTAGACCTCATAGGAGTGGCTAGGATGACTATTAAGGACAAAAACCGTACATTCTTCTGCAATAGCATAGCTGTAGCTTCAGTGCAGGCAGGCAAATGGTATGACACCATGTTTCAAGGACAAGAGCGATTGATGGGAGGAACGGAAACTTAAGACGATGGACTACACACACTATCTCGTTCTCTCTCGCTCTTCAGCAGACGCCAATAGCGCTGTTTCTCTCGCACTCGACGATGCAGCCCATCATCTTAAGGCCTTTCTTGATTATGTACGCGACCGCTCACATCGATATGCACCCCGCTATCTAGAGTCGAGAATTTGCACTACATTTCTTGTGCCAAATCCTAACACGAGATTAACGTCTCCGTGTAATTCGCCTTCTTTTTTTCTTCAGAGTCGCGACCGCAGCAAGAGCAAACCATATGACTAACTAACGAGCTAACTAATTAACCAACTAAGTGATTAACTGCTAATTCGTTCGGTCGCATCGTGTTGTACCCGCCGCCAATAAGGCAGAAACCCCGCAATGACGTTAAGACGATGGACCACAAACGCTCTTTCCTTCTCTCTCGCTCCGCAGCGAGCGCCGATAGCGCTGTCACCTTCGCACTGGGCGATGTAGTCAATTACCTTAAGTTAGCCGTACTCCATTGTCGCCCCGCGCAACAAGCTTCGAATGTACCCATACATACGTCAAGTACATAATCTTATGCACCGAGTGCAATATAAAGTACGTTCTCACGCCCCATGTTGTCGTTCGACCATTCAACCGTTCATCTCGTTTCGAAGTTAACCACAAGAAAAAGAAAGAAAATAAAACCTCGGACAGGTAAACTTTCCGGCTGATCGCGGATTTGCGAAGTGGTTCGAATAAATAACAGGTGTGTACGATTCAGTCAAGTTGTCGCTTGGGTCACGGATCGTGACAATTAGCGAGAGCGACCGTGATCGCAGCCAATGGACCGCAGCGCCGTAGACTCCGATTGCGAGCGGCTCGTGTGCGCTCCCGGCCATACCGGATGTCGTTGGTCGCAATAATATCACCGATTATTTCTTGTTTTTTCAATGCAGCGATTGAAGCAATTGCAATCGATCGCAATTCCAGCTCCGAGTCACATCGACGCTGCCATTTTTACATTGTACTCAATGCAATTTTAAAAAAATGTCCCTACGTTACCGACCGAGTTATGAAGATGTTTTTTTTGTTCCTCGACGATCCAAACGATTTTTCTTTTCCGTCGATCGATACAAGCGTCGTCGAACGATCGTACGCCCATCGCGGTACAAGGTTTCGATCGTATGAACGCGCCTGTGCGACGTTTCCGACCAGTCGAACATTCGGAACTTCGCCACTGACCAATCGACGTCCGTCGTCTCGCTCGATAAGCAGTTTGTTTTCTTGCTTTTAAAATTCTTTTCTTCGTTTTTTTCTTCATTTCGTTCCTTCTTCGTTGTTTTTTATCTCTACCTCCTCAACTCGGCTGGCATTGCACCAATCGACGAACAGTCGTCGAGCCGTTCTCCAGCCTGCAGACACGGTTCCGGAAGTGTAAGTGTTATCATTGGCTATTCTCGGGTCGCTATTGAAGCGAATTACTCGCACGATTTTTTTTTTTCTTCGCTCGACCGAACGATTTTTTTTTAGTTGGTTTTTTTTTGGTGTTCTTTTGAATCTTCTCGGAAGTCAGAAGGTAGAGCGCGCGGTTGTTTTCCGTGTAACACCGGCGAGGATGAACGAGAACGAGTGTTAACGCTGCTGTACCCCCTCGCCTCGATCCCTCGACGTTCTCCACGAGTACCGGGTTTATTACTTTTGCACAATCTACGGTCAAACATCGCTTTGTTTCGCGACAATGACAATTGTACACGATTGTTTGCTCGGCCACGTAACCGGGTATCGTTTTGTCATATCGATACCGAATCTACCGGTGTGTAATAATCCGTCTGATCCGATACGGTCCTTATCTACTGCTCGAACGTTACCACGAAATTATATTTTGACGAACGACTTTGTCGCACGTCGGTTGATTTTTTTTTTTTTCGTTTCGAGCTTTTTCGGGAGCCTTTTACTAGGTTCGTAATTTCACGTGGAAGGGAATTACAGGGACTAGGTCAAAAAATGGGATGTTAATGAATAAAATAAATAAAAATGAATAAATAAATAAATAAATACATAAATGAATAAATAAATAAATAAATAAATAAATAAATAAATAAATAAAAAAATAAATAAATAAATAAAAAAATAAATAAATAAATAAATAAATGAATAAATAAATAAATAAATAAATAAATAAATAAATAAATAAATGAATAAATAAACACATAAATGAATAAATAAATAAATAAATAAATAAACACATAACTGAATAAATAAATAAATAAATAAATAAATAAATAAATAAATAAATAAATAAATAAATAGATAAATAAATAAATAAATAAATAAATAAATAAATAAATCAATAAATAAATAAATAAATACATAAATAAATAGAAAAATAAAAAAATGAATAAATAAATAATGGTTTCGGAATTTTTCACGAATATGGAAAATTTCGGAGCCGTTGGCAATTTTTTGGTAACAGAAGAAAAATATTTCCAGTTCAACGTGAGTTCGAACGTTCGTGAGTGACGTCGGCAACCCGGCTGGTGATTGAAATTTTATGCTCGAGTGATTGTGCATATCGCCCGCTGGCTTATCTCCGGTCTTTATCTCTATGATATACGGACATACGCTGCGAGACGTGTGCTATATTGAAAAAACTCGTATGTGCACTTGTACGAAAGGTACAAAGACCATTGAATGTAATGTTTGTTCCGCGATCGACTATTTGATCCTTCGTTTGTGATTACTTTTTTGATGTTTCATCGATCAATAAACGAGATAAGCTCGTGGATACATTGTATATGATTATGTGACTATGTACGTGGATATCAGCGGCAAAATTAGCATTATAAATCTATGAATGAAATTAGATAAAAAATGAAATAATAAATAAGAACGACATTCATTATTATTATCGTTATTATCATTATTGATTCATCGCTCATTGAATTACTCCAGCAGCACAATCCTTAATGGCCTTAAGACCGAATGAAATTATACCCTGCGACAATTTTTATTTCACTGTTGAAATTTTCGAGCTATAGAAAAAGGGTCGATGATTATTATTATTATCATTGTTTCCCTATAGAGGAAGCTAAGTTATGGTGAAACATTTTTTTATCGATATCTTCGTGTCATTATCTTCAGAATGTGGTAAAACGTCGAAAAAAAAAATTTTCAGAAAATATTCGGATGTATGTGTGTGTATGTGTGAAATGGCCTTCAAAAATTCAAACGTGTATAACTCGAGAACGGTTTTAGCTGCAGCTTCCAAATTTTGCAGACATGTGCAGCTCTATAATCTCTTTATTGGCTATAATTTTCGTCATGATTAAAACTGCGACTCGGATTTCATGTCATTTCCAAATCAATTAGTAGAGGAGAATTCGTACAATATCGTCGTATTCTCCGAGAGCAACTTGCAAATTTCAACTTCCATCTTTCTTCAATCCTTCGGAAGCAATTCGCATGTTTTTATTATTATTATTTTCACTATTTCTCTATAGGTGCCACCAAAGATGAGTCTACGAAGCCTTCCATCGGAATTGGCGACATTCGCTCGGGTGGACATCAACGAAGACGATGAGAGACTGACAAAAGACATAAGCTATATAACCGAATGGTTAAACAAACAGCCGCACATAGTCGCGCGACTCGAGCCCCAATGGTTGGCGAGTTTCTTGCGCGGCAGTAAGCACAGTTTGGAACGAACGAAAGAAAAATTGGACGCTTATTACACCATAAGAACGCATTTGCCGGAAATATTCGGCAACCGCGATCCTAAAAACACGAAGATAAAGGAAATTCTCAGTCTCGGGTACGTCCGATAAAAACTAATCGAATCGAATTCGTTCGAATTTATCGTCGTCGCCGTTCCGATTTATTCAAATTCGTCGAAAGATGAATAGTTTTTTGAATTATTTCCGTTAATGTATCAACTAAATTATTAATTATTAAAAAAAATAATAAATTAATGAAAGAAAAATAATAATATTAAGAATAATAAATTATATAATAAATAAGTTAATCCTCATGAATTATTTCTCAATTATTAATTATATTTCATTAATATTATCATTCTTAATTAATAATTGATATGACTATTTATTTGAATTATTTCCGCTAATATATTACTTAAATTATTAATTAATTATTAAATAAATAAATAAATAAATAATAATAATAATAATAATAATAATAATAATAATAATAATAATAATAATAATAATAATAATAATAATAATAATAATAATAATAATAATAATAATAATAATAATAATAATAATAATAATAATAATAATAATAATAATAATAATAATAATAATAATAATAATAATAATAATAATAATAATAATAATAATAATAATAATAATAATAATAATAATAATAATAATAATAATAATAATAATAATAATAATAATAATAATAATAATAATAATAATAATAATAATAATAATAATAATAATAATAATAATAATAATAATAATAATAATAATAATAATAATAATAATAATAATAATAATAATAATAATAATAATAATAATAATAATAATAATAATAATAATGAATATATATAATAAATAAGTAAATTATTATTAATTCTTTTTCAATTATTAACTATTTTCCGCTAATATGATAATTTTTAATTAATAATTAACATCGATCTCGATTAAATAATTTTCATCGATACAATAATTTTTCTTTCAAATGTTTTTTTCAGAACATATTTGCCACTTCCGCTTACGGTCAAACCCGACAGTCCTCGAATCATTCTAGTGCACGGGGCAATATGGAGTCCGAAGAAACACACGTTTGTCGATGTCCTCACCGTGTTCTTCATGATAATGGACGTTCTATTGCTGGAAGACGATCGGTTAGTTGCTCGCAAATGCGCAAATTGTATTCGAAATTCTTCACCTTGTTCGGAGATTTCTTTCGCAAGCTTTTACTTTTTCCTCCGCCAACAAATTAAAATCGAAACAAGAAACAATTCAATGAGAAATAAAAATCGTAACACGAGATGTCCTTGCGTTTGGCAAGGTTGAACGTTGCAGGACAAGACACCGTTCTGGATTTGACCGGAAGTCGCATCGATCACGTTAGTCAATTCACTCCTGCCGTTATAAAAAAAGCGGTCACGTGTTTTCAGGTACGTTTCATTCAACAAGCTGTCACGAATATTTCGTTTTACGTGAGATTAAGGTGTTTCGCAAAAAAAAAATAATCCGATTTTTGGTGACACAGGAATTATTTTTTGCGAAACACTTTAATGCGAGATAATTCTATTTCACAACTTTTCAGACTGCGTATCCAATGAGAACTAAAAGTCTGCACTTTATAAACGTTCCGCCGACCTTTGACGCCATATTCGCGATATTCAAGAGGTTCATGTCCGATAAATTGCGACAGAGGGTAACAAACTCACTACGTTTTTTTTTAAATATTTGATATTATTTTTTTTTCTCGTTCGTTTTTTTTTTGACAAAATTTTACGTTATTCCGTTTTTTTTTTTTCTTCGTCGCAGATAATGGTTCACAACAATTCCGAAGACTTGTACAAACACATACCGAAGCGGGTTATGCCCTCGGATTACGGTGGCGAAGGACCTTCGGTTGAAACAATGACGAGTGAGTGATTTTTTCGACATCAAAGATGAATAATAATAGTTGTATTTGGTTGCTTTGGTCGCTGTGATGATTTTTGGGGTTTTAAAGCTTTGGCGACGGACGACCTTGTATTTATTTTTTCTTTTCCTTTATTGACGTTTCGCCCACTCGATGTAGGGCCTTTTAAGCATTTTTTTCCTCCTTTGTGCATGAACATTAGGGTGGGAAAAAAAAGTTGTCTTGCTAGTTGAGAAATCTGGAGTTGACCTCAAAAAAAGAATATCCTCCAAATTTCAGCTCTCTATCTTAATCCTAAGGTGTGCCTGTGAATTTTAGACAATTAGTTAATTATTATTATTTTTATTTTTTTTTAATAATACGATTTCTAAGTGGTGGATAATTAATAAGACATAGAAAACATATTTGTTAAGGAAATTGCTTTAATTTAAAAACGAAAAAACTAGCATTATATGCACAATAAATTTGAATTTTTACGCAAAAAAAATTGAATTAAAAAAAATTCCCAGGCACACCTTAGGATTAAGATAGAGAACTGAAATTTGGAGGATCTTTTTTTTTTTTTGAGGTCAGCTTCAGATTTCTCAAGGAGCAAGATAACTTTTTTTCTAACGCCCACCTCAATGAACATAAACAGAAAAAGAGGAAAAAAATTCTGAAGAGGCCCTAGATCGAGTGGGCGAAACGTTGATAAAGGAAAAGAGAAAATAAATACAAGGTCGTCCGTCGTCAAAAGCTTTAAAACCCAAAAAAAGATGGATAATAAAAATAATTACCTAATTAAAAAAATAAAAACGGCAAAGCATGAACGAATATTAAATTCGTTGACGAATTTTATTTACAGAGGAGTGGAAGAAAAAGGTGATGGATAGACGAGATTGGTTCCTCGAGGACAAGAAATTCCGCGTTACGGAGTCGATGAGGCCGGGCAAGCCGGTTTCCGGAATGGAGCTCTTCGGTGTCGATGGCAGCTTCAAGCAACTGAGCTTCGATTGACAAATCACTAGAAAAAAAAAAATGTAACGAAATAAAACAAAACAAATTCAATGATAAGAAAAAAATCGCGACGTGCTGACGAGATGTGTAAAAAAAAACTTTTTCTCTGTCTGCTCAAACGTCCATTTCGAAAATCAATAAATTAATCAAGCTTCGATCGACGGACTGGTAGAAAAAAAAATCAATTAGCGACGAAAATCACGGCGTGGCGACCCAAAGCGATATGTAGGAAAAACAATTTCTTTTCTTTCCGTAAACGTTTATTTTATTAATTAATAAAGCGACCAAGCAATGATCGACGTACTAGAAACAAACACGAAAAATTCACCGAGCGAAGAAAAATCGCAGTGTGCCGTTCAAACAAGATATGTAAAAGAAAAAAATACTTCTTGTCCCTGCAAACGTGCCTTTTATCGATTAATAAAACAAAGCGATTGTCGCACCACTATAACCACAAGAATTCGTCAATCGTCATTTCCAAGTTACGAAATAACAAACCCAAGTCTTCACAGTTTACCGGAAGCGAAAAAAATCGCAGTCTGCCGTTCAAACAAGATATGTAAAAGAAAAAAAAAACATTTTTTGTCCGACCCCCATTGAAAACGCGCCATTTCGCGCATGTGCTACCGTCG
This sequence comes from Sussaba pulchella, assembly GCA_963971145.1. Lineage (NCBI taxonomy): Eukaryota > Metazoa > Arthropoda > Insecta > Hymenoptera > Ichneumonidae > Sussaba > Sussaba pulchella. The sequence goes on along the minus strand of OZ020170.1, from coordinate 14,569,901 downwards.
GAAAGTGGCCGTTTCCAGTGTACTCCGCCAGCGGGCGGGAAAAGTTCTTTTCCGCCCGCTACTGCCGGGCGGGAAAAGATCCGAGTGTATAATCGTAATTAAAATTTACGATTATACCCCTCGGGGGCGATTTCCCCTCGGGTGTCAACTTCACACTCGGCGAAATCGCCTACTTTCCGCCCTCAATACACAATGTACTATTTTTCGTCCCCGCAAACGTACCTTTTATCAATTAATAAAACGACGCGATTGTCGCACCACAGCAATCACAACAATTCGTCAATCCCCATTTTCAAGTTACAAAATACCGAACCCAAGTCTTCACAGTTTACGGGAAGTTGTCGTTTTCCTTCGGTCGTGTACCCAAAGACCCCGTCGATGACGTTCCGGGCGCTTCGTCGAGGCCGGGGCTTCGGGGCGTATTCGAAACTTCGTCCCGTCTTCGCTCCGTCGCTAACCGTTGTACGAGGTTATATCTTCGCACGCGTGGTACGTGCGTCGAACCGTCGTACGGTTCGCCGTGGGGGTCGTTTCTCCGGATCGGGTGACGCGACGAGACGAGAGACGCAGCATCATCTTCAACGGCAAGACGTTGGAAAGCGCGCGCGCGCGCGAGAGAGAGAGAGAGAGCGAGATCCGAAGAAGCCGAGGTGGTGTCTCGTCGTCGTCTTTCGGTTGGATATTATTAAGGACGTGACGGGAATTGCCGATTGGATAATAACATTATCGTTCCCCGTTGCGTGTCGCGGTATCTTCGCGAGTACTCCGGGGAACGGATGGGCATTAGAATGAGGAATCTTCGAGATGAGAAGACGAGGTAGGGATGGATTACACACCGAAAATTTTATAGTCAACTGATCTTTCCCGAAGACGAGGTAGAGCGCGGGAGGGGTTCGCAAGGGTTTGGAGAGGGCAACGGAAGGGTGGATGACGTGGGGTTTGAGGGGGTTGCATAGTTGCGGCGAATCGCAAGGTTCTCCGTGTGTATTTTCTCATCACGAACTGTTACGTGTATAACAAGCGAGCCAAGAGAGAACCCGGAGAGAGCCCTGTGCGTGCACACAGAAGATCCTATTACGTATTCATGGCATATACACTTATCGCAAGTATACCGGAAAGCCGTCAAAGTTTTGGCCCGTTTCGCCGTGGCTGCGAGCTACTTCGGTTCAACGGTTAACGGATGAAGAGTAGTTACAGCACGTTTCACCGAAGCAAATATGTAATATAAGTACTGTAATGTATTCGTAAAATTTACAATAGGTTCGATTCCACGGCGGGGCGGATGAACGGTGCAGCAACAGGTGTTGGTATGGATCTTTCGGGAATCATTGGCCTTCGCTTGTCGCAAATGCATAATTGACTTGATTGTTGCCTTTGGAATAATGTTAATTAGGGAAAAATTGGAAATTTATTTTTTGGTGGAATGGAAATTGAACGTAGCGACACGTTAACTCGTCCGGTGTTCAAAAACTTGTTGAAGGGCGTCTCGATGAATATAGGTGTTGAATTATTTGTGGAATTGTTTTATATTTTAATTCACCGTGAGTTGACATTTATTGAAGAAGAAGAGTATTTTTGCTTTTACTTCCAGTATTTTTCCTGGGTTAATGCATGATGATTCATCATATTTGGACAAAGTTGTGTCATTAATTAGACAATTTTCTTGTTGAATTAATTAACGTATATAAATATTGGTGTACAGATTTCCAGAAACAAACAAATTCCGACGCTCGTACAATAATAAACGCACCACAAAAATACTATAATCGATCGCAGCTTCAAAAATAGCCCAAAATCTAGATCTTCCATATTCACACTTCATCTAACGATCATTTAATGATCGGTTAAAAAAACTATTTTCATTTCTCTCATTATAGATAAATCAAGATTAAATAAACATCCACATTATTCGTGGAAAAAAAATAATCCTCTTCAATAGCAATGTTTTTTAATCTTTTTAGAGAACTTTGTATTATTATACGGTACCGTTTATTCGTCCTTCGTAGAGTTTGTCCGCCCGATCACATCCGCATCTACTTACCTTGGATCTACGGTGAGTTCACGGGTGTCCGACTGAGTCGGGTCTATATCTACTTGCATTCGTTCCTCGTCCGCACTACACGTATCGGCATATGAGGAAAATTCCCATTCCCCCAACCCCAATGTACGGCATACCGACTTGCTTACGTCCAACGCCTCCCCTCCTACCCTTCCGTGCCGGATCGTGTCTGACCATCTGTCCGTATCCACTTCACGCCACGGAATTTCCGAATAACTTTCGCTTCGCGGCGAGCTTTTTCCCGTTCACGATACTATTCCGTCGTGTTTCCTCTGGCTACGTCGAGTCCGGACGATTGTGTACCGAAAGCGCTTTTAATCCGGAGGATATAGAAATACTTCGGAAACTTCTGATACAATAGCGGTGTTTCTGTTTTACCGACCGGCGCGGCTGAACCGATGTCGGATCTTGATCGAGATGGGATCGGTGTTAGAACGATTAGTTTCGCGATGTAATTGTTTGATCGGGACAGTGGGAGCGTTGTGAGATTGGTATGAACGATTAACAGTCGTTATCTTCGGATGACGTTGCGTAAAGTTTTTTTTTTTACCCGAGAGGGTATTCGGTCTGAAAAAGTAGTGTACACCAGATTGAATTGATCCAGAGATTACACAAGATTACACGAGATTACTTTTTTTTGGAGAATGCTTGTAATCTTTAATTTAGTAGGACAAAATGGAAAAGATTACATGTAATTCGTGACAGATTACACACAATTTTTCAAGGATTACATGTCTCCATGACGGAATGCGGGAAATTTTTGGAAGATTACGAAGAGCAGTGTGAATGCGCCCTAAAGTAAAATCCATATGAGATTACAAGAGAACGCATAAACACATAGGAATACGTGAGGATCACTAAACCAATACATGGTGAACACGAGAAGAATACACGAACTTTTTTGTAATCCTTTACAATTACATAAGATTACATGACATTTTTGGAAATTACCCATAATTAAAACATAGGAGGAATACAAAGATTACACAGATTACATAAAGAACACAGAAATGATACTGAAGATTACTTCTTTTATGTACACCAGATTACACGAGCGAATACTCCTTCGGCTTGGCCCTAACAAATTTTTCTTTAATAATGTGCATCGCATGCGTAGTTGAGCTTTTTTTTAAAGCGTATTTGACCGTTTAGATCATATGAAGTTCCTAAAAAGGTCTGGTTGCCCATCAAAAGGCAATATTTCTTTCAAATGATAAATTTACGATCCCCAGTTGACTTTTTTTATAAAACACACGTTCATGTAATATCGAACGATTCGAAGCTTCGGCATTGCGGTTGAAGCTCGATGAAACTATACGGACGGACGGTACGACAGACGAGAAATGAAGAGAGGGTAGGCGTGACCCAGCGGTCTCCACGTGACAAGTACAATCCAACCCCTTCGCGGTCGCAATACCGGAGGGCCCGCCATTGGCTGACGTTTTCGAGCTTGCAAGCTCGCATTGGTGTTGCAAAGCTTCTCGCGCGCGAAGAACGCGCTGATCCCACGCGTCTTCACGCCTACCCGCCTCGTTTCCTCGCGCGTATTTTTCTCATTACGATCTGACGCGAGCATTACATGAATGCAATTGGCTCCCTTAAGCCCTTCAAGTATGCAAAAAAAAAAGAATAAGAAGAATAAGAAGAATAAGAAGAATAAAAAAAATAAAATAAATAAAATAAATAAAATAAATAAAATAAATAAAATAAATAAAATAAATAAAATAAATAAAATAAATAAAATAAATAAAATAAATAAAATAAATAAAATAAATAAAATAAATAAAATAAATAAAATAAATAAAATAAATAAAATAAATAAAATAAATAAAATAAATAAAATAAATAAAATAAATAAAATAAATAAAATAAATAAAATAAATAAAATAAATAAAATAAATATTACCTCTCCCGTCTCATAATTATGAATGAAATATTTCAGAATGCATTGGAATTCGTCTGATTAATCTACGCAATGGAGGATAAAATTTCTCTTACGACAATCCATCCGAAGTTATCCTCATCCCGCGCGTAGCCACTCTCGCCACCAACGATTTCGTCGAATTTCACATTTTCCTCTGAATTCCCAGGCTTCGCACAAATCGACGTCGCTCACGATTAGCAACGCGTACAACCGAACCGCCAGGTAACCACGTTTAACGATCCGTTCAGAACCGCGTCCTTGAAAAAAAATTCCAAGGCGTTTAAAACACATTCCACTCGTGGATTTCCACGCGAGACCGCGTCGTATCGCGCCGCACGCGGGAATAATAACGCGACCGGTACGAAACAATCGGCAGGCGCGAACGATAAAACATCTCGATTTGTTCGAAACGTTTGACCTTGCCGTGGGTTTCTTGTACGAGTGCCCAACTGCTACTCGATATCCGGTGATCGTTGATCGTCGATTTTGTGACGGAAATCCACGCGCGACTCGTCGAACAATGATGTGTGCGTAAGACGGTTGCACATAAATATTAACCGAGACGAAGCGGGTTTCAGGGTCTGATGATCCGGCTTCAAACGCACGTCCATCGATCACAATGGCTTGTTCTGTCTATCTTTGCGAACAACGATTTATCGTGTAATCAACGACGACACGCGGTTCTTCCGATAATTTTCTGTCAATTTTTTTTTGCTTCCTCATAGAAAAAGCTGTACTTAGCTGATGTTGAGGGTGTCTGGTAGGGTGACAATTCAAAACTGTCACGGTCCCCATGAGCCGCGGGTGATTTATCATTCTGAGTGGGTACTGGGGTCAACTATTAACGATTGAGGCCTTCATGATGATTTCGTTCTATCAATAAAGAAGTTACCATTATAGAAAGAAATATTTATACATACCAATAAATAAATTTTTTTTTAAATGTTATAATGAAATGAAATTTTATTAGAGAAAATTATGTCATTGGTAGATCAAAATCATCATGTAAGACTCAATTATTATATTCGAAGCCCCATTTCACTATTATATTATAAGGAAATATTATTATTATTATTATTATTGATATTATTAGTATTATTATTATTAATATATTCCTGATCCACGGAAAAATGGTTGCATGATGCAGCTTGCATCAGCCAACTTTTTTTTCAAGTGTACGTGACGGTACAAACATTTTTTATCGGGATTGCGATATCAACATGATCGAAATATGCCAAGACGGAAATCACATTTAGAGAAAATGTGTAGATGTTGGTGTGTTTGCGGATGGGTGTGTATGTGCATGTGCAATGACTGTGTAAAATTCCTTGCAAATTTCAGTCTATGACTCGAGAACGATTCAAGCCACAACTTCCGAATTTCGCAAACATGTGGAGGCCTATAATCTCTCTATTATCTATATTTTTCTTGTAACAACCCGCGCAGTGGCTACGATTTTACGGTAGCTTGAAATTTCCAAAAAATGTCGGTTATCGAAAGTTTTGAGTTATTGGTCTGAATAGTTCTTTAGAGATAGAATGATGCTCACGGATGTTTGGTATTATTATTATATTATATTATATATTTATTTATTATCATTGTTCATTGTTATTCATTCATTATTATCATACAATCCATCAAGGAACTCAAATCTTGTTCCCATATATATTTATTCATTATCATCATACATTATTATTTATTTGTTTATCATTATTATACAATCCATCGAGAAATTAACATTTTTTTCCTGTCTACATTTATTTATTATTATACACATTCATTTATAATTATCACATATTTATTATTAATTTTCCTCTGGATTGTGAGATCGTATCGGAACGGCGTGCATTTCGCAGGTGTAGTAAACTTCCACGTTATCTCGATAGGAAGCCCATAATAACGTCGTAAACCGTCTCTGAGAATAATTGACTGGAAAGCTTTGAAAAAAAAATTAGTTTTCATACATATATTTTTTACCAGTCGAACGGAGAACAACGAAGCTTGGAGGAAATAGAATAAATAAAAAAAAATAAAACTGTAGTAGACTCAATTGTGGCGCAGTAACGAGCAGGAAGACCTTATTTCGACCCGTCATTGTGTCCTGAATTTTATGCACCGTCGTGTCATACGACTGAAGTTTCTGCCCTCCTCCACCCTCGTCTCTCCGCCCGCGGCTCCTGATATACCCAGCCGTCATAGAATAATTACTCACCGCTGACGGACGTTTTATCGGCACTGGAAGGATATCGATATTGTAAAATATCATGAATCTCCGTTTCCAATAAAAGAAAAATGAAAACGAATTGACGGCAATTTACTAACGAAGTTTCAAATAAAACCGATTGCTTTCGAAAAATGCGGAAGCGACAATCAAAAAGTTCCGCACTTCCTCAATACCTCGTGAAACCTTGTTACCTCGGTTTTTCGTCGGTAAAACAAATATAATCGACGAATTGCAATGACAATGAAAAATAATTGACAAAGAAAATAATTGAATATGATAATTATCGCGAAACCCAGCAAATGTCAATTAAAAAAAAAAATCTATCCTCGATATTCAATTATTCGCGAGACCCGACAATTGTCGAGAAAACTCGTTGATATATTTCTCGCAACTGCAACATTTTTCAATTCGTTCAGCAACATAAATTATTCGTTCTAGCACTGAGCAGTTGAAAAAAAAAAAAAATTAAAAAATAACCATTGAAGCTCAGAAGTCGTTAATTTCGCGATCTAGCAAGTCGTACGAGGTCACAGAAAAAATGCAATTTTCGTGCAATATTCGCCACATCTTCACACAACGTTCATATAAAAATGATTCTTGATTTCACTCAAGAGTCGCTGACCTTCGATGACTCCACAATTTCTTCTTTTTTCTTCTCCCCGTTTTCGACACAACTTTCTTCATTAATCGTCTCAATTAATTTATCTCCTTCTTCTTTTTTTTTTACGTTTGAAAAGGTGATGGTCCCGAGCGTGTCCGTAAAATACGTTACACGCGACATGCACGCCGGGTAAGTGATGAGCTTCGTGCCGTGCATCAATATTTATGTATTCCAAGGTAGCGCGGATACTCGGCCTTGGTAGACGCAAAGAAAAAAAAATTACACGCGTCTAGTCAAAGACTCGATAATAATCATAACGTTTATGCGCGATGTAAAAAAAAAAGAAAAAGAAAAAAAAGTAAAGAATCGAGTAGCGGTTGACAATCGCGTAATATGGAAAATAAATAATGCGGTCATTGGCATCTCGACATTATAAATTTTTCCTTCGTTCGTTCTTGTAGGACTACGGATGGTGCTCACTGGTTTTTTTTTGCGCTATTGCAAAGCGATTAAAATTAATCTACGGAATGCGTTGAGTTTGTATTCGTCTCGATTCGTTCGATGCAGTTGCGGCTCTCGGCTATCCGTGCAATGCAGCAGTTGGGCTCGCGTTGGTGAAGAGAGAGAGAGAGAGAAAATCGAGTTCGAGGCACGACGACGGTCGTCGTCGCTGCACCAACCTCGACGTGCAATACCATCGCACTGCAGATCGCAAACGTCGCTGCACCGCGACGACACTCTGGAATGCGGGTCTGACATAATGACCATTGCCCACGGACTTAAGGGGGGAACCATTTGCCAGCGGGAACGTATCGAGCGTTACGCGACTGTGTTCCAACGTGTTATACATAAACACACATACCGGGTAATGGATGGGGGGTGAGGGGGTCGGAGGGCGGCGGGGGAAGCCCGAGCGTAGGTGCATACGCGAGAGTTTGAACTAATTAACGTATGCAGAATCTTGGCAATCGATCATCGTGCGTTCATTGTTTGCACACGAAAAATAAATTTCTCGAAACGTTTCCACTCGCGCCAGCTTCATGGGAGTTTTAAAAATGCGATTCGAAGTATTAAAACAATAACGAAACAGAGTATTTTTGATGAGAACGTTTTGATTTATTTATGAGGCTTTGGTTAATTATCCAAGTATAATTTGGCATCGTCTTGGTAACGATAATAAATCACACGGTAATATCTATTATTTATTCTTTGTTATGAAGTGGGAAAAGAATGATCTTGGCCTTGGTAAAGGGTAAGATGGGGTGAAAAAGGCGGTGAGATAGGGCTTATTGAATCGCCCGAATACACACATAAGCACCTCTTCGGAGTTATCATTATCTACCTCGCGCTAGCTGTATGAACTCAACGTCCACACAGTTGATATCCTATCCAATTTCTAGATGACTTTACTAGATTTTGACTAGATTTTTGAGATAATTGAAGGATGAGTTGGAGTATTTGAATCGTTAAGTAAAGTAAAATAGTGTCTTCCTGATTTTCATTCGATATTCTATTGCTCATTTATTAATCTTTTTTAGCATTCTTTCGATCTTCAACAGTTCTGTAAGCGATACCTTTTTTTAGGTTTCTCGACCTTCTTTTTGTACAAATCAGAATTTAAAAAAAACATGACAATCTAAATAAGTTGCATTGTACTACACTACAGTTAATGTCATAAAAAATGAGTACATAAAGTAGCACCAGCCTATCTGGACTCTTTTACTAATGGTTTTGTCGCGGCTCGTTAGACCACCGAATAATTGACCGAGTTGACGCGTAAACAGTTTTTTGCTTGTTAAGAAAAGACGCCTACACTTCCGCTTATTTTCGCAGCAGTCATGGTCGCTCTAAAGTGGTTTCCTATCGGCTAATTCGTCTCTTTGCCATAACGTGTAGGTTCTCGTATGTGTGCGTGACCCCATCTTACCTCGCGTGCCCGTCCTGCCCCTCTTGTGACACTCGTTAAATGGACAGATAGATAGATAGATAGATAGATTGTCGTGTACTTCGTGGTCTATAACAACAAAGCGCCCTAAGCACCGTGCTTGGTTATAGAAAATGTTGTTATGTTCAATGTAGCCTAATTATGGACAAAGTAGAACTTGGCTAGCGACGATCGTTAGCGATGGCTTATGACGTTTGATCTAGTTTCAAATGACCCTCGTACTATTCTCAGCTCCTTTCTTTTTTATCGATTCATTTTTTTTCTATCTTTCCAAGGGTCTGTTTTTAAAGTTTTATCATTTGGATGTTACAGCCTGATCGATCGATCAATCGACGAAACCCGATAGAGTCAAATTATTTTTTCGCCTCGAATCGGTTTTATTATGTCATGGACTTCCGGTTCGTGAGCTCGAACTTTTTTTTAATTGTGTAAAGATTGGAGATAGATCAATCAATCGATCGATGAAAACAGATTGCGTGCAAGAGTCAGCTCTGTGGCAAAATTGTTGGTCGTCCTCGTCTTCGTCGTCTTCGTTATCTCCTGCGTCTTCGTCGTCCTCGTCGTCTCCTTCGTCTTGATCGTCTTCGTCTTCTTCGTCGTCTTCGTCATCTTCGTCGTCTTCGTCGTCTTCGTCGTCTTCGTCGTCTTCGTCGTCTTCGTCGTCTTCGTCGTCTTCGTCGTCTTCGTCGTCTTCGTCATCATCGTCGTCTTCCTCGTCTTCGTCGTCTTCGTCGACATGCGTGATTCCCTTTGCAGCTTGATTCGGAAATTCCAAAAGCTCGGAAAGGAAGCCCGGAAGTGATGCACGACACCAGACTGTGGTCCCGGCGAAGCCACGTATTCTGCACCTCGATGTACTTCATACAGAACACGCAAGAACGTTTACTCATATGGAGCCCATATCTGTAGCTTGGAAGAAAAAGGGAACAAAGCCATAAGAAAATTTTCGAGAGATAACGATTTTACGTTTCTTACGCTCTATCACAGCCCAAAAATCGATTCCAAAAATAACAATCATCCAGCAAAACCGTTATGTCAACTGTTCGAAGGTGTCTCAGTTCCGGTGGAACGCCGCATATGCAGCTGGCACGCTGCAAAGATTATCTATAGTCGTGGCATTGTCAGATGCTGGTGGCCACGCGCCAGAGTCCCCGTCCGCGATCCCGAGAGGATCGCGACAGACGTGTAGTATCCGAGGTTGATCGAACGACGACCGAGCGTGAGCGAGATGGCGCGAAAAGTGTGTGCGAAGTTGGAGGGGCGGGAAGTTGGGCCTGCACAGGCAGGAGCAACGTCGGGCCCCACTACCGTGTGTGGGTCTACCGCACTTGCTGTCATTTCGATCGGCTTTAAAGCCACGGTTGTACGAGCACGAACGTCAGTTCGGGCACCACGTGCCTTCGCAGCCGACGTACATCGTCGACGTTGAATTGTCATCGTTGTTAAACGGTGACGAAGGAAATTTCCCCATCCAGTTTTCGCAAGAATACCAAAAGCTCTGAATATAGCGAGAATTTTTAATTTTTCAATTTTCGTCTTCTTTTCCAAGAGCGAAAATTAGTTCGGTCGTTGTTGTTGGAAGGATGGTCGATGGTGATAAGCAAACACGTGGTTTCCGTTCGATTGTTTGATTTCTTTGGAAAATAGATTGTGGAAACCCGGCGAAATCACGCGACGGTGCGAGTTTTGAGGAAAAAAGAATTTTGTTGTGGTTCGTTTTTTTCGTTTTTGAATTATAAATCGGTGTATCTAAGGGAGAAGACAAGACGAAATTGATAGAGAATTGCGGTAGTGAGAGAGAATTGTTGGACCGAAAGAAAATGCATCTGAAGAAGGTTTTTTTGTGTATGTCGAGGCGAGACGAGAGGCGCGGGAGCGTGACGAGTAAAGGGCCGAAAGAAGCCGAGAGTGAGAACCACGTCGTCGCCGAGGAAAAAGGGAGCCAGTGGTTGCAGTTCACTGCTGCGTTCAGCGGTAAGTCAAATACGAACGTATCCAGAGATAAAGCCATAAATATTGATACTACGGTGTGGCTGTTCGAATTATTTCGTGCGACGATGCAAAAATATCATTGGTTAATGAGTCAGATCGGGGAATCATTCGTCGCGGAAATTTAATCGATTCCGACCGCTTCGATACCCGGACGGGAGCGGATATTCCGGGTTTTTCTCGAGCTATCCGTCAGCCCGATTAATTATTCATTGTTTCAATTCCACAAATGGCAATTATTCAGGGGAAAATAAACGCTTATCAGATCGAGTATTTTATAACGAAATGAATAATCTATTAGACCGGTTTTGAACTCTGAAAATTTATGGATAAAAAATAGAATGAAAAAAAGAATAAATGGATAAATAAATAAACCAATAAGTAACCTCAATATTCTAAATAAATGAATGAATAAATAAAAGCTTCAATCCATGAGAGAAATAATTTTTAAATGACAGTTGGAAGTCGACCATTCATAATCTGTGAATGAAAATGCGAGGATGAAAAGAAATCGGTCACACCATAAGGATCTGTATATCCATATATATGTACTAATTGTCAATCTAAATCGTCGAAGTCGTTCGCGCTTTATCCCGCGTAATTCGGCACGCATAGACGCCTCGTTTAGTTCCGGCAACTGGATAACAACACGTCTGCGTGATAGCTCGCACCCACGAGCGATGCCCGATTGACCGTCACACCATCGTTGTATTCTCGACGTTCCGGCGATTCTCCACGCCCGACGAATGCCGGGATAATCGAACGTGCTTAAGCCGTTACAGCGATTTTTCCGAATGTTCGAGAACGGTCGGACTCGTAGCTCCTGTTCGAACGTTTATCGACGTCGTTGCGCGATACGAAAAATTGCAACATCGGCTCCAGAGAAATTCTCTTGAAGGGTTTATCGTTTCTCGTGAAAAATTATTTTCCCGTGCGATCGCGATATTTTTTATAATTATCTTTATTTATTTCGTTTTGTATTTAATTTATTTAATTTATTTAATTTATTTAATTTATTTAATTTATTTTTTTAATTTTACTTATTTTATTTATTTAATTATTAGTAACCCAACGCTGAATTATAAGGCTTTGCATTTGCATTTATATTTGCTTCTATTTTTTCCCCATCAAGACAATTCGGCAATGTAACGATGAAACGATTGTATTTCAATCCCTATCCGCAATAAGGATCAATCGTCTCACAGACGCGATCGCTCGCTTGTACAAAAAAAGAAGAAAAAAAAAACATGTCGTATGGATCGTCGTCGAGCTTGATTGAGCGTATTTGTCGATGCGGTTCACGTTTCGTTTTCATCCAGCTGGATCACTCGATTACGCAAAAGAAGCTCTCGTAATGGCTCATTTCCAATGGTTGTTTAATCAAACTATCACGAGATTACGGTATGCGTTCATGTGTGTACACGACGATTATCGAGTCCGGCGTCGATCGGCCATCAACCGCGGGTTTTATTACGATCGTGTGCGCTCGTTTTGAAAATTGCGCAACCGATCTTCGAAGACGCGTACAGTCCTTGCGATTCCCGAACACGACAACGGCCATTGCCGTATACCAAACAAATATATGTGTATATATATTCACAATCCAAGCCAAAATATAAGCACAACATTCCGATGGTGCTACGCCAAGAATTTCGCAACAAAAACGACGATTAGCCTCTTTACCGTCGGCGGTAACGATTATTTTCGAAAAATTAAATAACCGTACTGAGCGCGTCAAATTTATCGACCGGCAAGATCATTAAACGTCCGACACGAGCTTTCGCTAACGTTCCCGACTTTGCAAGCGATTGGGAAATTCCCGAGACACACCGGTTTTCTTCATAATCCGTTACCGTGACATCTACTCGGCTATACATGTCAATTATACGCCTGTTATAATGATTACCTTAATAATTATTAATAATAACAATATTACTATCGATTAATAAGTAAGTATTTGCGCAATTTGACGTTGCGGCAAGTAGAATATGCAAATAATGGTCAGACTCGACTAAAACGTTGAGAAAATTATCGAATGTGACATTGAATGGATTACGAGACGTACCAGACGTACTGTCAAGGAAGATTTTCCATCACCCCGATGCGGTGTATTCATGCATAGAACTGTTGAAAATCGTTTAGCGTCGAATCGGCGACGCATCGTCGAATTTACTGACGTTAATTTAACGCCATTTATCACTCGGTTCGATAACTATTCGGCAATGGCTGTCTATATACATATATAGGGCATGAAAAAGATCGTCTTGATGTCAGAGAATAATATTTGACTCACGATTCGTCCTTGTGCTTTGTTTTTACAGCCTGTCTGGCGGTAATGGCTTGCGGAGGTCATCTAAGTTGGACATCTCCCGCGCTGCCATATCTGAAGGGTCCCGATTCCAGTTTTCCCGTGACAAAGGGTCAAGGATCATGGATCGTGTCCCTCTACACTCTCGGTTCTCTGTTCGGTTCGTTGCTCAGTCCTTCCTGCGTCGATCGACTGGGTCGCAAGAGAACTCTTCTGGTTTTCGCGTTGCCGCAATTGGCCGGTTGGGGCCTGATTATCGGCGCCCGAAGCGTCGGAATGATTTACGTAGCCCGTTTCGTCGCTGGAATGGGTCTCGGAGGAATTTACAACGCCGGTGTCATATATCTCGCTGAAATAGCTGATAAAAATATACGCGGTATGCTCGGAACATTTTTAAAAATGTCGACGAACATCGGTAGTTTGTGCACAACAACGTTGGGAGCTTATTTGCCATATTGGCAATTGAACATTGCATCGTTGTTCGTGCCATTGTTGTTCGTCGTTACATTCGTATTTATGCCGGAAACTCCGTATTACTATCTGATACGCGAGAATAACAACGAAGCGGAGAAATGTCTGATGCGTTTGAGACGTTTGAAAAAACCGGAAAGCGTGAAGAAAGACATGATTGAGATGAGAGACGCGGTTGAGGATGGACGTAGATCCAAGAAGAATGCAATTTTGGAACTTTTTCGAACACCGGGAAATCGGCGGGGTCTGTGGATACTGTTGGGATTAAAAGCGACCCAACAATTTTCCGGTCATATGGCGATTGTCGCTTATACCCAGGAGATCTTCAGTCACGGAGGAATCGGATTGTCACCGGCCAAAGCCGTTGTCGCTTTGGGTGTGGCTCAATTGATTTCGGGAATCGTTGCCGCGAGTGTGATAGATCGTTTGGGAAGACGCATATTGATGCTTGTTTCCGGTTTGTCAGCGGCCATCGCGCTATTGGCCGTTGGTTCGTTCTTTTATCTCAAGTATCACGCGAAATCGGACGTGTCCGCCATTTCTTGGATACCGGTAGTGGCTATTATAACCTACGAGGTCATGACGGCGTTGGGTATCGGTACGCTGCCTTACGTGTTGCTCGGTGAGATTTTTCCGCCGAACGTCAAAGCTCCGGCTGTGGCCGGTGGAATACTCGTCGGTTCTTTCTTCGCCAGCATCGTCGGTTTGGGTTTTGAGGGACTCAATTCCATCGTTGGAATACACTGGACTTTCTGGATATTCGCTATATCTTGCGCCACGGGTACGATCTTCGTTTATTCCATCACACCGGAAACGAAGGGCAAGAGTTTGGAGGAGATTCAAAAAGAATTGAATCCCTCGAAGAGTTTACCGATCGATCCTTGAAGACGCTGGAGAAGGGACTTTTTGGATGGGGATTGAAGTTCCGACGGATGAAAGTTTTGACGGGTCAATAAATCGGATTAAAATATTTTAAAAATAAATTTATCGAATCGACATGTATATATATAGTCACTATTTCTATTTATACGTTTTCGATATTTTGATCCGTCGAGATCATTCGGAGCTATGTCGTATATTCACTTTCGGACCATTTCAATTCGATCTATCGACCTGTCGAGACTTTGATCAGTCGGAATTTCGATCCCAATTTCCGATTTGTCGGAAAATGTTATTTTTTATTTAATCTGAAGAATTATTTTTTAATGAGTACGCTTTGTATTTACGTTATTCGGTTAATTGCGAAGATGTTCGCGATTGTCTCGTTGTAATAAGATATCTGTGATATGTTACACCGCGGTGTATGCTACTGATATGTATTATCGTGTTGGTCGGGCGGGAACCCGCTCGAGGTTGGTCTCGACCGGAAGTGTTGGGCTCCTAATTCGACCTCGGACCACTCGCGCGCAGCATCGTACTGGCGATACTCACACGTACACGCGCGTACACGTGCGTTTGTTATTTATTTGTTATTTAATTAGACTCTCGTCGAGGGACTTCGGTCGTTACAATGTCTATATATATACACGAGTATACATGTAGATTTGAGGAAAAGAAGTTTGTTAATAATTCGAGGCTTGTTGACTCGTGATACCTCACGTATTGGGATTTATCTCAAACGTTTTTTTTTACAATACAATGACGAGTTGATTTATGAACTACAATAAATACGTAGTATTCTCTCTGCAAGTGCGTCTGAACGAAATTTTATTTTTTGATTGAAGTGCATTAAATAAAAAATGATATTTCAGTTTGAATTGTAATAAAAGAGGCGGACTAATTGTTATTATTATTTTTATAAATGAAGACTTCAGTTGTTTTTCCGGTAAATTTCGGAACGTTACGATACATATCCCAGAATGTTTCGTAATTTTAAGTACCGTAACATTGTAGACTCTAAAATTGTACATTCTGCAAACGCCATGTTTGCTGTTGAGAAAGTGAAGAATTTTTTTTTTTATCGCTGCAACGAAAACGTTGTAGAAACGGTTAATAAAATTTGTCTACGAAACACGTGTAACATCGGCGCACGATCGTTGACTACGCGTTTCTCGAGTACGTCGTGTGTTGAGTACGTGCGTCATGAAAATCCATCTGGGAGTGTCAGACGGCGTCGGCAAAAGAGAATTTCGAGAACGAAACGTGGCGAAACAATCGCGGGTGAGAGAATTGTGCGGCTATGTGAGTTTCGGTGGTTTTCACGCGGGTCGAAAACGAAATTGCCGCGGGGCGAACACGATTTTGCCGTTGCTGGTGCTGCTTCTGGTGCTGCTGCGTTGCTCGTGCTGCTAGCCGACACCCTCACTCGCACGTACGATAATAATTTCTCGCATTAAGATATTTTCAGCACGTAAAATATAGTCCTGGCCGAGACCCAAGTTTTCTGAGACAATAGAATCAGCGACGCCGTCGGCATCGGTCCGGATAATCTCATCCGAAACGTCGCTACTTATCTATATAACGTCGGAGTGTCGAGAATCGACGGCTTTCGGGCACATTCCGCCTTTATCGCACTTTTCTCACCTTCCGTGTTTGTTTCGGAGAAAGATCAAAGGTTCTGCGTTTCCGTGGAACTTACGGGAGAAAAAAAAGAAAAATCAATTACAAACTATTTTTTGAAGTGACGAATGACGAGCATTTTCAGCGTACAATTAGAAAATAGAGAAATAAATGAATGAATAAGGAAATAAATAAATGAATAAGCAAATGAATGAATGAATAAATAAAGAAATATGTAAATAAAATATCTTTCCGTTAAATAAACGTGCATACTTCCTATTCTGATAGCAGAATCGATAGTTGTAAAGTCAAAAAGCAAGAATGTCAATTGATAATACGTGAATGATTTTCGATGTTACTATAATCAATATGGAAAACATTAAAATCGTCATCGATTTCACGGATTGAGTTACATGCAGCGTAAGCGTGATTCGAGATTCCGCGGTTTCGTGCAGTTATCCAGAAACGGATTGGTTGGTGATATTTACAAGTGCATTCATGACTCGCGGAATTTTTGCCACTTTACAGGTGATTCGAATGATCATATGCTCATATTTGTCGGTATTACGAAGTCTTATCATGAGCGGTTAAATACGTTGTTGTATCGAGTAAAAATTTTTATTTCCTGCGATAACGAGTTTGGTAGAAATTGTTTGAATAACAAAAGTTTGGCAAAACAAAAGTATTCTGTATAATTTTTTGCAGCAGTAAAAATAAATTGGACACCTACTAAACAGATTAAAAAATTTCCTCAAAGTATGTGTAATCGTTTGTGAGAAGGAAAAAAACATTGATCGTCCTATAAAATACATGTAATTCGTTAAGCCTTTAAATTCCAGCAACATAAAATCTCGTTGATGTAAACCACCCGAACGAGGATTTGTACGACGGCAATTTGTTACTCAACTTAGAAGCGAAGACCGGGACCGGAAAAAGGTCTCCACGTAAAGAAAAAAACGTAATTCTTAAGTAAAATTAGAAAAAGATTCGGTGATTTAGGCTGTCGTTTATGGTTATAGGACAATGAAGGTTCGAAACTCCGTCATCCTTCCCGTCTTTGATCATCCCGTCTCTCTTCATCTCGCTTAACGTCTCGCGTTGACGTCCAGCCCTGCGTCAAATTTAACGCTGCTGCTGCAGCTGCCGTTGGTGATGTCGCCGTCACGGTTTACGAACGCGCGAGAGACACGAGATGAGATCCTCGCATCACCTCGAAATCGTGAAAAGTCCATACGTCGTACGTCACCCACACTTCTACGGATTTCGTTTCATCGTCGTTGACCCGTCGAAGTTTTACGATCCGAAGCTTGACACGCGATGCGCCATCTCACAACGCAAACCCCCCGGTGTATCTGAAATATATATCACATCCGTACTAAGCCCGGGTTGTCTCGCGAATAACACCGCAAATGACTGTTCGCGAGAGGCTCCGAAAGGCCCGGTCGCATCTTCGTTTTTCCGAGGCTCGTATAAGTAACGCCCTCATCCGAAATGGCCTCGAGTTCGGCTCGTTTGACCGTTAAACACTCGTACGAGATGTCAAGAACGCGTGTGTACGTGTGTGTGTGTGTGCTATTTTTTCTTTCATTCTCGTTGCCAAGCACGTACTTTGGCGAGCGAGCGAGACCCGGTAAGTAACCATTTTGTACTCGACCGCTCGTGCGGTTAAAGTATTATTAGGGTTAGTAGTAAAATTCGCGGACATTCGAGGTAATGCACTGAGAGTGCATTTTCTTTCATACAAGGCCGAGGAGAGGGCTTGAAAAAAATGTTATTTTATACTGGATTCATGGAGTTGGCTAGTATTTACTTACATTAGATAATACAGAATGGAACTGATGTAATTTTCGTATCGATCTTCTCGAGAGCGAATTCTTTGATTTATTATTTGTTTTAATTAGCTGAAATCTGTCCACCCCTCTCATCCTTCAATCATCCCCGTTTTCCGAGCTTCCGGCTGTCAAGGCTCGCTGTGTCATCAAGTATCGCCGGATTTTTCATTACGTGAAATACTCGAGGAAGGAGAGAGACAAAGAAAATAATAATTTATTCGCGATGGCGACGGACTTAATTAATGCCTCGGCGAG
The DNA here is from genome assembly GCA_963971145.1 of Sussaba pulchella. NCBI lineage: Eukaryota > Metazoa > Arthropoda > Insecta > Hymenoptera > Ichneumonidae > Sussaba > Sussaba pulchella. Next base: position 14,551,794 of record OZ020170.1, on the reverse strand, counting down.
AGGATTATCGGAATCAGTTGCAGAGGTTCGTCGAGACTTTCGGCCAAATAAGCTTGCGGCTCTCGATGGCGTCTGCCGGAAAACGTTTTCGTTGGTCCGATGAAACATTATTTTTTTTTTTGGTATATTCTTCCGTTGTTGGCTGACTGGTGTATTCCGTTGCTGAAGAGAACGAAGGAAGAGAAAAAGAGAGAGGGAAAGAGAGGGACGGCAATGCCGGAAAGCAGAATAAATCTTCGAAGCCGAGAAAATTATTCGAACGAATCCAAGGATGGAGCAAGAGGCAGAAGCGAAGTGCGCTCCCCGGTCGAACTGAATTAATCCGCGAGACTTATTTCGCGATGATACGGCAACAACTTTTCTGCATTATTTAGATCGGATAAAGGAAGCGAAGCCCCGAGACGGGGCTTCGGGAATAAGATATCTTTCCGTGATGTAAGCTCTTTAGGAAGCTATTAGTCGTTTTCCACAGCATCGCAATATGATTTTTACGGTCGGTACGGTACGGTATGAATGGAAAAAATAAAACAAGTAGAGGATTAAATGAGGAAATGGATAAGTAAGTAAATAAATTAGTAAATGGACAAGACAATGAGTACATAGATATACGAATAAGTAAATAAATGTTGAAAATGAATTCATTTATTTACATAATTGCCAGCCAAGTCTTGGCAAAAATTGAGTTACGCTTTTATTGCATTCCGTATTTTCGTAAAACCTCCGTCGATTATCATGAAACGAATATTTCAAGAAAACGTTTATTCTTATTTCTAAAATGTTCGTTTTTAATTTTCTAGCAGCAGAAAATCTATAAATATAATTACGGTCCGTGGTCTCACCGTAAAATTAAAAACGTTACCTTATCGAACTTCGTCGACAATTTATTGATGTTCCATACCAATTTCCACCGCAAATGACTCAGCCACGTGTCATCCGAGAAGAGAAAATATTCCACATAATAAATACAACTAGACATTGATATCCACGACTCCGCCGATCGGTTAAAAAATTACAATCTCCGTTACAGACTATATTATCCCATCAATCGTAATTCCATCTCTCTCTACAATCACCTTGACATTCGCAATTTTCAGTACCTACACCGCGCAAAACAAGAATCGAAGCTCTAAAAAAAAAAAGTAGTAAAAAACAAAAATAGGCATCGTTCCAATCCGTGGACAGACGTTGTCCGCGATAACGAACGAACCAAGTAAAATAGAAGCGACGTCTTTCATTCCCACCACCGTGGTTGCTCCTTTAGCGTATAATACGTCGGCCGGTCGTGTAATCTAAGAGCTCGAAATAGCCGCGGAGCAAGTGAGAGTGAGAAGGAGGGACAAGAAGAGAGATACGCACACAGCGAGAGACAGAGAGAGAGGGAGAGAGAGAAAGAGAGAAAGAGAGAGAGAGAGAGAGAAAGAGAAAGAAAGAAAGAGAAAGACAGAAAGATAGAATCGGAAAACCGAAGACCGTAGAAAAGACTCGAGGTTGCTTTGATTGCCAACAGGCAGTGTATATAGTGACAGGCCTATTACCGGATGCTAATATAAGAACCTTCGAGCGGAGACGGCTGAATCGCGGTTCCGCCCTGCAACACGGGGTCGTCGTGTTTGCCGTGATAATACGGAACCCGTTGGGGGTTCGAAACCGCAACCCTCTCTCATCCCCCGACCCACCCCGGACTTTCTCTCGCGCGCAAAACCGCCGCAGCATCAACAGCCGCAGGAGCACGCGACGGGCCCTGGCACCAACCCCCCGCGCGCCATCACCCCCTTGCGCCCTTTCCGGGATTCCGCTCCGTTCGCATTCTCACACCGTTCACCCTCGCGCGTCCTCGTTCCCCTCTTCGTCGAGTGGATAATTATATAAAAGAAAACGATGGAAAGCAACGACGCGGCTGCTGGAGACGGAGAGGGTTATGGATACGGTAGAACGGAAGATAGGAACCGACATTATTTCGTATGCATGAAAAGCGAAAGTTATGAATGAGATTTCTCTTTTATTATCTCGTTACGTTTGCACTACTCGTTCCTCACGTTGTTCCTCCGCCTATTTTGGTCCTTGATCTCTGTCTCTCTCTCTCTCTCTCTCTCTCTCTTCCTCTCTCACCCATTTTTCCTCTCTCCCTCTCGCTGGTGTGTCAGCTGTCGGAAGCGCAATTGCTTTTATTTTATAAAACGTATATATATATACTCTGTATATGTATATATATATTCTTGGTGCTTGCGCCGGCCCGTGTGTAACCGTCACTGTGCTTTTAATATCGAGATAGCGCTCAGGCTTGTCCCCGAATAACTTCTTCCCTCATAAGGGGTGTGAAACAACCACCCTCCGTTCGGGCTCTTTATGACAGATTTAATTTTACGATTCCATTGTGTTTCCGCGGGGTTCGTATATTTTATCAACGTTTACGAACAGGTCGAGCGGGGCTCTGTTCGGTCGTACAGCTGGATCGCGATTCGGGGGAACAAACAAAGCTCGCTTTGGCGCTTTTTGGTTATGAGAAACGTCATTCGTCCTCGTGGAAAAATAACGGAGACTGGTTGAAATTCGGAAGCAATCGATGGTAAATTTAGGGTTAAAAATGAAAGAGAAAAAGAGCATAATTATATGACAAATAATTCGAATCAAATTTGTAAAAGTCGCAGGGTAGAAGTGATCTGATAAAGTTGATCCGTTCGGGAATGGAGCAACTTGCATCGCGACCAAGAGCCAAAGTGTATTGTGCGACCAATCGTGGCAATCGCGATCTCGTGCCGGTCAAGGTGAGATTGTGATCGTTCGAGCGTTGCAGCGTGCGAAACGACTGTGAACGTACCGACAATCGCTTTCTAAATTGCGAGAAGAAAAACGAAACAATTTTGTATGTATTAGAAACGTGAAAAATGATTAATCGATTTCATTGACAGATTGTACATGGATTACGCGTTCCGAAAAAATTGCTTCTTACTCCGTGGTCGATGTACAACAATATTTGCCGGCAAAAACCCGCTGCGGAAGCTGGAATTGCAGGTGAGTTGGGGGAATATAAAATACATATAAATATACAGAAATTCTACGCCAACGAAAAAAAAATGTTGATATTAATAATTATTATATGGTTCATTATTTTGTACATAAACTTCGTGCTTTAGAAGACAAAAAAAATATATTGACCAACTTATTTATCTATCTCGAATATAATCGTGGTCTTGGAGACCTCCACCATACACATCGAAGACTATACGGGTCTGCGTCACTTGTGAATATTGCTCGGCAGTTTCCTCGAGGCCGATCCGATGTACCCCGAGGCAAGACTTTGCGAGGGACTCGTGTGCTGCTCTCAGGGACGAATTCGAGTGCTGAAGATTTTGACGAGTCAAGTGGAAAAAAATCGGTCGAAGAGATTCGTGTCACATTTATCTTGAGAGACCATCGACCTGTGATTGAAACGTGATTGAGATGACGATAAAAATGTAGCATGAAGAACGAAAAAGAAAGGGGGAAAATATCATTCATCGATGAAACTTCGTTGCAAATAGTGCATGTCACAACTTTGAACCCCTGAGATGGTAATGCACAGTCGCGTTGCAGTGACTTTTATTTCATAAAAGCAATAAAGAACGGAACTATCTTTGCCTCGTATTCGTTTTTTCAAAATTTGTGTCGTTATTCGACCTCGTCGGGATCGTCGCGTAGCCTTAAAGATTTTGTCTCAGTAAATGTCCAACTCTATTTTTATTCCAATCATTATTCACTTTTTCCATAATTCCACATTCCCCTCATTCTAGTAATATCTTTAACCTTATTTCAATTCTCTCCGCCACTTAATCTCATCGTCGAGCGATATGGAGTTGTAATTATTCCTCCGCATCGGAATAAGCCCCGGAATCACGATGATGATTCCATCGCTTGTCGGTCAAGCGATGCTCGGCTATCGCCGTCCGACGAGGGTCCTTCTGACGAGAAACCAATCCCCCCGGCACCGACCCTACACGCCAATATTTTCCGACGCAGAACACGTACCGAACGTCGTATTCTCGTGCACGAGATTACATCTAGAATAAAACGTCACACGACGTCTTTCATGATGATGAAAGAAAAACCATCGTCTTGGCTCGATTTACTTTGGATTACGTTGCGCTTCGTCGATCGCATTGCCATTTTATTGCTTTGCGGTAGAATCACGAACCCGCGCGACTATACCGGGCGTACGAAATAATTGGGGCACCGTCATCTCCACAGATTCATCGATTCGCCACGATTGACGTTGCTGCGCATAAATCGTTAACTATAAAAAAAATAATAATAAACGAATTAACGATGCAGTACTAAACGTCTGGGTTGAAATGTAAAAAAATATATAAAACCTGTCGAAAAGAAGATTTGTGCGGACCATCAAAAAGCTTGGCTCTCTCGAGGGCCTCGAGCGACACGACGGCGCGAATACGAACGAACAAAGAAACGTTCCGGAGTCTCTGGAGTAGCAGATTGCACAGGAATGTCGAGGGGCTGGAGTGGAGGGGGCAGGAAACGGTCTTAACCGGAAACTCCGATAAATCAGAGCCATTTAATTTGTCGCCGGCACAAATCTCGCGTGAATGAGCTTTCAGCCGATGTTGGTATTGCGCGTGGAAGCGTCGGCGGTGTAGTGGATTTCGCTAGTTATGTCTATACAACGGCTTGCGATGCCGGAATGTAGCAATGAGGGGCGAGAGGGGGTCCGTTGGGGTGCGGAGGCGAATCGGGAGTAGAGGGGTTCGTGCACCAGGGAACGGGGGGCTACCGAGGGTGGATGGACGGTGACTACTCCTTTTTCAACGTTGACTCTCGAACTGTAGAGTGAAAGAAAATAAAGAAAGAAAAAAGAACGACAACGCGTAGCAGCAGCCGACGGATAAGAAAGGGACGAAGCAAGGTTTGGGTGAAGGTTGAGCGAAGGAGTAAGAAGGAATCAAGTTTGGAGTGGAAGAAGCGGCGTGTAATAAAACTCCGTTGGCGAAGCAGCGGGGGTGGGGAAACATCGTGGACTTCTTTCGGGGCGTTGATTTATGCATTTGGCAAGCTCGTGGGAAGCCCAAGAGCGGTGGTAATGTTGCCTGGAAGCAGCCTCGGGGAGTTACGTCGCAATGCCGTGGCTTTCCTGTGATGGCTTGACCCGACGTTGTGTGCATACCCTTTTCGGGAATTGCCGTTCACCAACTGCAACCTATCAGCGCGAGTCTACGCGTATTCGAATTTTTTGTTATTCTTCATTATTGAATTAATTATTTTTTTTACGTATTTTAAATCAGTCAAGGCTCGAGCAATATTCACGACGTTTATTTTATAATATTTTTGGAAAGAGCACGTTACGTAGCAACTTTGCTCTGCCCTTAGTAATTTTGTTTTATTTATTTGTTTATTTGTTTACTTATTTATTGTCTGCCAATTTTAATTTAGTCGAGGTTCGAGCAATATCGACGAAGTTTATTTTATAATATAGTGTAATTCAATAGACGATCTCACATCACGCAGTAACTTTCTTCTTCCCTTCCTTATTTCATTTTTCCTTCTGTACCGCCAAAATCCGGCGATTTCCACGTGTCCGACTCGTAAAAGCTCATAATAGTTTATTATGCTCTGTTCGACAACATCGCCATTGGTTTTCGGATATGAATCCTCGTTCTCGAGCGTCGCGGAGGGGCTTAATTTCCCCGCCGCGACCCGTAGGGGTGCCGGAATTAGCTGCAGAAGTCGCAACGAATTTCCGGCTTCCAAAGCTGTCGAAAGTTTTGCGCAGCAATGAAGCGCGTTGCTCCGCGTGCAATTGAAAATTTGCGGTTGTCGATTCTGTCCCACGTTACGATAGCGAGAAAGCTGTCCTGGAATCGAATTTTTCCGCAAGCTCCGGCTCCTCGGCTATGGCACCAACACCCATTGCCGAATCGTCCACGCATTTCGGAATTTCGTTAAATTTTCCTCTAAAATAAATATTTTTTGTTAAAAATTTTCCGAGGGATTCAATACAAGAAAAAAAACTAAAATAAAGAAAACAGTCTCAATACCGTTTCGTGTCTGAGGTTGCAGCGTGGGTAAACCGATTTGCCGCGCCATTTTGAAAACGCTACGTGTACAACAGCAGCGGGAAGAAAAGTTTGAACGAAAGCTCCGAGGGTTTTCTCTATCTCGTTGGGCGCAGGGTGTTTCGGCAATGATAATAAATAAAATGCGCACCGGGATAGGGCCGGGGGTGGGGGGATGGGGGGTTGTATCAGTTAAGGTCGGTGTGCATCTGGGTCGTGGGTTGTGGTTTGGGTCCCGGGTATTAGATATCGGGTTGCCGTAACGTACCAGTGCGGTCTCGGTTCTATGGGCTTGCCGCATGTGCTCTATGGGACCGTCTACCCGGCCACTCTCCTTCTTCCGTTTACCAATCGGTTTCCTTTGCCGTTCTTCCCTCAGTTCTCTCACTGTTTATGGCACATCGTGTCCCGTCGTTATATTTCAAGACGATTCCGTGATCGTATCTGTATTTTCATTTTTCGTCCAAGATTTTTCCTTCTCCTTGCATCTTAAAAAATCCGATGAAACAAAAAAAAAACAAAGATTGCCGGCCGATACGAGCAGAAGCTGCAAAAGCTTCGGTGACGCATATTCATCGCCACCCATTCGTTGGGCTGTGTTTGATCCGTAAAAATCGTGGAAAATGGCTCCACCCTGCGTATCCGGCAACGAGTTTAAACTTTCATCCCACCCTCCCGAGATTCGTTACCGACAATGTTTTTCTTTCATTTTTTCTTCATTCAAATATTTTTTTATGTTCACTCACACAGAAAATCTCACTCGCTTCTTACATTGCCATTCCCTTTTTTTTTTTCGTTTCTCGCTTTGCGCTCGTGGTCGTATCGCGTCTGACGTTACGGCGAAAGTTATATTAACTCACCGAGTTACAGTATAATATCTCCGGGATATAGCTTGTCGGATAATTTATCGCGAAACGTGCGTGCCACGTGAAATTACCAGAGACCCAAAGTTTCTCGGTAATTTTTTTTTCTCCCGCGCTTTCTCGTTTTTTATTTCATTTTATTATATCTTTCTGTTTCCGTAACTCTCGCGATGGTTGAGGAAGATAAAAATGTCCGTTATGTTAAAAAATTTCGTGTCATGCAGATAGAACGGAGTTTAACGACAAATTTTTGCGATAAAAATAGTTACATCGAATGTGTGTTCGTTGATGAGGTTGGGGAGATTCTCTTCGCTCCGGTAGCGCGCGAAGATGGACCAGCGACGAGGGGGGGTTGTTTTTTTCGTTCTTCTTCTTTTTATAGTGGAAACCAACGAGCCGATGTCCAGATGCAAAGGACCCGTGACCGTTGGCTTCTCGGGCGTTTCTTATCCCGTCACGTTTCATCCGTGTGTCCGGCAAATCTCGCAAGCCGTCGGGATTTGAGTGGTCCTCCGTATGGACTCGCGAGTGCGAGCGAGATGAATTTCCCCGGTTTTTCCATAAACCTCGGGGTCGGGGCTTTTTTCTCGCAGCCCGGTCGCTCGGCGAGGGGAACGAAACGGAAAACCAACATAGCGGACGTCGCATGAACGACGGATAAATATTCTCGGTGCGTGGAGAGCATTAAGCGTCTGACACACGGAAATCACGTTTGGTCCGGCATCACATCGTCAACGCGATCATTCGTCATTCCGACGGAAAATTCGCTCGCTCGTTTTTTACACGCACGCACGACGAACAACGGAACGAAATGGGATTGCGACATTCACGGGGTGGATGTATTATGCGCGTTGACGGTTTCGAAGGCTCAATTATTATTTTTTTTCTTGACATTCATTTCTTTTGCTTACTTTTTTTTGATAGGCATGTCGTCCGGTCTTTTGTGAAATTATTGTCAAGCTGCGAACTATTGTCTTGGTGACAATATTTACTGAGCTATTGCATCTGTATCGCACAGCGGATGAAACGTCGTTGAAATTGCGAGAAATTATTTATTTTTTCTCCACCATCATCGTTTGACGAGAAGCTTCATGAAGCACAAAAGATGAAATACTGGTGAATACTGTACGTCCGGAATTAATTTTATGATTCAACCAGAATAATTATAATAATGATGTTATTACGACTAATAATAATAATAAGTGAGATAAAAAAAATTATATTCCAGAAAGACGTAGGTTTTATCCGAAGGATTTGTGACATCCTATTGAGCAATTGATCAGCATCAGTACCTTATATTCGGATGGTCCTTTTGTCATTACAACGTCCCATCGGCTATCCAATGGGAATGTAGAATGGCAGAGCCGAGATGCGCGTGATATACATTATTTACCGTTCGGCTTGACGGGAGCCACGCGCGACCGTTTCCTCGTGCTCCCTTTTCTTCCGTCTGGCCCATAGCACCCTCTTTTTCCCCGCGAGGTCGAATGCCAACGCGAAAACACGAGCGAGAGCGAGAGAACGATCGAAAAAGATCGAGAGAGAGAGCCGAAGAAAAGCGGGAGACCATCGAGCTAGTCTGCAATCCCGCCCCCCCTCTCCCCCTCGCCCCTCCGGGTTTGAATAAGTTTTCGATTCTCCCTTTGACGTCGGACATTCGTCTTCGGCGAGGTGCCGCGTCGACATCCCAGTCACGGCGGTCCCTCGTTTGTCTGGATGAACGTAATGACGGTGCGCGCGTCGGCTTTTTATTACTTCTCAAACACCCGGCGCGTGGAATATCTTAAACCCATATGCCGACCCATACATACATTACGCTTGGACTTTCACCGAATAAAACCCGATTGTCATTCCGACGGGTGACTCGCAAATGACGAAATTATCGATGAAAAATAAATAAATTCGGATAATCCGATTAAACATGGTTTTGATGATTGAAGAATTATGACAGCGTCATGATGTACATATATGATGTTACCGTCTACCTCATAGACACGCACACACACGTACACTCGGTCTGCCATCGCCATTTTGATGCGTACGGCGGTTTTTCACCTCTTTATTTAAGTGACATTCTTCAGAGCTCTTTCTTTTTCCCTTTCTCTAACCCCATCTCTTTCTCTCTCTCTCGCTCTCCCACTCGCTGACTTTCTCGGCGAATTGGTATTACCCGACGTAGCAAGGACCTCGATATTAGCCCCTGAGCGAGATCAAAGTAAAGTGATGCAAGATGGTGTTGAGGTCTCAAACGTGCGGCGAATGACAGCCGTATGCAAATGACGTGCAGCAGCTACGCCGGCTAATGCCTTCGGGTGAGCGGTACGTGGCACCTCGAGAGGTAGCGAGACGGGGTGAAGGAGGACCTAAGGACGATCCGGCGTTATGTATAGTCGAAGGGTACATACCGAGCTCGCCGTACCGAGCTTCTCCTGCCGTGCCGAACAGGCGGCGGGAAAGCTAAATAATGTTCGAAGAGGGTGAAAATGTTGAGGGCCGCAACGAACAGGCCGGAGTAAAAAAAACCATACAAGGTTCGAAGCAGTTGAAAAATTGAGGATTAAAGGTCGCATGGAGCCGTGGAACAAAGGAACATTACGCGAGGACGAAGCCGAGAGTGAGCTTCGAAAGAAGAGAAATATTAAATGAAAATCTGATGAAGGAATATTTTTTCTAGTAGTCAATCTCGAGAATAGTCAGACCGCCCAGGCTTGCGTTCGGCGGCGCGGCTCCGCAGTGGTGATGGAACGTATGGGATCGGACGAACTATAAATATTCGCCGAAGGAACATACATACGCGTACGTCGAATTATAAGATGATGAAGCATCTTACATCGAAAGTACGTGCTTATACGCAGATGGTTGGCAGAAATGTGATTTGCAGAAGTGGCTAGGGTTGTCAATAAAAATATAAAAAATGTATATAAGAATTTATAAAAAAAAAACGAGGCCAACGTGGTTTTTCTTGTTCCATTCCGTAGCGAGTTATACGGTAGAGATCCAACGAAATATAGTCGAGAAATCCGTGAAGCCAGAACCAGCCGCGTCGAGCCAACGGATTACGATGGATTAGGAACGTTTTGTCATTCTGCCAAAAGTATTTACTACTTCGTTGCGTTTGCGTGTGCGTTTGTACGTATACCTTTGCGGCAGTGATGCCATTACAGCTTCGCTACCGCGTACGTGTACACGTAAACGTGCATATCCATATATCTATATACTTGTCCGTGTAGATACAGCGCAGAGGGCGAGACAAGAGAGAAGACGACGCCTGCGGAGGAAGATCGATGAGGGATCCGTGCGGTCGGGCGACCTTTCGCCCCGTTCTCGTCAGAAAGTTCCGTGGCCCTTGCACACGATCCTCTCTACCTTCCTCTTTTTCCATTTCCCGCCTGCGCCACCCCCGTATCTATTCTCCCACCTCTTCTCTCTTCCGGTTTCGTCGCCTTTTCCCACATTCGTTTCTTTATTTTCCATTCCGTCTGTCCTATCGTTTGCATCTACGTTCTCGTCTCGAGAAGCCTCGCGGGGGCATCTCGACCACGATCTCACAGCGGCCCAACATCTCGATGCCAAAGACGAAGGAGAACGAAGAAGACGAAAATGACGAAGATCGTGAAAAAGACGAAGACGTAGAAATCGGGGGGAGGAGAGTAAAAATAAGAAAAGACGGAACTTTTAATTTCACGCTGTTGGCTGCAGAGACCGGGGGGGGGTTGTCCCGGTTGCAAACGTCACCGAGGATAGGCGCAAGCGACCGAGCGATCAGTCATCTTCGCTGTTCGAAAGACCCCGAGGAGACGCGAACGAGGAAACGATGCGCCCCCGCCAGGCTTCGCGTCCTTCGGGAACATCTCTCTTCGCTCTTTAGTCTCGTGATATATCCATCCGTCGTTGATTTCTCTCGCATGCGAACTACGCGAGAAACTTCTTATTCGCATCGACGTTACTGAACGATCGACAAAAAAATAAATAATGTTTAAAAATGAAGAATAAATGGTGGTTGCGGTTCTCACACGTTCATTGCTCCCTCATTACTGACACTTTTATTGCCGGATTTCGGGCCGAAATTATTCCACGTTTTTCTACAATTTTTCACATCATCAATTTTATTTTCTTAAATTTTTTCTTCAGTCCCCGAATTACAGAAAATGCATACAGTCACATATTTGCCACCGGTTTTCTTTGCCATCTATATTTATCCGGTTATTTAGTTTTTTTCTCGATTTCTTCTAACGACTCCCATCACGCTGTCGTCGTCCCGGTTAAATAGTTTATCGGGTCAGAAGTTTCGTTTACGTGACCAAACCCCCGACGATCCCTTCAGCCCTGCACCAAAGATTTCGTAATACGTTTTTTTTTCTCCCCCGTGCCAACTCGTGACGTGTTTCGGTACCGTTTTTCTTTCGTCCTTCGGCTTTGTACTCGTCCCACGAACGTTCCATCGTATCAAGAAGACCACGCGCGTCCACCGACCCGTCGCAAGGGTATACGGACGGTGAGAGAGCTCAAGTCCGTCGCGAGGTAGAATTAATTTAGCCCCATTGCCGTTGTAGCTCTCTTCTTACTCAATGGACGCATCGCACAGGTGATGTTGTTGGGTTTCTCTCTGGGATTTTGAGCATCACAGTAAGCCAGCAGCACCTCGACCGAATGGGAAAACAGACTTCTTTTGTGCGTTAACGACAAACACGTTGCCTTTGGAGTCTCGACGTCGGATAATGGGATGTTCTCTCTGTGTTCTTCGCCGTTCTCCCGGTTCTCACCACTTTGCCGTAACGTTTCTGACCGTAACTCCCTCTTTTTCTCGTCACGCGGAAATACCGTTCCGGCTTTCTCACTCGACAAAACGTCCGTATTCGCGTGATTCTCAAGGCTCGGAGCTGCTCCGTGGTTTCTCGGTACATTCGCACGGACACAACTTCCGCTCCACGTTCTTCGCGAGAAAGCCACCCCCCCCCCCGTGCTACCACCGCGTTGTGTCTCCGGTAAGCTACACGGTATACCGTATAACCGGTGTTTCCTCATACAAACCGCAACGATACGCCCGTTGTCGCTCGAAAGCTCGCGACCTGCTGTTGCCGCGGCTGGTGCGAGGCCGATGGGGCGAGGAGGAAGGGTGTCACACGTGGCACGCAAACGAGAACCACGACGACGAGTATAATAACGCCCGGGTCGTCTCACTATTCGGGGGTGGAGGGGGGCATGGGTTATTTCGCGCTAACCAAATTGTCCCAGACGCAACGTCGAGGTTGAATACAAAGAGGAAAACGCGCGAACGCGGGTTCTCATGCTCCTTCTCGGCATACAGAGTCGAATCGGCGAGGGGGGGGATGGTTCTGGCTTGGTTCGTTTCGGCGTGCGTTACCGATGGCGAAACTCGAGGGTGCGAGGAGAAGAAATTGAACTTGGTCGTTGGGATGGTTCTTGGGAGTTTTCGCGCGTCGTCGAAACGTCGTTGAATTTGTCTTCGTTAAACAGTAGCTTGGAAGAGAGAAAGGTGGATAAGGGATGAAGCGAGAGGAAATGAGAATGGGGGCGGGAGATTGTGAACAAGGACTTGTCGGTATTTACACGGAAGAATGAAAATGGAAAATAATAAGGGGTCAAGAGGGTGTTGGAAACGCATGTGATGGGTTTCCGTAGCTAATTTCACGCATTCCGGGAAAGAGTTATTTCTGAATTATTCGTAAATTATTTTTGCTACAGCGTTCGTAATAATTCTGATTGAATGTTCCGATCAAAAGCGACGTTCCGGAATTTTTTTCGAATTTTTGATGGTTTAGAAATTCTGGTTTGGAAATAAGATGCGAAAATAAGATGCGGAAATAAGGGCGCGGCCAGTCTGATGACGACTTTGAAAGCGAATGCCTCGTGATTGAAGGGTTGAAATGAAAAAGTCTCGAAACATTCTTTATTGCATCTGATGAGCCTGGGGTGAGCCAACAAATGTGGTGTTCACTTTTTAATGTGTGGGAGGGACGTTAACATTTTTAATTCCTTTCATGTTACCATTTCTGTTTTTGAGACATCGATCTACATCCATATACCAAATTTCATCTTAATTGGTACATAAATAAGAGAATAGACGGAAGGAACCTTAAAAACCCATGCGAATCTAGTTATAGAGAGGTACCTTGGTCCCTGGCCTTAAATCCGGTCCAGAACCTCGAACTTATACCAAACTGGACGTATATCAATCGCATTTTAATCGATCGAAGACGTAATTGCGCACCATCGAGCGCACCCCAGTCGTATTTCAAACAACGGATGTATTTCAACCAAAGATCGTATTTCAAACACAGGTCGTTCAAACAAAAATGTTCGCTTTCCATTCAGAATGTACTTCTGAAGTTGGACTTATTCCAAATTGGACATATACCGGGGTACCACTGTACTTTGTTGCATCAACTCCGGTAAAACAGCGGGAGTAGAAACGTTGGTGACACGATGGAATTTCGAAAATCTAATTCTTTGTTACGGCGTATGAAACCCCCTCCTGTGTGTGTGTGTGTACGTGTTTTGTGAGTCCATCGGGGAGTATATACGAGTTTTCTCGCGCGTCATGGAAAATTCGCGGTGGGAAAAAAGTCGTAAACCGAGAATGGGGGGGGTAAAAAGTGCGATAGGAAAGGAAGTAATAATGGAAGGGTCGAAGGTATAAAAGAGAAAACGTGAAAGCGAATGGGGATGCAGAGGGACCACGTACTCGTGTTATTCGTGCTACTTGCCGTAACTATACATTTAATACCGTAGCGGGTCGCAGGATCCGCGAACGACGAAGAAGCGAGACGAAGGTAGTGATAGAAAAAGAAACGAGAACGTTGCTTTTTATTTTCCAACCGACCGAACTTTCTTTATTCCACCGGCGACAACGCGGAGGAGTTTGGACGGTTGAGCCGTTTTTTTTTTCTCGCTCACGTTTCGCAAACCGGCGAAAAGAGCAAAGTTCGTTGGTTTTTTTTTCCTCTCTCGTGGTTATTTCCGTGCATCGTTGTTGCCGGGTTTTGGTACCTTATTACGATGTACATACATCACGTATCTTGTAAGTATTTTCGAGGTTTACGATTTAGCGAGCTGGGGGACGAAGGCTTTGTCGCTTTTACCGCCCTTTCGCTTCGTCAAAAGCTCGCGAGTGTTCGTCGCTGTGGAAACGGAGTTGTTCGCGTTAGTTCTATATCAAAAAATTTCTCATCATCTTCTATCGATGACCTCTGAATCAATAAAAAAATGAATCAATTACAGAATCGAGAAAGTAAGAAATAAACGGAGAAATGACTTCCCTATAAAATCGGGAATGAAAATTATCTACGTAGACTCTGACAACGAGCTTGTTTGAGCGACACTTAAGGGCTCACATACCCCTGCACACGCTGAAAACCGAGTAAATTCCTAAAATTATTGTAAAAGTAAATGAAAAATGTGAAATCAATAATTCAATTTTTTTTTTCACCATACGACCCTCATAATAATTTTCCCAAATTCACTCTATTTCCAGCGCTCGCACGGTTATGTGAGCCCTTTAATAATGTATCCCCTCGTTTCACGATCTCTCATCGAATCCCGCGTCGGGAAAGTCTCACGGGAGCGTCTTATTTCGACACCGTTTGGCTCAACTTCCTTGTTCGCATCTCGATCGTTTCCATCGTCAAGCCCGTTCGTTCTTTCCCATCCGTGTTTCCACCCCGTAGGTGAAAATCGAGGTCGTACTTCCGAGAGTCACGTTTTTCGTTCGCGAGATCCGTAAAGAAGCTCCGCAGTGCCACGAGGGATGAAGCTGGGCGCATCTAGTCGAGCTGTGCCTCGCCCGGAAAGTAATGGCTCGAGCTGGAGACGCGTGGGTGCCGCTGCCATCGTGTTTGGTGCTCGTACGTGGCTCTTTCCGGTTAGCGGACGATTGCGTTAGCGAAGGTACACGTGCTGAGCACGCAGCGGAGCCCCGAGGATGGAATATGTACATGGTTTCCGAAGCAAGTACAAGACAGGTTGAAGTGAACCAGGCAGAATGACGTACGTGGAATTTCAAAAATTTCGAGAGCGCCCTTGTACCCAAAATAAAGATCACAAGCTGGTTTTTCCAACTCTCTTCTTCGCTGCATTTTTTTTGGTGCTTTTTTGGTCTATTATTTTATTCCGAGACCATGATTTTTGGTTCGCAAATTGATTTCTTGGCACGGAAGGAGGCGCCGGTGCTCTTGAGACAATTGTCAGAAGGTGAAATAGAGGGACGCCACTTGGCCGGGGACTGCGTTGCTGCGCTGCCGGATGCTCTTCGCGAATCGTGTGTGCCACCAAGTACGAAAAGCTAAGGCGGTCGCGTTTGAGGTTTCACCCTTGGGCGAGGGGTTGTGGGGTGGGAGGATGGGGGGGAGAGGCACAGGGGGCGAAAGGGGAGTCGGTTAGACGTCGCCGTGGCACACGCGCGTGTCTCAGACCCGTCGGGCCGCGTCTGCTCGTTCGGGGTTGTGGTATTAACGCGCGAGTAAGGGACAAGGGGTTGAACGCAACCACGAGCGAGTGGCCCAAGAGAGCTTGGGTTATCCGAGGCTACTATGCGGCAAACGCGAATCTATGTTACAGGAAAGCCGTAGATCTGGTTGAGTTAGAACACGCGGCTACGAGAGTTAGAGAATGGAGTATAAGCGACTGGGTTCGGAGGGTTGGCAACGGGGTTGCTCGCGTATCAGCCGTACATGCGGCTATCTCTCTCTCTCCCCCTCTCTCATTCTCTCCCTCTCTTTCTTCGTTTCTCAATCCGTCTCGTTCGCTCCCGTTTCATTTCGCAGCCTTGACGTCTCGCTTTTCTCCTCGCCGGCGGCTACCGTCTTGCATCAGTGCTTCGCCGCTTCAACCCTTCGCTCGTGGCCTCCTTTCCACCCCCGCAATAGCCGCGGAATCAGGTATTTCAACCGCACGGACGACGACGCGACGGAAATACACGAATAGCCGGACTCGTGATTCAGTGACGTTTTTGAAGAACCCAGATGAAGACAATTTCATGAGGGTCGAGAGGGATGGCATCCCCCTCACGCGAGTTATTGCCCCGATGTTCGGACGAAGACCTGGGAAAGTTTGCAAAGAAACTTTGCCATCGAAATAAGAGGAAGTGTTATTAAAAATGAGGGGTGAGGATGAAGACGTGGCAGGGAGTTTGCCGAAAAATTCTGAGGACAAATTTTTTTTTTCTACCCTCGACTGTAATTTCTCTGGAGAAATCTGAATCTCGCATTGACTAGTTTCAGGTGGAGGTTTTTTTGCTTTAATTTTTTTTGCGTTGCCCAATGCTAGAAGCGTCGCCTCTCCCGATGCTAATAAATATTCAGCCTGTGATCACCTCGGCTCGGGGCTTGCGTGCAAAATCTTGAGACGACTTGTATGTATGTATGGTATATTCGTTGGCCAGGAGGACGACGAGAACGGCGATGGTCGCCGAGCTCTGATTTCTCAGAGGACCCTCCATCTCTTTCAAACCCGAGTGGCCCGTGTCCCACGTGTTCATCGAGCTCGGGCTCGAGCCCTTCCAAATCGATGCATCCAATGCCGATACGGTATATATTTAATCGGGTTTGGTCAATTCGGATAAAAACGGTCAAAAAAATATGCTTCCTAATGCATCAAACGATTTTCCGACATCACGTGTAATATCGAGTGAAAGTATTTGACGACGGGATGATGATTGTCACGTATGTATGGGGAGGGACGTCCCGAATCACTCCAATTTTATGAAAAAAGTTCCTCAATCTCGATAAAGTATCTGGGAGAAAAATGTCATCCAATAAAAAATGAAGAAAACAGCAGACAAAACAAAACAAGCTCTTGACAAAAAAGGGGGGTTCCGGTGAGGGGAAGGGAGGGCCTGGAAAATCTAAAAAAGAATTATTAAGGTCGTAGAATCTAAAAAATAAAAGAAATAAGAATTTTAAAAAAATCATCAACCATATCGGGGCATAGAAGGGCTTCAAACCCTCGACTTGGGACGGCCCTCCCCACATACATATCCTTACAATAATTCCCAAACAATATGTCGTACTCTTTGGACGCCTAATTTTTGTTTTTTTCGTGTTTGACGCCAAACGCTCGTAGAGCGCAAAGCTTCGTGGCGTCCCAGACTAAATCGTCGATCGAATCGAAGCTCCGGTACGTACGAGGCGATACAGTAGCTCGATTTCATCGCGAGCCCGAGTCGCATATATCGTATTGCCTGTATAGCACGTTGGTACCGTACTACGGGAC
This sequence comes from Sussaba pulchella, assembly GCA_963971145.1. Classification (NCBI taxonomy): domain Eukaryota; kingdom Metazoa; phylum Arthropoda; class Insecta; order Hymenoptera; family Ichneumonidae; genus Sussaba; species Sussaba pulchella. The sequence continues at coordinate 14,534,657 of OZ020170.1, read as the reverse complement.
ACCATAATGGACCCTCGGGCAGGTCTCTCGGTCGCACCACCCACCGGGGTAGCATCGTATTTTAACTTAACTGCTATGCATCCCTCGGCGCCTAACAATTCATTACCATAATTGACATCGTTAAAGTCGCGCCGCGTGTACACGTTAAGCTCGCCCTCTCCTCTCCCCCTCCCACCCGCCTCTCACCGGTGTGCAGCTCTTTTCATCTCACTCGCCCTCTCGGGCTTCCCGTTCGTCCTTACATTTTTTTCTTATATTTCCCGAAGGTAAATTCGTCCGGGGGTTGCGTCAATGGGCGATAAAAAATGAAGCGAGACAAAAAAAAAACATCGAGGGGGACAAATGGCTGTAAATTACAGTCAAGAAACAACGATATTGAAATTTTCCGTCCAACGGGTTATTTATTTATTTATTTATTTATTCCTCGCTGACACAATACTCGAGCTACGCCTGTCACGATATATTTATCTTTTTCCCGACGACGGAGATCGGTGTCTAATAAGCGCCCCCAGTATCCGCAATATATATATATATATATATATATATATATGTCGCACGCTTGGGAATGCGAGAAAAAGAAGAAGAAAAAAACCAAACCAAACAAAAACCTTCCATCTGTTCGGTGCTTCTTGTCGTGACAGAATTTTTTAATTTTTTAATATAGTCCCTTGGCACGGGTGAAGGGAAAAAAACAAAAATGTTGTACCTTCGGTTGGGAGCCGCGTGTTCGTGTCGCTGCTAAAAATTCTTCGCGGTCTTTCCATCTCCCGCCGTGCAAAACCCTGTGACTCGGAGTGCCCGACTCGTACGCGTGGAAATGAGAAAATGGTTTCACGCGGAGTACGAGCGAGATGACGATCAACGACGATTCACAAGCCTCCCGTCGCGCCATCGTCTTTTCCGAAGACTCGCGCGGGGGTTATTCGGCAAAGAATCGCGCACACGAGAAGCGAAACCCGCTACTCGGAACTGAAAAACCCCTCGCACGAGTCTCATGGATGCGTTTTGCCTTTCTTTTTTCGTTAGCACCCTTATTGTTTCGCAGATGCCACCCTTGCTTTTTTTCCATCATCCCGGGGCTGGGCATCGTTCGTGTTGGGAATTATTTTGTTTTTTTTTGTTGTTTTTTTCAATATCGGGAGAAATGGATTCAAGACACGAAATCGTGGTGGGTTATGGGAGTAACGACGGTGGTTGAATGGCACACGCGTGTCACTGAGATAGAGCATAACGGCACTGATAAAAGAACAAAGATGCGAATTTGGGAAGTATCGATTTTATTGATGAGTTATGCTGTTTTTGCGATGAGGATTAATGGTCGTTTGATTGATTCGGTGATTGAAAGAATGATGGCAATTTAGAAAGTGTAGAAGTAATCGACGAATTACGCGGTTTGTTGGGGGGAAGAAATGATTCCCGTTCGATTAATCGAGTAATCAGAAAATACGTGAATTCGTGAAGTATCGATTCAATTAACGATTCACCCTATTATTTAGGGTTATCAGGAATGATCCTCGTTCGATCAATCCCAACTGATGGTAATTTTTCAACCTGCAACGTCTTTAAGGCATCACGACGTCTATCGAAAAATCGTCCGAGAGAAATGAATTTTTTTTTTACGAAGTTTATACAGGTTCGAACTACTTTCAATAAAATATAATAATTATATATACGTGAAAAGTCGGGAAACGCGGTTTCGGCCTCACGGAGTTTTCCTTTGAGCCATTATTCAGTGCTTTGACGGAATGAAGATGGGTGTTCTGACTGGATAAGTAATACGAAGTAGTTTGTGATATTCCGAGTGCCCGAACGCCGAATGAAAAATCATGGATTCACGTCCAGTCTCTACGTGGGCAGGTTACTCAAATATTTGAGATATTTTCGGTAGCAGTCTGCGAATTTTAATGAACAGAATTTGCCAAATACTTTTGTCATAAGAAATTCGTCTATTGAAATTTAATAATAATAATAGTAATAAAAATAATAAAAATAATAAAAATAATAAAAATAATAAAAATAATAAAAATAATAAAAATAATAAAAATAATAATAATAATAATAATAATAATTTTGCAACCGATGAATAATTAACGATCTCCAATTAGTATACCATACTAATTGCTCGAATAGTTTTTTCTTTCATGTTTTTTTCTTTCTGTTTATTTAACACCTCAGAGTTTAAAAATTTAAACGATTTACGAGCGACATTCCGCGCGGTTCTATTGCAATTAAATTTATTATGCAGCAGTGAAAATTGTGTATACGCAGTCGTTATATACATATAATTGCATATATATTGCAGGTAACGTTAATATTTCTGTAACTCCTGTGTTGTGCATCGATTGTACATGCGTTGAGGTCCGTCGTTTTACCGAGAGATGGCGACACTCGTATCTCCACGAGACAATCTTATTCCCAGCTTTCTTTTCCGTCCAAGTAAAAAAAATTGTCTTTTCTTTTTTACATCAAATCTTAACGATGACCCGAAAAAATTAAAAATTACCAGATTTTCCGAAATAATTAGAAAATGTTAACCAATCGGAGTCACTCGATTTTGCCGCAGCCGCTGAAATTCGCACGCCACTAATTACCCGACAATTGCGGCAGAAAGCTCGTAGCAATGTTGAAGCAACGCGACGATCGTTCGAAAGATTTGCGAAACATGCTTGCGACGTTCGCGCGATCCCCGAACATTATTTAATATCCTAATTGCGATCGGGCGCGAAAGTCTCGAAAACGGAAAACGTGCGAGCATCGTTGAACGAGATTCCGGTTAACATTTTCTCTGTCGTTTAATGTTTAATGGGGCCCGCGCTAATGGTATCCGCCGTGAAATTGGGTTTGGACTTTACGAGCCAACGGATATGTGCGGCCTTAACGCCCGACCGACCGACCGTCGGTGTTAACGCTGTTCGGGACGTACGAAAAGCTTAATGCGTCACGGGCGAACAATTTTCCTATTCGCAAGCTTCGCCTACGGCTCTGCCATTGCTTTTCTTTCTTTCGCTTGCCAAGATTTAAGCCCCCGTAGGATATATATGTATATAATATACAACCATCGAAATGTTACTTAGCGAACTTCTAGACGCTTTCAAGAGCGAAATGTTTTTTTTTTTCAGTGTAGAAATGAAAATCTCAAAAGTAGATACTTTGAAAAACTTTAAAGAAAATAAAAATACCAATGATACTAATATAAAAAATATATATGTATAATAATAATAATAATAACTACAACAATGATAATCTTTGTTGTTATTATTATTATTATTATTAGTATTATTATTTTTATTTTTATTATTAGTATTTTTATTATAATTATATTTATAATAAAAATAAAAATAATAATTATAATTATATATAATTATTATTATATATAATAATAATATATAATAATATATAATAATAATATATAATAATATATAATAATAATATATAATAATATATAATAATAATATATTAATAATAATTATTATTATTATTTCTATTAATATTATTAAACAATAGATCGTTGAAGTCTATTGGATTTGTACGAATGCGACGCAAACGAGATAGCAATGGGATAGATTTCAGGTGGGTTTTTGAACGAATGTAAAATGAAAAAACAAAATTAATTGTCTGATAAAAGTGTTTTTAATTCAATCCATGTTTCTACCGGCTAATCGACGAATCTAATTGCCAAGAGGATTACCGAGCCAAGGATAAGCATTGGGACAGTCTTTGGCGCACGAAGTAATCCACCTTTCCTCGCCGCTCGTCGTCTTGACTCCGCAACTCAGCGGTTGGCATGGTACGAATGGTTTCGCTGTGCACGGACCGAAAGGTTTTTTATCAGCGACGTCCAGCGGCTTTGGATTCTTCATCCATTCGATCGTTTTGTTAACCGTCACGATGTAAACGTCCGGCAGGGTTTGCACGTACTCGATGAAACTGAAAATTGAGAAAAAATAAATAAATTTAGAATAAATTCGAAAAAGAAGAAAAGGATGAATAAATGAATGATAAAATGATGGAAAATTAAATCGTGATGAATAGTTCGCGTTCGTGTTTGAGATTTTTAACTGACCTTGCGTAGGCTTTGAAATTTTCCGGATTTCTGAGGAACCAAGCTGCGTGCATGAAGATGGGAAACGGTGCACGATTTCCTTTGTAGTGCCGATTGAACTGCTCGATCATCCAGGTTTTGATCGAAGCTGCGTCCTTGGGTCTGCCGGATGGAAAATGATTGATCATAATTTTGTACGGAAACGAACAACGAATTCTCCGCACATTACACGATTTCGGCTACTGGGGATGATTTTATTCCCTCAGCATCCCCTTCCAGCCCCGGCTTGGAGCCGCGGCCGCGAGCACGATTGCCGGATTATCGAAATTGGGCTCAAAACGAAAAAAAAAGAAAAAAAGACAATTATGTGACGATGAAAGCAATTTCAACAATCTATGGGTATATTTTTTTTTTTTTCATTCGCTCTGATGCCCAATTAGGGCCGAAAAATGATCCTTCGTTGGCTTCGTCAGCGAAATCGGAAACTCGTCATCCCCTATTGCCCCGGATTAGCTCAACGTGGTCTGACCAATGTATATAATGCAGCCATAATTGCGAATACGAAGAATAAATATTATCGTCATATTTTGTACGAGTGCGAGGCGAAGTTTCAAATATTCGACGTTCCGATAGGTCAATAAAACGAATTAAAATGCTCCGAAGATAAATGTTTCGATATGGCATGGCTGCGACTGACATGTGCAGAATCGTGGCTTTATAAGTCTATATCATGTTCAACCTTGCGAATAGCTAGACCAATAATAAATTATTAATACTGAGAAATGTTAATTCACCACTTCTAATAATAATTGAAGTCAAAGACGACGATATTGGCGTGTGATTGACTGACGTATTGTCAGTGACTCTACAACTGTTTCAACAGCTTCAGGCAATACTCCTCATTAATTGAATTAATTTCTCGACAATTATACAGTCGATTCTTCTGAAACTAAGCATAATCAATCTGTTGATCCTAAATCTTAATGATATAATTTTTTCAGAATTCACAAATTAGTTCTATTCGTTTTGCAACCATCAACGTCTTTATTGTATTAACGTCTGCAGAAGCTTTTTTCCCATAAGCTACCGTGCTAAATTCACAAATTTATAACTGCTAAATGATGTCGTGGAAACTTATGAAATAATTCGTCCATCATTGTTCTATCAAGAAGTATCGTCCCACAAATATTCAAGAGTTTTAGCGTTTTTTTAATAACCATCCAGGCAATTCGCAACTTCGATCCGCATCTTTTCGTACTCACATATTGACGCAAGCGTCGACCATGCTGCAAGCAATTTTTTTCTTATCGTGCCACATGACCATCGGTATTTCCCAAACGTTCGGAAAGCTCGCAGTCGGACAGGGTTCGATCGCACAGTCGGCGTGACTCGCGTATTCCAGGGTATACGGCCACAGAGGCGGATCGCGATAGCGTTGAGTCGGCAGAGAACTGTCGTACAAAAGACCGAGATCTCGAAGACCCTCGAAGCTTACGTCTCCGGAGGGTTGCAAAAACGGCAGACGCATTCCTCGCATCTCGCTCGCTGGAATTTTCGCTAAATTCGACGCAATTGTTCTCATGTCACCGAATTCGGATTTAATTGTCGTCAGAGTGATGTTTCGCCAGTAATCTTCGATGTCCGCGTTGTGCCTGATTTGACCGGAAAATCGGCCATTGAAGAACGTGAGAAAAGGAAAAAGATAATTTTTATTTACAAAGTTTTTTGAGCTTCATTGAGGCCTAATAAAATTAAAATTAAAATTAGAAAAAAAAAATAAAACTAAAATTAAAATCAAAATTGATTAGCGAGTCCTGGACTTGATGACGTACGATACGGAGTGAAGCGCTATCTCGTGTCCTCTTTTCCACAGATCGTTTACCAGGGAATAATCGGTGTACTCGTGGGACAGAAAGTGCGTCACGCCGATGGGACACCCGTCCGGATTTTTTCGGTTAAAAAGCGCTTTGGCGAACAGATCGTACGTCACGGGTGTGACTGCGTCGTCGAACGATGACATGACGATCTGCAAAAGCACGAAGTCCCAAAAGGCTTTACAAAATTTCGGGGAAAAATAATATGTGATGACTCGAAGGGCCGCTCGGTGATATCTTGAAAAAATGTAATAATAATAACGTATACGGTAATATCACACTGAGAGAAAAATCCAATGAAAAGTTCTAAGAAAACCCATGAAAAATTTCTAAACGGAATTTTATTAAAGGAAGTAGACTAATTAGACCGACGTCTGTTTTATTCTTCGACCCTTTATAATAAAAATACACAGAAAAAAACAGCATGGATCAGGATTACAGTTGCCAACTTCATAATTTTTCATAGATTTTTCTCTCAGTGCAGGAAATAGAAATATTGTATATCATATTGTCAAGAAATATCTTTAAAAAAAATAATTATACGTGACTGAATATATCGATTTGTTTTCGTTTCAATATTTCATTTCGTCCGAACATACCTGAGGGATTTTCGACGCGAGTAACCCGCTCTCGCTGTCGATCGTGCTGCACTTGCATTTCGGAAGCTTGCACTTCGCCGGTAAACAAGGATCGGCTAATTTCAAACAGCTCGTAAATTCGAACACGAGAGCAGTTGCGAGAATCCAAACAGCCGTTCGAGAATCCATCTTGTGAACGAGGAAAATCGCGATGGTATCTCGATACTGCACGATTCCACGTCGACGGTGATAGCGCGATAGCGTTGGTGCTTCTGCCGTTCGCCACGTAGTTCAGCCTCGCTATATACCATTCCCCGCATTGGATTTTTACACAAAATTATTTTCGATTATCGCACTCGAACGACGAGATAAACGTATCTGTCCGCCGAGTGAGTGCATCACACTGCATATACGTACATCCGGAGTGACTGCTGTACAAAACATTTTCACGTTTTTTTTCTTATCTATACACGTTATTTTCCACGATTGCAACGGCGATCCATAAACAATCGATAAACTGATAAATTTCTCCATTTCCTGGAATTGCATTGACTCCCTATCTCAACGTCATATCAGCTTCGCGACATCGCGGATTATTCGAGCGAATAATCGCAATCATAGCCGACGAGTAGTTCAAAAGTAAAGTTTTCCCGGATTATCGGTTTATTATCAATTTTGATTAATTACGATTTCGGTGAACCATCGACGACGAAAGGTTCGACGTTGGATATTTCAGTCGATGTCAAAGCCGTTGGAGAGCGGATCCCCCGAAGGGCCATCGAAAAGGGCACGAAGGCCGCGCGTGGGAATATATATTGCATTACGAAGGAAACCCAGTCGGCCGAGCTGCCCCATGCGGTGGATAGCACGCGTCCCTGTGGATCGACCGAGCAGCCTCAGCCCTCGTGGGTGGATGTATGCAGATCGCTAGACGACCCGGATGCAGCATTTTACGATGCAGCCTCGAAACTCGTATGACGTGTCGAGGAATGGCATTCGGACGAGACCGGAATCCTCAATACCCCGCCATACATCCTTCAACGACCAAGGATCCTTCGAACCACGATTCTCGAGCCCACAACGTATTTAATTATGTCCCCTCTATCGCACCACTCCACTCTCCGCAGCTTTTATCAATGACATCAACGCATCCTCGCTCTAGGAAAAAAAATACAAGCGAGCTTGCGAAACAAAAAAAAAAACCCCAACGAACGAAAGAAACGAAAAAAAAATCAATATAAGCTCGAAAGAAATACAATATAAGATTTTTCGATACACGAAAAAGTTATTTCATCCATGAGTTTCTTCTTCGAACACAAACTTTCACACTTTTCCGTTAGCCGTTCGCTTTTATTTTTTCGCCCCACGGAATCGAAATGTTTCCTGGCCGAAGCGTAACATCCCTCGCAACGTCTTTGTAAGGCCAATATAAGAAGCGTATAACTCGGGATGGCAAGAAACGTTGAGAGAAGAGGAAGTAGGCCGTGCAAAAGAGAGAACGAGAGAGAGAGAGAGAGAAAGCATGAGAGAGAAAACCTATCCAACGTACTAAAAAAACAAAATTGTTCTTGCTGAATATTTTATCCCGTCCGGAGCTCTCGCGAGACTAGTCCTCGCGGCTTGCGAGCCTCTCGTTTCACCGTGTCTCGATCGTTTCAGGGTTGACCCAGCCCCGCTTCTATTTTAGAGGAGCCGCAAAGCGGGAGGGGTCCGCGCCAAGGATCGCCGGGGCTCAGAGGCTTGCGGTAGACGTATCGAAACGAAAGCTTTTTCGCTATATACACTCGCATCCTTCCGATCGAATTACGACCGCTGTATCCGTCCCTCGTGTTTTACCATTTTTTTCGTTGTTTTTTTCACAAACCTCCTTCGTCCTTTTTCACGATCCTCCTCCCCTCCCCCCTCCCCCCCCCAACCAGCATCCCGCTTGAAATATTTCCCTCTGTACCGGCTTCACCTATTTTTATATACATCCACGATGATGTATCTTCGAACGTCACGCTGTCCCACCGTCCGTCATCCCCGGAGAATACATTGCATAATCCATACGCTCGGAGGTTCGAGGTCGGAAGTAAAAGAACACGTGGGTTCCTCATACGCACCGGCTGTTCGGCGAAACATGCGATGGTCGTATCGTGCATGCACAACGTCGGACTGTCATTTCGTTCCCCCGTAGAAATTAATTTACACTGCGAAGCTCTCGCAGCGTGGTCGTTTTGCTTCGCGAACGTCGCGGAGTCTCGTGGATACGTCGTCTTCAAGCCGAACGTGCGTCAGCAGCGTGTATAAACGCGATGGCGTGGATTAAATTGGAAATAAATGAGCGTGACAATGCGACATTCGCAGTCGAATAACATTCGCTTCTTCCGCGCGTGTGTGTGTGTGTTTGTGTGTGATGGGGGTTGATTAACGTAAAGCTCGGTATTCATTTCAGCGTCAGGACTGCGGGACTGCAACTTCTCTTCCACCCTTGTCTCTTTTTCCACAGCCCTTGGGCTGGCTTCGGTCGAGTCGTGTGCCAGGCCGAAGGCTTGATTTCCTCATCGTTCCCCGCTGCTTGTTACCGTCGTCGTTGAAAGGTGCACCCCAGCCGGATATTACCTTTGAGTTCGTCGAATTTAACCTACAGACCGGCATAAACCCCGTTCTCCACATCTCCTCGCCCGCCCTTCCCGCGGCAACTCGTTCGTTCCTCATTGCCGTTGAGCGTAGGGCGACTAGCACTGTCGCGCACAGAAGCGTCACGTTACACGGCGTCAACTGCCCGTTGCCTCGCTTCGGGGTGTATGGTAAGTAGTTCAGGATTCATCGACCGACGTTGGTTTGCGAGGACGAAACGAGGCAATGCGGAAGCGCTGCGGCGCCTAGGTGTCTGGCGAGTCGCGTGAGACGCCATTGAGCCTACCCGACGCTCGGGCACCAGCTCGATGCCCGACGACGTCGACCACGACGACGACGACGACGTAGTTGTAGGCCGTTGAACGCGTTTAACGTTGTGCAAAGATAGGTCGTTTTTTTTTCTTTCATCGCTCTTCTTTTTTCTTCTTCGATGTGGAATCGCGCTTCGAACCGGTGTTTACGCACACGATCGCGTGTAAACGAGAGTCGATGTGGGTGAATAGGGTGGTGAGATTGACGTGTGCGTCATTGTGGGGCGATCGGGGGAGAACGAGGTTTTTTTTTCGGTCGTTTTTAATCTGATGAGCCGTCGCGGCGTCGATACAGTTGACGTCGTTGATGAGCGGTACGGGTGGTAATACGTTGCAGCATTGCTGCGAGTCAATTTGAAGTAAAAAAAAATCTAATTGTATAGTTTGCTTCTAGGAGACGAGTTTTTTGTAAATTTTGTTTACGATTTTTGTTATCGCAGTAAATCTTCGGTAAAGCCGATCGAGAATGAATAATTCAGGATCCGATTGATGGTTGTCCGGAGGGCCGAATGGGCTGGAAAGCGGGTATTATGGTACGGCTTCGACGCTCAAACCTGTGGTTTTGATAAGCGAAATGTAGCCTTAAAAAAGAAAATAAAAGAAAATGGCCCACGCATCCGCTTGCCGATGAAGCAAAACAAAAAAACAAGGAATAAACCAATTATAGATAAAAGAGTCGTGGGCGTGATATCACCTGCAAGGCCGAGTGAACCAAGGTTTCGCCGAAGAAACGCGTTCCGGTGGTTCCGGCCGGACGGGTCGTCTTGAGCTTTGGTTCGCACGGGAGGGTCAGATGGGTCACGGCTGCGGTGGCCAGAGAGCTCGACCTTAGACGGAACTGCCTCTGGTTTCTCGCCTCCAGGGTGAATTACCGGAACCACGGGGCCTTCCTCCACCCCCGCTTTCTCTTCCTCCTTTTCTCGCCCTTCGCTTCCATCGTTTCCACCGAGGATGTACAGCGCACGCCGATGCGACGTATATATACACACTACCCTGAGGTATATATCCCGAGGTACACCAGGTAACGAAACGAGGATCACCGGCCCGGCTCGCCCGGAAGGGTAGTTTTATGACGGGAAAGAGAACACGTGGGGTTCCCCGCACGGGATCTCTTCTTCATCCACTCGCGCCACTTACCTTCGTACCGGAAACTCGTGGACCGCCGATGTTACCGAGAAAGACACGAGAGCCAATGTAAAAGCTCGGTTTCGTCCTTATAGGTTGCCGATACCTCGGTAACCAACTACGCTCGCTATGTATACCACCCACCGCAACTTCCATCCCCCATGCTTTTCCTCGTTCTTCCACTGCTGTAAAACCCTGATGAATTTTGTGGCCGCCAAAGCGATACCTTCGTCGCTGCAACGCCATTGCCACGGTTCCGAGATGCGAGCTGTATTCCTGCGTGGTTAGTTCCGCGCGGTTCTATCGTGCCAACGGAAATTACCTTCGGGGCTTTTAATCGCTCTGAGAAATAAGGCGAAGTCCGTATACGGGCTTAACCTTACTTACGTGTAATAAATTGAGTTACGCTACGCGTTGTAAGTCGCTGCGTTTTTTCTTTGTTTTTTTTTCTCGACAAGCTTGCATAGCAATAGCCTGGCAAAATTGATTTATGTTCGCGCTTCTGAATGACGATGATAAATCATTTCTCGTGGCAAATGATTAATTTTTTTTCTTTGGGGAAAGTTGTGATACCGGTTTGTGAACATGAAACACACAAATTTCGGGGTATTTAACAGTTCAGTGTTCTGTTAACCACCCGGCTGAGACCGCCGAAAGCCATACGATTGATCGGCCGGAGGATGGAAGCATCATTATAAAACGTTAGAAAACCAATTTCGAGGCAGCTTCAATGGCCTTGAATTGTTTTTGTACTTTTCAATCTATCGAAGAAAGCTATTGAATTATTGGGGGTAATTTCGACGCAATGAGACGGGTAACTTTCAAGCTTGGAGGCAAATCGACAAATCGAAGACAGATAAGTCTTATAAGCTCGTAATCTCCCGCTCCGATATCATCCCGAATGGATGACTCTTTCGGTCGTCGAAGGACAGGAATTGTGTGCGTGAAACACACAGTTCGAAAATGTGCGATGACTGTGGATAGACCGAAATGGGCCGAGGGTTTCGGATCTCAACGGCAAAATGCGTCGACCGCATAACGCAGCCTCCGCGACTCCCCGGAAACCCTCGGTCCAGGGCTCGCCGGCTCGTCGATTCAAACCCTCTGGGTTTTACGCGATCGTTATGATTGCACCGTACACCCCGGCGTTACGGCGATAAACATCGTTTCATCGTGCTGCACCCCGTTTCAAAGAAAAACCACAGACGCGAAAGCATCGATCCGGGACGATCGACGGGATGGGTTAATTGGGCTTCGCGGTTCGAACGATGAATATTTCATTCTCGTCGCACGCTCGCGCAACGACGATTGTAATTATTCGAAAACCGATCTTCGGGTCCCAATGGGGGAGTTCGATGGTTAATCGAATGCGGAATTAGTTGATCGATTTTTATATGAATTGACGAAAATATTGTATACGTTACGAAATATTCCTGCGAACGAAGTTTCGTTATTACACGACTGATGTAACGATTTTGGAGAAAAAAACCGTCCGACTGCGAAATATATGAGAAAGTGATTGGCGAAAATCGTTCGATGCATATAGGTAGGAGGATGAAACGTAGATGACGGGCGGTAGTTCTTTATTACAGCAATTTCCGATAAAGTAGACCGAGCAAACTTATTCCGGCTAGCATTTTCTTCGACATTATCATACGAATATGCGGTTTTCGTTTTCTATAAGGTTTTCAAATAGCTACGGTGGAAGCACGTAGCCCGTGCGTGGTCCACAACCTCATCGTCTGTTCAATCACAGCGACGACGAGGTCGATGACTATGCCCGAGCTTTTTTGTTATCGGTTCTACCTCCGTGGCAACGGAAACTCCCTTTTCTCATCTCAATTCTCGTCTTTTTCTTCTTTCGTCGTTTTCTTCATCTTTTTTTTTGTTCTTCTTCTTCTTCTTCGTCTTCGTCTTCTTCTTCATCATCATATTCTTCGTGCGTTTCTCTAATATGCGTTCACTCGCTTACTCATCTATTCCTATCGTTCGTTTTATCCACGCTCGGCGAGACCGAATATTGGCAAACCCGCCCCACGGCACAAACCTTCCCGTCGTGCGTCTCTCCGCCAGTTCCGCAAAGACGATAACTTTCTAGCTCGCTAATTTTATGAGATTTCTCTCTTTGAACCGTCGCGGAAAGAGAACGTTTTCGGTTCGTCCGCAATACGGATGAGAAACTTTGAGTTTTCGATGAAAATTCTAGAAACGAATAAACGAGACGTAAAATAATTTTCCTTGACATGACTGAGATGGCTCAATTTTTTGCTTCTTTTACAAACATTCGTACGTTTTTTCGTGCGGAAAAAATTCGTCGGTGATGATAGCCCGGATTATCACTGTCCTAACGTTCACTTAATTGAAAAAGAAGAAAACATCCCTCTTGCGTGATGTCATTTTGGCGCGAGGATATTTTTCAGTGTGGGTGAACAAATGCTCGTTGAATATTTTATCCATAATAAGGGTAACATTTATGGATCTTACTCTCGAAGGTGTAGTGTGACTGTTCGATTTCCAGGAATTACGGGAATAATGAATCGTTAATACGCGCGTAATTCGGTGGAGGGTGAGCGTCATGGTTTCCACGAAATTTTCGGGTGAGTCACCATTCGTAAGTCTTCCGGGTGAGCACGCTTGGTTTCCCGATGTCATCATCGGTAAGACGGGGTTGGCCTGGGTCGCATTGGGACGTTTTCATGGGCTCCATGGGAGTTGAGCCTAGCTGCGGAGAGGGAAAGACAGACGTACGGAGGGTGAGGCCGAGAAGGACGGCCTGAGTAAAAGAAGACTTTGCGCGTAACATGCGATAAGGGCTCGTAAAACCGAACCGAAAAAAAAGTATACAAAAACAGCAACTTCAAGAATACCTACGTCAAAAGCATCTCGGCAAAGACGAAAGTAGGGAATAAAAGATTGAGAAATAAGGTGGATAGATCTTTGGGGACGAACTGTCGAATATTGTTTCGTAATGGACTCTAAGAATTTCCTCCCCAGTTTACGAGAATCCTGCGGCTCATTTATCCGCATCTCGCGGTTTTCTCTTCTTTATTTCACATCTTAGCCCTTCCATCCCGGAGGTTGCTACATTTTAATAGCACGAGATGATCCGCGTAATACACGATAATTCACCGTTATTGCACTCGAGCGAATTTCCGCGACTCGGGGGGTGATTTTCTTCTCGGCATTATGATCATTCTCATTATTATTATTCCACAGGATACCAGCAGCGATGACCGCCGGCCCGATCCGTATTACGGACCCTTTTATTACATTTATTTATGTTTTTGTTTCTTTGTTATTTTCGTCATCAATTTTGCACGCGTTCCGCACCGCAAAAAAGCTTTCCATGATGGATTTCACCGGAGCAAACACGAAGAGCCAATCTCACGGGGAATCTCGGTGAATTGATCGAATTTGGTTTGCGATTATATCATAGAATACACAAGGAAACGATGGAGCCCAGTGAAGGGTGGAAAGGGGGGGGGGGAGGTTTGTACGTACAGCGAGAGAGGGCAGCGTGCACACGAGGACCGATAGATAGAGGACGCCCTTAAGTGAGATACAAGCGAGTGAGGCGTACGTTGCTCGCTCGTGGAAACGCGTATAGTTGGACACGCGGGCATCTAGATAACACGGTGCAAAAGGTAACTCCGTTACGTCTTCCTATTACCGTCCAAGATTGCCTTGGGAATAGCTTCGCTCGCGTCACGACGAAAATATACGTCCCGCTATTCCTCCACCTCCTTCTCCGCACCTTCCGCCGCCGACCTGGCAGTCTTCTCACGCCGCTCAATCGAATTCGTTACTCCAAATTTATAGAATAAGAAACGCAACGGGGTCATCGACCCCAGACGTTCCCTCGCGGGTCTGCTTCGTAACGAAAATAGCCGCGTGGCTCTCGAGCGGAGGGGGATCGCATTGTCGCCGTGAATGCGAAGTGGAAACTCGGTTCGGTCGTTCCCGTACTTTCCAATCGTCCTTCTGTAATCTGCGATTTTTCTCGTCGGATGTGAGAAAAAGAATGAAAGAATTGGAAAGATGAGGACGCCCGGGAGCGTTATGACGAGAATACAGAACGGAATGAGTAGTCATGCGAACCGATCGACGGTTCGGCGAGCGCGCAAACTCATTTCTCCGAAATATTCGGCGGCCAATGTATGTATTTATATAGTAGGGTAGGTTTTTGAAGAAACAAAATTTCGATAGTTCTCGGATTTGAAGTATATATATCGGAAAATATCTGACTCAACCTGAGCCCAAAAATCCCCACCGTTTTAAGATAAAGTTTAATAAGTTAAGGTCTCGCAGTCATTACATAGATTTTTCATTTAATTAACACATGAAAAAAAAAGTTTGACGAGGTGAAATCGATGTTGTGCACTCAGCTTCAATCCCTGAATATTTACTGAAAAATATATTTTACCTGGTCGAACAATTTTTTTCAAGTGCTAATAAAATGTTGAATCTATGCAATGACTGCGGAATCGCTTATAACAGTCCGATTGGGCTCACATGTGGCCAGAAGTATTCTTATATTATGTACCTTGAATGCAAAAGCCAGGGAAAAACTTAACATGAGACAGCCTCATGTATATGGATATTTGTCTCCTCTCACCCTATTAAGCTTTCCAAGCCCGAAGCTAACGCGACCATAATACCGCGGTCAAAAAATCCCCTAGCATCGGTCCTCCCGCTCGAAATTACCTTTACATCTCGTTTGCTCGGATCACGCATCCCGTGATGCAATAAATAAAATTCCATAATACGCAGCGTCAACGAGAGTATCGATGTTATTGCGCAATAATTGAAAAAGCTCGTGGCGCAGAATAAACGAAGGGCGTTAATTCGCGCGTGTTATCGTTGCCAGAATCTAATGGATATTCGTGTGACGTTCGTTCGCCGGGACAACGAGGACGCGGACCTGTTCTAGAGGGGTTTGCGAAAATAATTTTGGAAAATGCTTTTTGGTCCACTCAGACGGGGGATGAATGCGAGAAAGTAAAGGGATTGCAAAACAGCGAGTGAGCTTTCGTTCCGAGGGACGAATGGAGTTACGGTAATAGCAGTGGCCGCAGCAGCGGTAGCAACAGCACCGCCACCACCACCACTACCACTCCGCAGCAGCAGTAGCAGCAGCAGCAGCTGCAACGGCAGTAGTGACGGCAGCGGAACCACGATCACGCTACTCCACTTCGCGTAGCAGCTAGGCGCCGTGAAGTCGGACCACGGGCGCCTCATGGACGCCGCCGTACCTTCGATCCGGCGTATTTCGTTCCCGGACGCGTGACGAAGACAGCGAGAACAGAGAGAAACAACCCGGGCGCGACTACGACGAACAGTCGGCAACGGGTTGTGTGTGTGAGTGTGGGTTTGCATGTGTGTGAGTGGGTGTATAGCGCGGAAGCCGAGCGGATCGCTCGACCAGCGGTAGAATTTTGGAATATACACCGAGGGTGAAGGCGAAAGAAGGGGATGGAGAAAGAGAGGGAGAATGAGCAGAACGGATGGAACTAGCGGAGGGAACGAGCGAGAGAGGGAGAGAGAGGGTGAAAGGGAGAGAGGGGGATGGAGAATATGCAATTAGACGTCGGTCCGCAAGGTGGCTTGTTTATGCGAATTAGCGGACGCAAGCACTCACATTTTTGGCGGTCGACTCATTTTTACGAGTACATAAATACCTATGAGGTAACGTTAATGACGGGGTTATAAATATATACGTGTATATAGAACAATGTACTGAATACTACATTCCGCCCAGTCGTGGCCGCAACCACAGTTTCCTTCAAACACAGCTTGCGAGGCTGCGAGAAATAAATGAAATAAATCCACTAAAAATAAAGGTAATAAATAAATGAACAAAAAACTTGTATCGTGGCTTATCGTGTTTTATCATTTGAAGTGGACTCGAAGCAACGAGCGCGGAAAATTATCAACTCGAAGAAACAAGTGAAAATGTATATAGCTTCGTTTCACGTCGAACGATAATAACCGATTAAGGGGTGGGGAGTAAGAAATAAAACACAAGGGTCCTCGTATGACGGAACACGAGATTGCAGATAAGTCTCGCAAGAGGAAATTACAGACGTGTAACGATGATAAGAACCGGTTAAAATTTCGTGAAAATCTTGAGTCCCCGTGATCGCTACATCTGCTGAACTGACGATGACAAAATACGATACCGATCTACGAAATCGTCGGGAGAAACTTTTGAAGAATAACGAATTTGGTGCGACACTGGCGTTGCTCAAATTGTCGGTTATCGTAACGCGAAAAGCCTGACACGGTCGCGAAATCCGGACAGTCCTGTGAAGCATTGTGCGAGTCAACGCCGTCTGTTCAATGCTTCTTACGGCAAAAGTTCTCGTTCGAACGGCAGCGCGTCGACTGCTCCTGCTGGTGATGCTGCTGCCGGGGCTGCTGGTCCTGAAACAGGAACGAAACGAAAGTGAATGACGGAGTGGCGCAACCTCAGCGAGGATGAACGACGCGAGAACCTCGTCTCTCGCGCGTATATTTACGTATAAATATATATGTGATATATATATATCGCACTCTCTGGCGGATTCTCCTTAAAACTTTGCTTATTAGACCGTACGAGAGCCGGCTCATTCGTTGTAGATGGGCGCAGGTTGTTCGTCAGAGATACATTCGACTGTGGTACGTGCATATAAGCGTTGTCTCTGCAGAGTCGAGAGGTGGCCGTCAGCGAGCGGAAGGGTTGAAATAAGTGCAAGCTGAACGAGAGTACGAGAGAAAGGGAGATCGAGAGGGTGCGAGAACGAGAGCGAACAAGAACGAAAAGGACGACGAGCGATCGTACGAGGTTAACGTGAAACGCTTGGCTTTCGGCTGCAACAACGTGAGCGGACGTGAAACAGGTTGCGAAGAAACGGAAAGACCAAGACTGTGGAAAGAGCCAAAAGCCACGACTGCGAGTCGCGGGGAAAAGGGTCGGAGGGGCGGCAGACCGAAGAAACTTTACAACGCGAAGGGGTGGCTGCTATTTCACTCGAACTTCCTAATTAAACCGTTCCGCCGTTATGACGGGGGGGAGAGGGCCCGGGGCACACGGCTTCGACGGCTCGCTCCCACGACTTCCGACGTTATACGCGGTATCACTCGGAACCGGCGGACCGGTTGGGGGCGGTTGGTTCGCTCGACTCGGGCACGACGAGCCCGCACGTGTACCGAGAGATGTTACAAAGTGTAATCGTGGAAAGTCGATTAAACTCGAATCAGCAGCCGCGTACGGTAACGGCAGCGGTAGTGGCTGCCCCCCCCCCCCCCATGCCCTCCTCGCGCCGTCCTTTCATATCCTCAGACCCCGGGTTTCGCCAGCCCGAGGCCCGAAGCCTGATCATCGCTCAACATGCTGTTCAACCCCTGGGGGTGTCGCGCCCTGTCGAAGGCTGACAATAAAACGCGGTTGATCGCAGCTCGCCACGACGAAACCGTGGAATTTACAATGAACAATCGTTGCATTGTTCGCACACACTGTCCGGAGTTGCGCGAAATATTATTATGGTGATATGTAAGGAATAGCCTGTATACAATTGATTGACAGTTTCTTCGCAGTAGTGGGTACATGTTTCTTGTATGCAAACTATACATAATCTGCAAAGAATCCATACGCATGGCTCGAAGTCTTCACACAGTGTGATTTTTTAAATAAACAAGTTACTGTAAAGGGACTCCTTATCGCTCTATGCAAGCCCTCAACTGCCCTTAGGTAGGCTCTGATATTTTTAGAGGGGAAAAATCCGTATGGCGTCTACAGATTATGTACAGTTTGAATATAAGAAAGATGTGCCCACTTCTATGTAGAATTTGTCAATTTTTTGGTCATAGATTATATTTGTTTTCTCCAGTTAGTTGGGTATTCCTAAGAATATGAGTATGCAGCTTCCATTTGCTGTATCTATTGCTTAGTCCTTGGAGAGAGAGAGAAAGGAAATAGAAAAAGAAAGAGAGAGAGAGATTGATTAATTGATTGTCGTTTATTATGCCATAATAGTACTTGAGGCAAAATTAAGAATTACAAAGTGATAACAAAATAATTATAATACAAACAATAACCAGAGATAAAAATATGAAAAAAAATGTATATAAAATATGTAACCTAAAGTTAATATAAAAATAAAATAAACAGAGAGGAAGAGAGAGATGTTTGATGTTTGATGTTTGTTTATTTTGCCATAGTAAGACTTTAGGCAAGTAGCGTGTACAATAGATAGATCATGGAAAAATGGTAAGAGACAGAGAGAAAGAGAGAGAGAGAGAGAGAGAGAGAGAGAGGGAGAGAGAGAAAGACGTAAAAGTCTCGCTTTCGCCTCATTTAGAGAATTACCAACGCATCTTTACCCTTCCAACGCCGCATTATAACGTCTTTCATTGCCGACAATCGAACAATTTTTATCATCGTCCCACGCGACTAACGCGTACGTGTAAACCACTTTAAGATTGAAGATCAGGGTGAAGAAATTGGAATGGAAAAAAACTTGTCAAACTCCAATATCGTTAATCGGTGAGTTATCGATGTTTTTTTATCACTCATTGCCCGGTGAAGCTGATGCTTCGTGGCTGAGTTGACGACTCGAAGGCGGTAAGAGCAGAACGACGTTCAACCGGAAATACTATTCGGTCGAGAGAGCTGAGCTTTGGTTGGAGAGTTGAATGGGATGACGGTACGGCTCCTTCACCGCAGCCGACATTTCGGACCCTCCCCCGCATACCCTTTCAGGTGCTTGTGCCGAGAGTTCGCTTCGACTTGCACAGGTGCATTCGCTCTATATATATTTCGCTTTCTCTCTTCTGAAAAGGGATGGAGAGAGGCAGATGGAGAGCGCGAGAGGGATGCGTGAGAGAGCGAGAAAGGGGGAGAACTACGCAGCGATACGAACGTTCACTCGAAAAGCGCACTGCGAATCTCCCACTGCTGCTGCTGCTGCTGTCGCTGCAGCATCCAAAACTGCTCTCCGCCCGTGCGTCCATAATGATGTACGTTACTGCACGCTACTCTCGCTAACGAACACAATTAAAAACTGAGGGGCCCATCCACTCTGTACAATTACTTTGGTGATTCCGAAGTGGAACCACGCCCGTCGCGCCGGAGCCCCACCGGTCCAGCAATCGGATTTTCTCGATGGACGTGGAAGAGAGCCCGTTGGTGAGTGTCGAAGCTTCAGACCCGTGATTTGCGGAGAGATTTCGAGTACCCACCGGGCTCGCTTTTTATAATTGTTCAAATAATCGAGGAAAAACGATTTTTCGTGTGTACATTTTTTCGAATTATCTCGTTTGATAAAAAAAACAAGTAAACTTTATGGAGCATATTTTCGATTAACGAAATGTCGACCGTCGACTGTCGGAGAATAAAACTGAATTCACTTTGGGGAATGCGTTAATAAAGCGTAGCTTTTCGTAGAGCTTTAGCAACGCGAGTATCATCAAATGAACAATCAGATTGGTCGGGGTATCCCTGGAGGCGACGTGGCCAAGGCAAACATCACGAATGAGCGCCACGATGAGATGAGATATTACTTGGATTGTTTCACCGTTGGAATAGAAATTATTCGGGGTCTCGTGGGAGGCTCGCGGGATATTCCGTTGCTCATCCGCCTGCCACGTCCTCGTGACTTACTTAATAAGTGACCCGGCTCGACATCTCGGATTTCCTCGTCCGGGGAAACTCGGGGAAAAGTCGGATTGTTTGTATCACAACGGAACGAGGAACGAGAGTTGCCTATGCCAATTTTTTCATGATGACTGCAATTCTTTTGTTAATTCACACGAATGACATGCATAATACATGTTAATATATAATATTTATAAATTTATAATTACTCAATTATGTAGTAGAAAATTCTGAAATAATTCATGGATTATTATTGTATCAATAACTATCAATGCTCAAATTTTCAAGAATTCTGGCAGTTTTTTAGTATCCATCTACTATCTTGGATTGAATAGAATGATGATTTTCTTTTATACTCTTCAACCAAAATACCTTACCAGCGTAGGAAAAAAAATCCAATACAAATTACGAATGCACGAAAGCTCAATAGCTAACCTTAAAGTACGACCAAGCATACCCAGCACTAAACCGAACCTACAACGTACGATGGAAGAAATAAAGCAAGAAAGAATTGCCAGTGGTTCATGTAAGTGATTGACCGAGGACCAAACCGGAAATCGAACATCTTGAAATCCGTTTGGTTCCTTCGGTCCATCGTCTCGCTAAAACTCTTTCCCATCGTTCCGCCCAAGCAGCACTCTCCGTGTCGCGCATTCCTTCTTTCCCGGCGGAGCTTCGCTTTTTCTCGGTTCTTTATTTTCTTTCCCCACATTTCGTCCTTCGGTACACGAGGTTGCCTCGAGGCATCGGCCTATCGCGTCTGTATTCCCGCGACTCTCTGCTGGATGCCCGTGAGAGGAATCAAGCCTGGACGCGAATCGACGGAGACGAGAGATAGATAGAGAGTTTGCGGAGACGCGAGGACGGTCTAAAGAACGAAAGGCGTAGAAGAGAACTTGTGCCACGGGGAGAAAGCCGGAAGAAGACGGAAACGTGAGGTTGGAAGAACGAGATATGTCCGTCGTGGGTTGGTTCGAAGACCGGAAAAGAAAGACGAAGCGGAGCGAGAGCGGAAAACGCGTTGCTTTCGCGAGGACCAGACGAAGGCGAACTAAATGACGAAAAAGAGAGCGAGAGAGATGGAGAAAAAAAAAAAGAGAGAGACGGAAAGACGGAAGTGCGACGAGAATGCCGACAAAGTAGGGGTAGGATGCGGTCTAACTGTGGCTGCGAAAGGAAGCGAGACGGGACGTTGAAGAAACCGAAGAAAGGAGTAAGCGAGGGAGAGAAACGTGAAAGAAAATGGAGTGAGCTCGGTACGGTTCTCCACTCGCCATCCGCCAGTCGTCTGAGATCCAAGCTAGCCGGTCGACACCTTGCTGATAGCTTTGATAGCTATTCCCGTCGTTCGTGCCGAAGCTTACTCACTTACTTATTTACTCACTCGAACGGTTACCGGATATACCATAACCTATACCTACACATTCGCGTTCACTATAGCTTATTCCAACGTTTCGAAGGAAAAAAAATAATCACGATAATAATAGTAGGAATGATAAAGAAAAAATAAAATCATCGATCGGTCGTGATAATTCGGAGGTCATTGATTGCAATAAATTGTCGCACGAGAGATAGAGTACGTTTGTTCTTTCGATTGCATTTTTGTCGGTCCGATAATAATCATAAATAAAGTAATTCCATTTGGGATGATTTAGAGAGTAAAAAGTTAGTGGTTGAGACTAAAGTATCGGGTGGGGTGGGGTGGAGAGAGCACGCGGGGAGATTGATTGATCGACAGCGGTTTAACGACCTTGGCTACGTCATAAGTTATTTGAAACTGGGTCAATTTAGTCTTCGAGAGCTTTCGAGATCGCGCTCCAATAAATTTCTTTGCCATACGCGGTCGAACATCGATCTCGACTCGTAACAACGCGTCAGTGACTTCGTTTTTTTTTCTTCTTGGCGGACGATACACAAGTGATTATCTTGATTGCAGATTCTCGACAGTCCGGGGTGGCAAGAGCGACTGCGATAGTCCCGACGACGAGTGCTCGCAGTTCAGAATCAATATACGTACACAGATACATATTCATCGCGACTGTAGTTTTTGTTCGACAAGGAAACGAAAATTTCTACGCGGGATATTTCAATATCGGAATGTGCGTCCTCGTTAAACGATAGAGCGATTAATCTTGATTACCGTTGACGACTTTGCGCGAGTGTTCTCGACGAAAGTGTAAAATATTCGTCAAGAAATCGTCTGTCATCGGAATTGTTCGTTCGTTCGCCCGGAGTTCATCCTTCATTCAGTCGGATATCGGTAAGTGAACTTCGAAAGCTTTGTTCATGCATTTTTCGTTCCCCGACAAAATGAACGAGTGACAAAAGTTTCACCGGCTTATTGATCGATGGACAGCCGTGGATTATTGATAGGCGTCCCGGAAATGTGCCGCAATGAGAGCGATGGAGCACAGCCGTGATCCTCCTGCGGAGGTACCGCGTACTACTGCTTTCGCGGCCGGTCGACGAGATAATTAATCCGATAGATTAAACCGGAAAGTGTGGGTTGAGGTGGTTCACGGGGGAGGGAAGAATCGGAGGAAGGGGATTGGTCGGATGAAACCCTGTTCTCTTTAATGGGCTCGATGAACCATCATCGATTCCGCGACGCTAAATCCAGGCTTATTCATCGCACCGAATTAGTCCGCAGACCGCGCAGATTCATTACGGACGAACGTCGAGTAGCCTAAGTCGTGTGTGACTGCGATGTTACGCAACGAGAATTTGAAAAAAACCGTAAAACCGTAGTCGAACGATTATGAACATTAATTTATTTTTAACTTGATTATTACGCTTCGCGTGACAACATTGTTGCTTTGACGATTCGTAATAAAAATGTTTATCAATCGTCCAGTTTAATAATCATTGTCGAATAAGCATTGTCGAAATACTCGAGAATAATTCCGCGAATTCACGGATCAATGTAAAAACCAATGACAATGATCGCATGAGAACATACAATATAACGACGTGTCGCACTTTCTCGTCACAACCCTTTATTATTCGATGGATGGTTTTTCCGCGCTAACGCACGTTTTCCAAATTCACCGTTGCCCCAACAGTCCGCAAAATGATAATAAAATCTACGACTCTACCATCGGACACACGTCATCGTTGGATTTTATCGCACCCGCGTTTCCCATGGCTTTAACATCGGCGCCCATGCAATCGCGAGGCTTTCTCGGTTCTCGTGTTCGCAGTGCGGGACTCTCGCCAGAGGGGGGTGGTGCAGGGTAGGTTCAGTCTCGCGCCTCCACACAGAACTCGATACTTTATTTCCATTTTGGTTTTTGTTGCATCGAAAAATAGGGCCTGCCAAAGGACCTGTGACGTTTCCACGATACTCATGCACGCGTACCGTTCGCCCATCGCCCATCGTGTATCGTGTTCGCGCACATACGTGCGAACACAAACACACACACACACGCGCGCACTCGTAGGATCACATTACGGAGGTGGGAGTTTGGTTGTCGCACGTATCCAACCGGGTAATGGTTAGTGCCGCCCATTATTACGCTATCGCGTAGAATTTCGACGCTCCCCTGATCTGCGTGGACCCGAGCCTCAACGAAATACGAAATTACGCGGGATATAACGTATCCCAAATTGACACACTATCCCAGATAATTCACGCATTATGCCACACGCTCCTCGTCCTATTTTATTTCACCTTTACCATTTTCCCGAATAATAATAATAATAATAATATAATAATAATAACACATAACATAACAGGGAAATAATAATAATTATCATTATAATAATAAAAATAATAATAATAGCAACAAGAATGATAGCAAAAACACTGATATGTTCGTTAATCTCTGATCCGCGGATTGTCAAACACGGAAATAACAATACTAACCCCATAAAGGTACGTCGGTCGGATAATTGATTTTCACGAGAACCTACGAGAACCGCACTGGCGTTTATTAGCCATCCGGCGTTACCGCCGTCACCATCATGCGCCACCGAGATTACGATTCACACCCGTAGTCCCGTAATGATGCGACTCATCGAAAACGAAGTAAATATCCCAGCAATTTGATATTTTCCGTTGTTTACGCGTCGATTGACGCATCGATCGGTCGTTCCTGCGGTGTGACCCGGGTATATGAGGAAAACAAAAAATAATCACGACAATGTGGACGATACTCGCTGTGCCGGGCGGGAGGGCGTAGGTGGTGGTTAGCACACACGCAAACGCACACGCGTAAAATTGTGAGAAGGGTTGGGAAACGACGTGCTGGATTGCCCGGCGGCTCGATAGGGTTGGAGAGGGGGGTGGGGGCGAGATTCGATCGATCGAAAGAGTGCGAGCCATCGTAGTCAGAGACAGAGGGTGGATAAAGCGGGAGGGCGAGAGAGGAACGAAAGAGGGAGGCAAATTTAGACAGAGAGAATGTTTCGAATCGCGATTTCGCGTATCGCTTCGCGGATTCTATTCCACAACGTTGGACCGGCGTTTTGCAGCAGTGCGCAACAGGAAAATGCCGTAATCGCATTCCCCATTCGTGCACTGCAACGGGTATACGCAACGTCCACTCGCTCGTCCACGTTCGCCGTCCTTCTGTTTTCCATCCCTCTCTTCCCTCGGTCTTCCCGCATCTTCCCGCGTTGCGCGAAAAGCGCCGGGGACGTGCCCCGGACTCAAATTATCGATGCTTATCACGACAGCGAGCATAATGGCCGATAGAACGCTCGAAGCGTCGTGTTATATGCCCGCCAAGTGATTTATCGAAATCGAATGTACGACAAACATACACCTATCTCGGACACCTCGATGCACCGCTTCGTGGCGCGCGGACGATACACTCCGGGCAACGTTGACGCGTCCAAACAATTTTATCGATGAATTTTTCCGTTGTCCCGAAATTTCGTTATTTCCACAACGATAGTTTCGCTCGGTACGCGAAGAATAGCTCGCGATATTTTTCAAACAGATTGGCAAATCTTCGAGATGTTTGATTTTGATTCGTTCTTTTGTTCGTATTTTATCTTTCGTGGGAATTTTTTTTACGGGTACGGAAAATTTCAAGGGAATGATAGGGGCTGGAATAATTCGTAAGAAAAGAGGGTCGCGTTGCCGGGCAGGACCGACTCGAGAATGATCGCGGTGGATGGGTTTGATGGCGAGGGTGGCCTGTTCGTAGCGTAGCGGTATGGATGGCAAATTTGATGAGGCAAGGGGTGTAAGCGAAGAACGTAACAGAAGGAATTTTCGCGGGTGCAAGAAACGTAGCCTCGGAAAGACGATATAGGGTTGTAAAGGAACGGAGACGGAATAAGAGCGAGCGAGAGATAGAGCGAAAGGGAAAGGGGAGAGAGAGTCAGCGAGCAATGGTAGAACTCGGTGGATGGTCGGGGGTTGGATTGCTCGGGAGAGGAACGCCTCGCGTGGAAGAGAGGCTAGCGGGGAGCCATTACAGTAAATCCTACTTTGCGCGTGAAAACACAGACGCTAAAGCGATTAAATTATTAGGGGGTTGGCTGGCAAGCTGGCAGCCCGTCGGACCGAGGGAAAGAGAGTGAGAGATATGGGATAGAGCGTGAGCCGGGAAGTGCGAGTGGGAAGAAACGACGGAGAAGCGAGTGGAAAACCGGGAGAATTCGAGAGAGATATCGCGAAGGGGGAATCGGGGAGCGGGAGGGTAGGTACAGCGTGAGGAAGAGCGAAGAGGGCGCGAGATAGAACCGGAGGGAGGTTACCGGAGGCTCAAATCTACCCGCTCGGACGGGGGGGAGGTAGAGGCGAGAGGCATGCACGGCCGGCTGTGTTAATAGTTATAGAGCTGAACTACGGGGGTCGGCCGTGCACGCTATAATACCCAACTAACCCGTCGACCTCGCTTCTCCACCACGAAACCCGCGTGGCTATCGCTGACTTTACCGCCGACAGCAAACGACTAACAACGTTTTTTTCGTTTCTATCCTTTTCTTGTTTTTTTTTTTTTTTTTCGTCAAGCATCGTAACCGTTGCTGTTCTTCTTGCGAGACAGGTGACCACCTTCATGCAAGAGAGTGATGTGACGAAAAAAATTATCGTACAATTTTATCAGTTAATATATTATACGGACCTTCAAATCGAAATGATCAGTCGATTCATTGTTTTCTTTTTTTTTTCAATGGAACGGCTTATCGCCATGGATGGCTCTTTTATGGGTAGAAAAGTACGAGGAGCGTGATAGAACGATGAAGAAGATAGGTTGAGAATAAATCGTCGGTGAGTTAAGGGAGGTATTATGGAGACGGAACGATGGCGATACGGCGATCAGGATTGGCCGATGGTCGTGGAGGGTTTGGAGAATCGAGAAGGAGTTGGAAGTGAACTCGCGAGACACACTGTGGCACAAGTGGAAATGGGCCTCGAAGAAGAATCAAGAGGCGGTGGAGAGGGGAATGAAGGGTGTATCGGCCCGAGGGAAAAGGATACAATCTTTTTTTTCTTCGTATATATATCAGCGATGAGATCTGACCGGCATTTATCAGCGTTTCTTGCATCGCCGTATCGAGTCTGTGCGACTCTTTCGCTTCTCTTTTATTCTTTCCTTCGTTGGTTCTCCAACTCCTGCGACAATCGCCGCCACTGAGCCTTCGACTATCTACCGCGCTTGGCCTCCCACCCCCAATCCCCTCTCCGCCCCTCCCGATCGTGTATAGCCGGACGCGTTTTACCAGCGCAGTCACCTTTCCCGAGCTTCCGCGTATTTTCTTCCACCTATTTTCCATCGACTTTAGCATCGACTTTCCAACTTTATAACGTCAGTTATATATAACGCGGTCCACGTATATCGAACCTATCAAGTCGTGAACTATATTTTATTGCGAGAATTTGATATCCATGCAGCTCGGAAAGCGAAACCGATCAGGTTTGGTTCGTGAAATTTATTGATTTCCCATTCAACGATCCGGAAGTCAATTGTCCGTGCGAGAGGATGCAACATGGATAAAACAGTGCTTCTATTTACCGTCCAAGCCCCATTAAACCTCGCGAAGCGAGCGAAGATCCACGAGCTTGCGCTGCTTCGGGGCGTACGTCGACTCCACGACGGCGAAATGTCCGAGATATCAGTAGTTACGGACGCAATGGTCAGACCAAGCGTCAAACCGAGTAAGAGGAACGAAGTGTTGAGTTTTCTTTCTTGAAACTCCACCGAGTGATTGAATACGGAGCTAGTTTTTTTGTTATCAATTCATTTACTCGATCATATCGTAAATTGTATTTTTAAAAAATATACGTGTGCGATAATTGTGACATTTCGAACGTCTGGGATAGAACATTTTTCATGGTTGAAATATTTGAAAAAAATTCGAACCAACGTAAGTCCGCCTGCATTGTACGCTTCGAAAAATGCGATGCCGCAACGTCATTACCGAACGGCGTACGCTGCGGCGTACCACCGGCTCGTTTCATGCCACGTTCTCGTTTATTCGAGACACGCGACGGCAAATTTTTCGTGCAATTTTTTTTTATCCAACGTTTCGTCGGATCGCGCGCGCACGCGAGACACGCAGCTTTGATGATTCGTAGAGCGTAGTTCGATTCGAGTGGGTGTAACGCAGGCTTACGGACGCCTGTCGAACTTTTTTTATATTTTTTTTTTTATTGTCTTGCAATCGTGTATTGTACGGCGATGAAACGGTGAACATAACTTAGCGTCGGCGAACGATATTATAAGTAAGTTTATTGGGGGGACTTAAGGGGAGAGAAAGGAGTGGCAGCTCTTAGATTTGGCGTACATGCTATTGGAAAACGTTAGGCCAGGTGTGAGCCTAATTGGACTATTTTAAGAGTTCCCGGAGTTATTATATAGATGTTGAATTTCATCAACGCGTAAAAGGATTGTTTGATGATTTTTAAATCATTTTTTCAAGAGGATATAAATATTCGGGATTAACACCGAGTGCAATTCATGATATTACACTCATTTGAAATAAAGAATCGTGGGTTCGACAATAAAAAAAATGTTATCACCAACAATTATTAGAAACTTATAAAAATGCCTATAGCTTAAAAAAGAATCACGTCGTGGATTAAAAATTTTCAGCTGGATTCAACGCAAGAAGATAAGTAGAAGAAGCGATGAATACATAAAAATGGTGATTATCGATACAAAAAAAAATAATAAACTGTCGTTGTTAATTATCAAACAAATACAATAAATTAATATTCAAATTTAAAACCAGGTTTCTAAATTTCTCCGGAATTTCTCAAAATAGTCCGAACGGGTTGAGATTTGGCCAAATGTTTTCTGATATTATATATTTCAAAATTGAGAGCTGTCATAAAAAAAAAATTCCGCGAGACGCCCCTCTCTATACATCATTAATCGGTAGAGTAGCGACGGAACCACGACGCAGTGCTTGATTCGAATTATCTTTTACGTGACTTCCCAGCAAGCGCAGCCGGATGAAGAGCCGGCTGCTCTGGAATCCAGAGGTCCTCGAATTGGGGAAGGACCTTCTTGTCTTCCACGGATGCGGCGATAGCTATTACGCTCTCTCTCTCTCTCTCTCTCTTTCTCTTTCACTCTCTCACTTTCTCTCTTTCACTCTCACTCTCCGTCATACCACGAGCAAAATCATCGTTAACTCAATTAATTCCACGCGTAATTGCCTCCCAAATTCCCTCGTAATTCGTAACGCGTACTTCTCATTCAAGCGCATCACTTATTCATCCTTTGTTAAATTTTACCGCAAGCTTTCATTTCGAGAGCTTTTTTTTTTCTTTAATTTTTCTCCGACGCAACGATAAATCTCTTTACCGGTCTCCTCATGCTCCTCGACGACCCTCGACAACCCTTTCGCTGTAATTCACCCCCTAAACCTCGAAATCAACATTCAGTCGTATCTACCGCACACATACATAGATATATCTATACATGTATATGTATACACACTCGTGTACGGTATTTTGTACGAGTAGCTTGCGTTCCTCGGAGCACAGTGGAAGCGACACCGGCGCAGCAACAAAGCCACGACGATGTTTCTTCGCCTATAGATTCGAAGGTATTCCAATACCACTATGGCGAGTGGGAGAGAAGAAGAGAGAGAGAGAGAGAGAGATGGAGAGCAAGAGGGAGAAGCCGTGAGAGTCAGGATGTTACGGAAGGGAATGGGAACGAGAGCTTTAGCGAGCTCGCGGTCCTCTCGACCTCCGACAATCCTCTCGAAGCAACGACGACTCGAATACCCGGTGCACGAGCTTGGTAGCGCACCAGGCTCGCGAAGCCTCATCTGCTACCCCCTTTCGTCGGTCCTCCCTCCGTCGTTTCATGAACATTGCAGCCCCGCACGGCTATATACCTATACACGGGGGAAGAAGGGTGACGGGGCGACCGAAAGGGGGTTTGGGGGGCTAGCATAGATGGCGAGGATACCGGGCAGTCGAGGATCGCATCGGGACCGCGAGTAAATTTGCATTCGGATGCGAATACGCGGATGCTACCGGGTGCGGAGGAGGAAATAAACCGGAGGGTGAAAAGATGGAGCAAGAGCGAACGGAGGAAAAGAAGGGGTTAGTCGTGCAGGTGCGGGAGAGAATGGAAAGCTTCCTTTACCGTCGGGCCAATGGGGAATACCTGCACCGGCTATCAAAGCGCAAAAACGTGGACGGACGTCGAAAGAACACAATGGCCCGGACTCGAGGCATTTTCTTTTCGACTATGGCAATCCCATCGAAAATTGAGTAACGAAATTCAGCGTAATGCGCTTTTTTCTCTGTGTTTTTTTTTCACATTATATTTTGTGTCGTGGGGGGGGGAGCAATAATGAGGGCTGTATTGGTAATTTCTATTTTTTTCTTCTTGGACGGTGAAAGCTCTTTCTGTGAGCAGTGAAGTAATTAACTTGGATGAAGCGTTGAAGGAAATTTTTTAAAATTGCGTTCTCGATCGAGCTTAAATGCATTCGTTACAATAACTCGATCAATATTTTTCATGACAGAACGAAATGGTTTTAATTATTAGGTATCGCGGTATCAGAGATAAAATTGTGGATGAAAATGGAATATTTCGAATTTGAGATGAAAAAATAGTAACCGAATCGACTATGGAAATTCGTTAGGGTTATTTCTCTGTACTCTCGTATTCGTATGCCGTCACGGCTCGCACCCTCTTGCTAACCCTCGGCTGCCCCCTTTTACTCCTCGCGACGGCGAAATATCCTTCGACAAGGCCACTGGCGTTCGTTAATAATATTTCTCTCGCTCTGCGCAGAGCGAATGCCCGTCTAGCCGTGAGAGAAATAGCGAGAGAAAGAAAGCCGAGACGACCGCGACAACGTTGGGACGCTAGGCGCGTCGAAAATCGTCCTGCATTACTACGGATATCACCCCCGTCTCCCACCGGTCCCGCCGACGCGGTCTGCAAGGAAGGAAACAAAAAACTGCAATTAAAAAATAACTGCTCAAAGTTTACGGCGTGGCCTGCATATTCACGAGGCTCTTTCGCGGCGGCGTTAACATGCTTTTGAATTCATTAAACACGCTTCGCGATAAAGCGAAAGACGCGCCTCTCTCGCTGCTTTCTCCACGTTCTCATCCGTTCTCCACCACCTTAACCTCATCATCCCCTTTGCTTCGCAGTATTGCCCACGTCTTTCTTTTTTTTCGTTTATTTCCGACCGCCTCCTTCGGTTGGGTTCTCTCCAGCCTTAACGGCATGGCGTCATCTCAATCGTTTCTTACTCTTCGTCATTCGTCGTTCAATCGACCGTCAGTTGGCCAGACACTTACCTCCCTCAGATTCCAACCCTCTGGCTGTGGCTCAAAAATCATTACGTAAACGTCAATAAAACAACGGATTGCGAGTTCGCAATGCGACTTTGTTTTCCTGCAGTGATTTTTTACGTACTACCAGCTCATAACATCGAAAATACGATAGAAATAATCGCAGAAAACGTCGGATCGATTCTTCCCATCCCACCAACAATATTTTCATATCATTCAACGATCAACAACGCGCGCGCGAATAACAGGAATGACTTTTCTACCTCGAAACCGACGACACTGCAAACGCGTTGGGACAATGAGAAACGATATTTTGTCTTCGGACGCGTGTAAAATCTTGTATCGTCGTTACTTTCAGCGAAATAGCCCGAAAACGTTTCAACGTGAATAACGACGGTGAGATGAAAGTAACGCGACAAAGCGATAGCGAAGGAAAATTTCTCGAACTATCTGCGACGCTGAGATACAACGAAGTTAGCCGGCAATAAGTCGGGACGTTTCACTGCCAAATTGAAGTTGTTACGGCCGCGTGGAAGTACGTACGTAGTCAGCATTGTGAAACGACGAAAATGTCCACGAGGCTGAGACTGTTCTGCTCTTGCTTTTTTTTTTATTCTGCTCGCACACACACACGTGTATACATAAGCAGTGGGAAAAAGGAATAGCGGAGTATGTATACGTATATATTTCGCGTCAGAGTTTACTGCCAAATCGAGCTATTTAAATCACCCGTGAACGATACGGCCCGAGTCCGAACGAGTGCCGTATAACTGTTACACGGTAGTCGTTTGCTTTTCTCTCTCGTTTATCCGCGAAGCTTTATGGGACAGGCGAAATAATGGCGGTGAAATAATGATGTATCAGTCTGCTTTAGTTCGCGCTTGCAACATCGTCGTAACAATCTTCTCCGTACGATAAAGAACGGCGTATGGCCCGCGGCAATTCGGTGATACGCTCCGTAGCGGTAATAAACGTGCCAAGAAACCGTTGCGGATGAAACGCCGCGATGTATATATTTGTTTCTTTATCGGACAATCGGTTATGACGTTGAAGTGAATTACAACGTGGCTCAGTTACCAAAGTGGCATGCTCTCGGTATATTTTATATCTCGGATTGTTCTTCAACGTTGCGTCGTCTTCTTTGGAATCTTTGTTCGTAGGAATTTCGTTATTACGGAGGCGAGCGATGTGATTGGATTTTTGTTTGATTTGTTATTTTTATAGAGGTTACAGATGGTGGAGGGAAAGACTGAAAATGTTGCGTTCGTGTGGCATTGGTACATGACAATCGCCGGTTGCACACGTCGAATTCCATGAAATGAATAACATCGAATGGCAGATTTTATAATTAACCGGCGAATAAAAGCAGAATGAAGGAAAAAGAGAGATAAAAAAGGGAAAGAGGGAGAGAGGGAGAGTGGAAGGTTACGTGAAAAACGTGTTGCAAGGGCCCGTCGGTGTCTGGCCAAATTACGTTTTCGTTTATTCCACATCCCACCCGGACACACGACAAATATACAGGACCTATGTTTTTTTCCTCCTCTTTTTTTTCGTCTCCATTAACCCGTGGTGCCGGATGCGCTTTAATTACGTGATTATGAATATGTATATTCTCACTCTCTTCCACTCACTATTCTATCTCTCTCTCTCCCTGCACGTGTCGTTCTCTCTCCCTCTCTCTCGCACACACCGGCTCTCGATGCAACTTCGTTATTTCACACTTTTTCAACCCCCCGAGTTTCCCCGCGGTGCGCTCTTGCACTCACCGCTCACTTCGTTTACCTGTAGTCCGCGGGGAATTTATACGAATTAACACGAATCGTTTGCCCCGGGGAATTTATTCAAATGGGATTCGCTTATTGTCATACAGACTTTGTGGATGATGAACCTGTGAAAAAAAAAAAATAAACAAACAAATGCATTTTAATCACGATCAATTGCGTGCCAATATTATATTCCAACGATGTGTACCAGGTGCAAATGGCCAGAATATGCTAGCATTGTTCCAATTTCCCATATCGATGAAATGACCGGAACACGAACATGTATGGGGGAGCAAATATCGATAGCTGTTCAGGTTTGTTTTATTGAGGAAACGAATGATGAAATTTTGAAAATTGGAAACAAAATCAACGGATTTCAGAAATGTTTTGCAAATAACCACATTCACGTGCTAGTTTGTAACAAATTGCGATGTTTAAGTGGTAATCGGAATATTCTCCAAAATATTGACTTCCTGCGAAGGCAATTTGAGGGACGACAATCGACACTTTTTCTTGGTGGACTAAGATAAAGCTTTCTGAAATTAATCGCTGGCAAAATCATGCGGAAACTTTCTCAATCAATGGCAACGATTTAGATCGAAGAATAGGAATAAAATGTTTCCACCACACAAGCAAATTCCCCCAGAAGAGAACAATTAAAGTGGCAACAAGGATGTGAAAAAAACCTTGCGAAAGATGATGCAAGGATGGAAGCAAAGACAAATGAGATATAAAACTTAAGTGGGTCACTTGCTCGGTAGCTTAATCGGTATTGCGTCATCGTTGCGGTGACGTGAACCGAGTTGTTGGCAGCTATTGCCATTTTCTGGAATTAAACGAATCGATCTGGCCCAGTATGACGCTGCACCGGGGCGAACGTGGGTCGTTTCTCGTCTTTTCTCTGTATAACACGATAGGTTATTATGGAAAAAGAAATGCATAAGATTGTGCAATAAATCGCCACGTTTTTTGTATTTTATTTTATTCCCGCAATTTTGTGATTTGATAGATAAAGCATATGCATATAGCATTCGCAAGTCTTTTTCTTGCTCTACGAAATGAAATGAAAGAGTGCAAGTCTTTGAACTGGACGTTCCAGGAGGTGGAAAATTTAATTTCCGACATCCGCTCTTTTTCGCCTGGCGGCGTGGTCAAAAAGCTACGGGAGCAGCTCGCGACATTTGTAACGTGTATGAAGTAGATGCTATGGCTCGAAGAACCGCTCAAGATTGGTTTGTCAGGTTCAAATTGCAAATGAATTTTCTTTCCCCCTGAAACTTTCATTTCGATAGCCTGAAAATTGATAAAAATGAATTAACTCTAATAATGAAAGCAGATAGCTCTGTAGAGCAATGAAAAACCTTGCAAATACATATATAAATATAGTTTACCTAACAAATCACGAAACAGCGAGGAAAGAGATAAAATACAAAAATGCAGGAATTTATTACACAACCTAATTATTTTCATCTTCACATTTCCGCATCGATTATAAACAATCTTGATGAATTATTGTTTTGCGATAAAAGTAATTTGAATACTTTTCCGCCAAATTAATGTCCGAATATTGATTGAAAATACAACGATTACACGGATTATTTCGGAAAAAAAAAAGAAAGAGAAAAATGTTTTACGCATGGTATGGCGAAGAAGTCGAGTGACGTGGAAATAGAGGAGGAATACTGCATACGCTCGTATACCGTACTCCCAGTGTATTATATAATATGTACCGTAGAGATAGCAGTTTCTGTTGCTATGCGCAGCGAAGTAGCGTCGTCCTCGCCACTCGCTTCGATAGCGGGGGCGTCGTAGCGTCCCGCGTCCCAACGGGGTGGAAAGGGTGCGGATAAAATGCGCTATCACGAGAAGAGAAGGTACGACCCACTGAGTTATTATTTTCTTATCTATACCATACCATATGCATGTGTATGCGCGCATGTATTTCTGACAATATTTCTTCAGCTTTTATTCGCTGGAATTTCCTCTGTAATCTACGGATATCACCGGCTTTCCGTCTTCAGGATCAAAAGGATCCGAGAAAAATGTCGAGAAATGCAATTTCGACGAATAACTTGTCCGAGGATTCATTTAACGGATATTTTCGCTGATGATCAAGAATGTCAACGGATTTTTTGTCTCGGTGACCATGAATCAAACCTGGAAGCTGTGAAAAATGCAAGTTCCGACTATTCCCAGAAAAATCTCCATTTTTCTCTGAAAAAAAAAACGATATCTTGCAAATATTGGAAGTACGTCCCATTCAACTGGACAAGGACTGTGGAAGAGGAAAGAAATAAAGAACGTAGCTGCAAGAGCCTCGAAAAAATGCAGCGATTCAAATTAAACCGTGAATGCAACCTTGATTCACATTGATGGCCGAACCTGCCGAAAATTCGATTGCGAAATTCAAATCCCGGCGGATGTATTCGAGAGAAGAAACTCGTGCGTTTTCATCCGTGGTACACGGATACTGCTAATTACGAGGTCGTTGTCCGTATTATCAAACAGCGAGTTGGGCTGCTATTGCCGAGAGGGTTTATTAAATATTCCCCGGGCAATCGGTCCGGGTTTAAATCCGATTAAAAAGGGGAAAATCGTTGCGCGGTTTAACGAGCGTGCGACTCGTTGGCCAGGAGCGGAAAAGCCGAACGAGATAATAGCCGGGCGGAAAGGGAGAGGGGGGGGGGGGGGGTTGCGGATCGAGTGGAAGAATAAGAAGATGAAGAAGAAGAAGAAGAAACTCATCCGCACCGCAGCAGGGAGACGCGATGCTGCGTTTGGAAAAGAGTTCGCATTGGCAAATGGGGAAACGAGCTGTGGAAGGCCGAGTAGGGGATGTTTTTGTGACGAGAACGAGGGAGACAGGGTGGAAAAGAGAGAAAGAGGGAGGGGGAGAAATAGTGGACGAGTAAGAAAAAACGAAATACCTATAATTTATTAGTGAACTTGAACCCCGAAAGTTCTCTGATACACAAGCGCCCATACAGAAATAAATCTGGAGATCAAATTTATATAATTATAAGACAATGATGCAGATAAAATAATTAAAAGTTTCAAGCTAAACCAAAAATCAAAATTTAGAGACCATAAAAAAATCGTAGAAATAACAATAATAAGAGAAGACTCCATATAAAGATGTTAAGAAATTAATAGAATAATGACGTTAATAATTTCGAGTATATCGACGAACTTAAAAGTTAAAGTAAAATAAACTATAGAATCGTATTCCCTGATCGCTGATTTCGGCCCCTACAGCTTGCCGGAGACGAGTAATCCGTGCGAATTTCGTGCGAAAAGAGCGAGAAAGAAGAGAGGGAGAACGAAAGAGAAGGTGTGAAAACGAAACGAAGAAACAGAGGGTGGGAAATGGGAGCATTGGGATCGAGAGAACGAGGTGGAGAACGATCCACGTGCACCACGGATAAGGAAATAAAAGGTATAGGGCGAGGATAGACCGAGAGAAACAGGCTCAGTGGTCGCTGAGGGCCGTCGGTTCATCTTGAACCGCTAATGAAATTCCTGGCTCGGCTGTATATACCCCTCCTCCTCCCCCTTCCCGTCTTCGACCCAGCCTCCGACGCGCATTTCCTCGCTTTTCCATCGTATCAGCAGCTATCTCTCGTCTCTCTGCTCTTTTCTCCCTCTCATTCTCGTTGTTCCTCAACCCAGTTCGCCCGTCATCTTCTAGTTCCCATCTCGTCGTTCGTTCGTTCTTCCTCTCGCAAAATAATCCCGCCTCGGTTTTCTCGTCTCCCGTCGATGTTTATATTCCGCTTAGGATTTGTAACAAATCCGACTTGCTTCGTAATTACAATAACAGCTTCGCAGTTTAAACAGAACGAAGAAAGAAACAATCTCTCGCGTTGTATTCGCTATTCGTAATTTTATTCGTTTATAATGTCACGGATCGACGCGCTGCTGAGGGACAAATGCGTGACGACGATAAGCTCGTGACAATGTAATCACCGACTAATTGAATGAGCTTTGCATTAAACGAACGGTTGTATAACGCAGTCTCATTGAGGCGTGCGAATGTTATTCATTTTGCTGACAAACTCTCGATTTTCGCTTTTATTTACTTCTCAAATGCATCGGACGGAAATTGTATATACGAAAATATTTAATTTATACTACGATGTATACAATATATATGTGTAATTGTGTATTCAAAATTAATTGATTATCCTTAAATTAAAATTTTAATAGCCCGAAAACAACAGAATCTATCGAAAAGAATTTTTTTCTGCCTCTGTTTCAATTTTTGTGGACCACAATCGAAGTCTATTATGTGTGTCAGCACTACAAACATTTAATTAATTCTATACCCTAACTGTACGGTGGAGCGCGAGTGCTCTCGAAATCGGCGTGGGGCGTTTGAGCACCGTCACGTGATTAAAGAGATGAGCCACGAGAATGCACTTTTCGAGGCAATTATTACAATCAATTAATTAACGTGGAATTGATACTCGTGGACTATATTGGCATAGCTCCGCGGTATACGTATAATACCATGCTCGTCACAATGAAACCCTCTCATCCGACCCACGTGGCACTTTTGCGATGCTTTTCCACCCTTATCCCTCTCATTTTCCCCGGCACGCTGTTGCAACTGTTGCAAGTTGCGCGTGTGACACGGCGGAATAGCAATTCGCCCGACAAACGGCCGGCTGTACCATACCGGCAAACCTGTTTACATTTCACTCCGACTGTCGTGTACCCCGTCCAACGTTCGAACGTAATTGCACGTGCAGTCCACAGCTATCTCTCGTGTAATTCATAATTTTTCCCACGAAAAGTAGAAACGGTTGGATTCTCAGAGAAATCATTCTGTTTTTTGATACTTTGATGAGAAAAAAAATGTAGACCATACGTATCCAGAGCGTTGCAAGACCTCCCTTAAATATTAGTATTTTTTAAATGATTGCCACTGAATTTCATAGACAAAAATGAATGACTTGCGAAAATAAAACTATCCTACATTTTTTCGTTTCTCCACAACCACCATTTTTGTTTTACCTCATTTTGGGCTATCGAACGCTTCAACCGCTCGCTCAAATGCATCTCAGATTCATGATTCTAAAAAAATCCCAACTCTTTCGTCTTCTTTCGACGAAAGAGAAAAAAAAAACAGGAAAGTCGGAGTCGTTTTTTTGTTTATCGTACAAATTTTATTTTCCTGTCGGAATATATGGGCGAAGGCTGTCAAGCCTTTTTCCATTATCTATAATACCGAGGTGTAGTCTTGTAGTCCGTGGATCAACTCCGTGCACGCACACCCACACATATTATATAAATATATATACATATACGAGCCCCACGAGTTACGCTGTTATAGCGTGAAACACGTCGAGTATACGACTCCATCATCGAAACTCCCGTGCGGGTAACTTCCCCGTCGACAGCCCAGCTTCTTCGTCATTCGCTTTACCGTCTACATCGTAACATTGTGGCGTACGGTGCGCTAGTATGTGGCCCGTCACATCCGTTTGACATTATTTCGGGGTGAAACCCGTGCGCGATATACGGTCGAAGGTACAATGTGGACCCCACAGTCGAGGCTTTGGCACATAGTCGCGCTATATCGTAAGCAAGTGAATCTGCCCCTTAAGCACGTTTACACGATAACGATTGCATCGGTAAAATGACATTCAGTCGGAATATCCGTCAACCAATCCAACGGATTTTCATAACCGTTATAATACAAAATCTCGTACGTCTGATTCGCACACGTGTGGGAAACTTTGTTCGACGATTTCACGGACGTAGACGAAACTTGGAATAAGCGTCGGGTGTGTATGATATTGGGAGGGTTATCCCGAAGCCAACGTCCTTGGGCGGTTGATAGAGCCGCGTCGTCGAGTGGGCGTTGAACGGTGAAAAATAACGGATTGATTGATAAACGATGACGAAGTGGCGTGGAGCTCCCTCCGGACTCTCGTGGATTCCTCGACGGTTCGAGTCTCGACGTTGCGTCCCACATTTACTATCTCACTCTCTCTCTCTCTCTCTCTCTCTCTCTCTCTCTCTCTCTCTCTCTCTCTCTCTCTCTCTCTCTCTCTCTCTCTCTCTCTCTAACTTTTTTTCTTTCTCTGTCATTCTCTCTCCCTGCCGTCACCCGTCGCTCGCATTATTGAATTTCTCTAACAAACGATCGACTTCCCACACTACGCCAACCCCCGTTCTTCCGGCTTCGGGACACCCGTTTCCCCCGCGGTCCTTTCGGTCCTTCATTCTCATACTATTTTCCGACCCTGCCTCGCGAACCTTTTCCTCCTTCGCTTTCTTATTCTCCATCTTTTTACGTCTTCCCTCACTCGCTCGCGAGGACGGGAAACTCCTCGCGACGACATCGAGACACGAGATCACAAAACGTCCTGTTGTTCCGTCTTTCTCCGAGCTCATTTTCCACTTTTATACCAGTCACTCATCTTTCACTTCTTTTTTCCCATCTCGAACTCCTCATCGCACACTCGATTCATCCAATTTTTTCCGTTTTTTTTTCGAATTTTTCTTCATATCAACGACGCACCATTGACATCGTCGAGGCTGGCGCTGCCTCTTCGGGTTACTTTTGTGCAGCGATAGATTGGTTAATATACATGCGTCTAAAACTGCCGGTTCTCACGGGACATTCCGATCACGCGCGCATACCCGTCGTGCGCGAATGAGGTGACTGACAATATGGTTGGAAAGGTGCGATGCTGAAGAGGGATGTCTACCGACGTCTCGACGCCATTGTTGGGTACGAGCGTGGAGAACGCGTGTCAAGAAAATTGTTCTCGTTTCGGCTCGGCTCGTCTCCTCGAAATAATAAGGCGATTTTTGGTGGAACGAGGAGGTGGCTCACATTTATTACCTCTTTATTTTGTGTTTTTTTTTATTTCTCTCGTCAATGGGGTCGCGCAAGAAGATCCGGCGAAGAAGGCAAAGGCCAAAATGATTGTAGACTGTGTCATGAGCTGGTTGGATTGCGGCAAGAAAATTTTTGCGCCGAGAGGTTGACGAGCCGTGAATAATGTTCCGAGCGTCGAAAGTGCGGGTCCGGTTGTCGTATAGGTAGACAAGACCGATTTCCAGAAGTTTTTTCCCTGCCTCGAGGGTGCGGAGATGTTGCCCGCTGTCGAGACGCGTTTTCGCGGAGTATGCCGAGACGCGGACCTAACAGCACCGGCTGTACGTTCGAGGGGGTGGTCAAGGCGGGGGTGGACGTCGAATTATTCGGGAAAACAGTAAAAAATTGGAGTAGAGGCGTAATCGGTCGGCATATAGATATGTTTATATATAACTGAGACAAAATAGAGGAAGCTGTGTGACAGTCGACAGCTGTTGCTGCTCGTTTTACTTTCCCCGATACGTTTTAAGCGCATTTTCAGCCACGTTTTGTCAATATTACGTTTCGAAAAAATATTGCAATGATTGAATTTTGGAAAAAAATAGACCCAAACAAATCTATCCGTCACAAAAAATGATTGCCATGAAAATAAAATTTATTAGTAATTTTTTTATAAACATTGTCGCGATTAAAGTCTACAATCTTAGAATTATCGCTCTTTGACTCGGTCGAGATTGTAAATTGTTTCATCGCCGGATATACACTCCGAGTTCTGTGTAACTTGAATTAAGATGAATCATACCGCGCTGCGAAGAGGAGGCTGTGTGTGACTCGAGTAAATGTAGACGAATCAGTTACACGGAAATCAGTTAGTAAAGTTGGATGAACGGAGGTAGGGTTGCGCCGGTCGCGCGGTGATGCGCGTGCGGCAGGGGCGCGGGCACGGGACGAAGGAGGGTGGTCGGTGTTCGTCGAGCGGATGGGAAACTGGAGGATGGTTGCAGCGGGGAATCCTTCCGTAAAACGAGCCGCACCGGTTAATGCCCGAAAAGCAGCGTGACGGAAGGTTCCCGCGCCGCGCAACGCGATGCCTCGGTGCTTCCCCGCCGAGTTCGTAAACGTCACTAAATTATTATTAAACGAAAACTTAGAACGACACTTAATTACTTAACAAGTTGTCGCACTGGCTGCTCGGAAAGCAGCGACAGTAGAAGCAGCAGCATCAGCAGGGGTGGTCGCAGCATCTCTCGGGAGAACGAAGAAAGGAGTCTGAGTTTGGGTGGGTGGAAGCGGAAGAGGCCGAAGAATAAGGACGAAGAAGAAGAAGAAGAAGAAAAAGACGAAGAAATAGAGCGAGACAGTTGGTATAAGTCGTAGAACGTAGTGCAGAACGGTAAGCAAAACCCGAGCCCCGAGAGTCGGAGAAAGATGGTTAAACAAAACGTTCGGGGAGAAAAAGAGATGGTGCGAGGCAAACGAGGGACATATCGTGAGAGAGCTCGGTGCTCGCGTGAAAGCGAGAGAGAAGAATGAAACCCGGGTCCTCGGCAGGCATACGTTTCCCTATCTGCACCATTAAAAGTTAATTGGAGTAGAAGCCCTCTCCGCGAAGCTCGGCATCGGCGAGCGAGAGAAGAAGCGCGGGGGCAGAAGGAGGGTGGGAGGGGAGGGGTTGGACAGGATGGTGCTGTTCGAGAATGGCATTGCGCCGGCACGGCATTGGGGCACGAGGCGGGAGAGGATGGGTTGTGAGAAAATGAGAATCAGGGTGCGAAGGGTGGATGGAACGAGGGAAAACAGGAGTGGGGGGGTCTCTGTCGGGTCACAAGGGAAGCAAGCGACGGAGTACAACGTACATATATCCTGATGGAAGAAGAAGGACGGGGTAATACACGGATGCGGAAGAAGGAAGAAACGAGGCGGGGGGCTGTCCCTCGCGTTTCCTTGTCCTCTTTCGGGAGTAGAAGAAGGTCGTTGAAAGTGGAAGGGTGGAAAGCAGGGAAGGGCGTAAATCAGGAGTTATCACCTCGAGGCCAGGCTTCTCCGCGACGAGCGGTATTCTCTCGCCCCTTACCTCTGCCTTCCGCTCGCACCTTCCGGTCTTCCACCACCTTGGGGCTCGTGGATGCGGCTGCTCCGCAGACTTTGGTTCCTTGGCCAACGGAACATTTGGGCAACGCTGTGCGACGCTTTTCCCACAGAAGCGCCGACATACGGGTGAACGTGGAGGACCGGGGTGAGGAGCTATGGAACGTGCTAAGGACCAAAAATCTTCATTACGCAATCGCTAACAAATGTAAATCGCCTGAGGCGACTTAGAAGGAGTACTTGGAGTGGAGCTTAGTGTCTTAGGAATCTCGTGTCTTGAAGCGCCAACCCTGGGGACGACGACGACGACGACTACGACGACGACAACTACGACTTCGACCACAACTACGCCACTGATTCAGCGTGTGTTCGCATCCAAAGTCATGAGATTCGGAAAGTGGCCGCAGCACCACGACACTGCACATTAGGCAAACCGAAAAGTTTCATCGAACTTCGAACGATCTTCATCCGCTTCGTTCCTTGATTATATCGTTCGTGCCACCATTTTCCGTTTCCCCGTTTCTTTCTTACATCCCCCGACGAATAAGCAAACGTGTGACAGCTGCGCGTGTAGATCCAATTAACTCTCGAGGGCTCTTCCCCGACTGTTAGTTCGGTTCTCGAGAAGATAGCTTATCCACTCAGGGCCGTTGATGGAGCTTGATCGTGGAAATTTAGCATTGATGAAGATATACATCGCGAACGAATGAAAGTGAAGTTGCGTCGTTAGGCGAATGTCGCTATCCGTTGGTATATCGCTTGCGTGCCGTTGACGCGCGGGGTAGGGGCGAAGGGGTGAGACAGACCGAACGGTCTATCGTACAGCTTGGATACACCCACATTCACGCGCATATATATAAATATATATTTATCCAGCGAGGGTAGAAATGAATAAGAGAAAGAAGCGCAAAAGAGCGAGACCGATGAAAAGGGCAGAGATAAGAAAAGTTTTGAAAACGTTGCCACATCACGAAGGGGGAAGACGGGCACGGATGGTTGGTCGGTAAGAAAGCCATGGGGGGTCGGGAAGAATCGATTACGTTTTATCGAAATCGAAGAGACGCAAGGGGTTTGTGGGGGTACGGCAGCGAGGCAGCGTTTGGCGGGCAACCGAGAGGATGCAGTCACGAGTACGGGAGAAATAACGACGTCCGCCCGCGTCCATCCCAATAAGGCGGGCGAGAAACGATGGGCGTACTATGAGGCGAAACATCGCTCCGCGTTCAGCATCGCGCAGCACGTGTCTGACTCATCTTCGTCCAGAGAAACAAGACGAAATGTTCTCTATAGAGATTGAGGATCCAAAATAAAAGCTGATATACTCGTTTCTCAGAAATTGGCTCACAATTCTTCTGGAGAGTCTCGCAGTGACGCGGTAATTGGCCGTGACACAAATGTTCGGTCTGTGTTACGTTATGGACTATTTGCGTTGGGGGACCCGTGAAATCCACACAGTCCCAAGATATACGATAAAGCAAAGCAAAGTATGTATATACGGGATTACACGTATCTTTGTTTGGATAGTCCTGACGGGAAACATTGTTCCGTCACGATATTTCCTGAAATATCCAGAGTGTACGAGAAAGCGTTTGCGCCCTAATTGGTCAGTTCGTTCGGACGATCGATGATTCATCGATTTTGTAAATAATTATTGCAAACAGCGTGTTTTATCTTCAATATATTTCGTGGGTATTTTTGTATTATCGAAATCATGTGCCATCAATTCCTTCGGATTTGCTTTGGATGAGATTGTTTTACATGCTGTGCACACATGTACATGTGTACTACGACGCTCTCAACCGGTCAGAATATAATTTCAGCCACCTGCTCCGCTCTAACCTGTTTCCTTCCATTTTCCCGATTTCCATGCATCCCCGAATTGCACCCCGAGGAACCGTTACGAATATTTACCGTAGCTTCGGCAAAGACGAAGCTCCGTGGTAACAACTTGGAAGCCGAGACCCCGCGAGACTTTGCATGGAGAGCGAAAGAAGCTGAACTATCGCCCGTGGACCATCGTAACAAGACTGGGATAGTCCACCCGTACAACATGAGGTTGGGAAGGGGGTGGCGAAAAATACGTCGGAGCCTCGTGTAAATCAAGCCCGGGTGCTTGTTTCACGGTACATAGACGTCTGGGCAGTTCGGAGGCTGGGTTACCGTTCGAAGGATCTCGGAAATCGTCCGAAGGAGTAAGCGATGCTCGAAAAGAAACGACTATCCTCCAACCGCGATAACGTAACCGAGAAGCAGCTCGATTGAATTTTGCGCACAGCCTTACTCGTTGACCGTGAGACAACAAGGACGAGCACAAGGTAAGATCGACGAAGGAACCGAAGAATAGTGCGAAATTCGCGATGGGATTCGATGGACGAGGAGAAAGAACGAACCCGACGAGGTATGGAGATTAAGAGTCGTCGTTGTCGTCTTCGTCTTCGTCGTCGTCGTCGCCGCTCGAGAAGCTCCCGAGTCTCTTCTCCCAGCAACGATCTCCGGTTGAATGAAAATAAGAGAAATCCTCCCGATATGCATCCTTTTCTTCGAGTGTCTGCACCTTCCTGACTCTCTTTGGATTCCCAATCCTGCTTTTCCCTTCCATCTTCGCCGTTCCAACCCCCCACCCTGTTGCCACTCTCTTTGTCTTACTTTTTTTCCTCCATTTTCGTTCTTCCACGAGATCGAAGGAGTACGCCGGTACGGTATACGGATATACGAAGTCTGGAGTGCACGGCGAAGGATCGGCGATGCGAAGACGAGTGAACAGGCGTGATCGTCGGATCTGAGAAGCCTGCCAATGGCCCGACAGCACGGGAATCGATGCTTTTATTTAAATAAGACGAAACCCTCCCTCTCCGCCCACGTTTGTGTGTCTGAAAGGGTTCTTAAGGCTCTTTGGCTGTACAATGGATGTACGTAACATCGGTACGTATAGATATATGCAAGAACAAAATCGCACTTGAGCCCGATGGGCTGAAACGCATTAGACTTTATATCCTGTATTATGAATACGTGCGTAGCATTAAAAAAAAAAACAAACCAAAAAATGCATGCCGTTTTTACTATTCTCTGTGCGAAAAATTCATAACGAAAATCATATCAGAATGAAGGCTTGCAAATATTTTGCTGGGGAATTATTTCCGTAAAACCTCGCTTCTTCGAGGCAGGTCTGTAATTTCTCCGTCCGGATGTCG
Source organism: Sussaba pulchella (assembly GCA_963971145.1). NCBI lineage: Eukaryota > Metazoa > Arthropoda > Insecta > Hymenoptera > Ichneumonidae > Sussaba > Sussaba pulchella. Next base: position 14,489,871 of record OZ020170.1, on the reverse strand, counting down.
CTCTTCCGTAGAAATCCGACCTGACCCAGAAAAACGGCTAATTCACGGGATATTTCATGACCGAGAATTACAACGGGTGCATGCATAATAACATATATATCATCGCTGATAATACAGAGAACGAAATTTCGGTGGTTGGATTATTAAGAGATCTTATTAAAAGATTGTTGCTTAGTCGGCGTCGGTCGGTTTGCCGAGTATTCTCGAGACCGCCGCTACGGTTTCCCAAACTCCAGCACGCTCTGTTAACGCGATTGCCAAACCGCCGACGCATTACAACCCGGAAGAATTAAAACGCGAATCCTTCGCATGTCGGAATTCCGAAAAAAAAAAAAAAAAAAAAAAAAAAAACGTTTTTTGCCACCCTCTGCAGTTTTGTCGTGGCTGCAATGAGTCTTATTTATTTCTTGGGCGACGTCTACGTGGAATCGCGAGAATTTTTCTCGTTTGTGCCGACGAGATATTTCACTGTGGATATATGAAACGTATATCACAATGAAAGACGATTAAATTAGAGACGTTGCACGAGATCTTATTCCAAGACTGAAAACGTCGAGAACGTTTATGTCGTTTACGATCATGTATTAGGAGTTTTCGAATTTGATCCCGAACGATGTCAAGCTAGGTCAAGTGATTGGTGTCAGATTTCGGAGTTCAGGTTTTTTTTAGGGTTGAGCAGAAATTTAGAAACCCTTATGGTTTCAGTCAGTCTGTCGTCCTCCCGTCTGTATGTCACAGTCCACCCCCTCTTTACTTTCTAAACGATAAATTCACAGAATCGGAAAGAATTACCGAATCCACTTTCAATCAGGACATGTAATTAAAATTATAACGAACGCTGTAGCAAAAATAGTTCATGGAAAATTCAAAAATAACTCTTTTTCTGAATAAGTAAGAATTACTACGAAACCCTATCATTTTTATTTCATTGCCTTCGACAAACTACGTATATCACACGTGGTCCTCTTTCGTTCAATATTTTCTCGAAAAAAACGTATGATCCTCTCGATTCTGGTACTTCGATGTGGAACCTTCGTGACGCTTTTCGCACGGGAGAAGATAAAATGAGTCCCGTGCCACGGGGCACCCTCGTACCCATTTCACGCGGTACGGCGTTGTGAGCTGTTCAAAACGTATAAAAAAAAGATGTCCATACGTGCACCACACGCCACGGGTCACATAACCGCACGTGTGTGTACGAGAATACCACAGGTGAAACCACCTACGTCCATACTTCTTCCTTCCTCCACCTGGATATGTCTCCCCGGGGAGAACGCATTTTATATTCACTTCGGTTTCGCCCAAGTACCGATAAACTCGACAATTTTATACGTACGGTCGTTTTCCAAGTACGTTCGAGTCGTCTCCCCGTATACGTTTCGGTCCTCGGTCCGCATTACGTCCTCACTTCCGATTCCTCACCCCATTTCCGGCACATTTGTTTCTCCTTTGCTCACTCGTCAGCTGCCTTCCCCTCCTTTTCCCGTTTGTAATTCTGGCGACATCGCGCGAGGCACACGCGTGCTACGAGTGACGCGCGTTACGTGGACGAACGTCTTTGCCGGATGTCCATCGTTCCCCTCCCCCCAACCTAAAGATATCAGTTTTATCCCATAATTTTGGGTGGGAGATGTTATGGGAGGTTAGTTAGACAGAACTGCTGTTCCGTCTATTTGAATCAGCGATAACCGGCATTTGACAGCATAACCGGTGACGTGAATTGTTGGTACACGAATTAATCGAAGTTGGCAGTGAAAAAATCGATTTTAACTGGTCAAACAACTTTTTTAGGGAGTTACCCTAATGCAAAATCCACATAACGACTGCGGAACCCTTTAAAACAGCCCGATTGGGCTTAAATTTGGCTAGATGTTTTCTGATAGTGCATCCCGCAAATCTGAGAACTGCCTAAAACTGTTTTTTCCAAAACACACCCTAATATATAATAGTCTGGTTCGGGGTATTTATTGTGCTACGGTTTCAACTCGAAGAAAATATTATTAGTAAGGATTTTGAGGAGCTTCCGTACAAATGCCTTACGGAAGCTCGTAACGAGAATTGGTAGAACGTCGGAAAATTTATGTAGCGAAATACATTCTTCTCTTTGGGATTTCCCAGCCTCTCGACTATTTCCGACAAAAATTTCTCTCGAAACGTCGAGCTACTCGCACGGTACTTTTTACCTCGAGTGTTACGTATACATTAATACATACGTATACACACACATATATATGTGAAGATTACGCACTTATAAATACAATATATGTGCTTCTGTACAAACGTGAGAGCGTCTTCAGGTCGTGAAGCTCGTGGCCGTGTTTGAGACCCCCAAACGAACGCGAACCGTCCGAGAATTTCTCGTAGCAGCGGACGAGTAGATGGCGAAGGAGGAACAAGAAGACGCGGGGGAGAAACGGGTACGCAATGGGGTAACTCGGAAGGCAATACCCAATGTCGTACAAGTATGTCGCTTACGTATACAAGCGAAAAATTTATACGCCGTGCGCCACCAAGGTTCCGGGCTCTGGGTTTTTCTCTGTACGTGAGTACCGGCGACGTGCGTGTGCGGGGTTGGTTATACCGAAGGCCCGGAGGGCTCGGAGAGGGAGGAGGATGGCCGGGCGAGGGTGAACCGGAGCGTTCGTACCGTCGACACAAACATATATAGCGATGCCGTTGTACGTGTCCGGACTACCGGAGTCAAAATGTTATTCGGCTTCCATAAGGGTGGCTCGTCGAGGAGCCCCGACGAAGCGGCAGAAGAAGCAGCCGCAGCAGCAGCAGCAGCAGCAGCAGCAGCGGCAGCAGCAGAGGTGGCAGGATCTGCAGCGGGAACCCAGCGACGCCACGAAGAAAACGGGTAAGATATGCCTCTCTGGCTCGACGGTGGTCTCGCGCGCACATTATTTTCCTCTCCCTCTTTCTCTTTCTGTCCTTCTTGCCTCGATATCTCGTTTCCTTCGAATCTACGCCATATTCTTCGCGTTTTTGCCAAATATACGCCACCGACTTATATTCGTTTGAAATAGATAATAATATAGCGTTGGGCCGCGTAATAAAGTTTTATTCGAAATAGCTCGGAGAACATAGCGTCTCCGACCCTATTATTTTTCTTGGATATAAGTAACACGAGAATTTTTAAGCAACGGCGGCATTGAAAAGAATACGTTTCGAGTAACGTAGGAAGCAACGTAGCCATTGAGCCAGAGGTTACCGCTTGGCAAATGCGTTGCCTCGCCTGTCTCAATCGAATATCCCAGATGGGCAGTAAAGCCCAATTGCCCAGGTTGGATCGTGCAACCCCCCCCCCCCCCCCCCGTTCTCCGCACCCCAATTTTCTCTAACGGTGATCACGCTTTACAACCCGGACGATTATACGCGGTAGCGCAAACTCGCGGAGTATATAAGCTCGCTTCGCGCGCTCGTGAAGCTTTCGGATGCTGCGCGCGATTGGACGCGAGGCGTATACGTTAAACGGTATTGCTTTGATACAAAGATTCTTCGGTGGGACGACGAGAAGTAACTCGTGGGTTCAAAACGAACGTCTTTGCCGTAACAATTTTTTTTTTTTTTTTTTTAACCGCCGTAAATGAACTTGAAAAGTATTTTTTTGCGCGCATTTATTTTTGTGAAAACTAATACTTTGACATTTGTCATTTGTCAGTGTTAGACAGAAGTGTCTCGGCTCTGATCCTTCCGCGGTAGTCTATTTTACGATGTTCCAGCAGGTCGTGAAGGAAGAATTTTTACAAAACCGACTTTAAGGACTTCGTCGAGTCGGTGGAGTTGCGATACGTATGTATATAGTTGTACATACGACTGTGGCGCGGGGACAGTTCGTTAAGAAAGAATAATATTTGGACGAAACTGCTGACTGCCGCTGCTGATGGTGGTGGTGGCGATGGTGAGCCAGGATAGGTCCTCGACGCGGGTTTTGACGCGGAAAGAGTGAAAGACATCGAGAAAAGGAGACGAGAAGGACCTTTCTCGTTTTCGGGGAGCGCACGATCGTTCCCGTCTCGTCGACGTCGAAAACTTTTCCCTAAACTTAGTTTTCTCAACGCTGTAACGAACTCCTCAACCCCACTCGTCGACCCTATAGAGACCGACGATTTGAAGAAGCAACGTCTCGTAATGCCGTTAAAACCGTTTTTGAAACGAGCTTGAATTACTCGTCGGAATTTGTGTTTTCCCTCGTCGGTGAACAAAGAAATGCTGTAATTACACGAATGTGAATCCGTAATCTTTGTTCGAATCGGGGATGAGTATTTATCCAGTGGAAAATTATGTAAGATATTTTTTCAAATGAATTACCAGAATTAATCATCACGCAAGAATTGTAATTGTTTATATTTCTGCGATAATTATAAACAATTCAGATGAATTATTTTTACAGTGAATTCTGAAATCTAATGAGAATTATAATTAATGATTATTCAGTAATGGTAGTATTTAAAATAAACTTTCATTTATTAATAATGCTCATCTCTGATTCTAATAACAATATAACAAAATTCTCGATTTCCAGGCTTCGATTTTTTTTTGTTTCTTTATGTTTTTCGGGATACTTACCTTATGATACGTAAAGATGCAAGAGTACGTCATCCAGGGCACGACAATTCGTAATTCCGTCCTACCCCTGTTGTGCCGGGGGACTTTAATACCCGAGCACGGGGTGCGCGAATGTAACCACCTGTTCCCGCGGTGTCTCGTTGCAAAAACCAGGGAACGGAAGCAAAGAGTAACGGAGTTTCGAGACTGTGGTACGAGCGAAACGTATGATATCCAGAGGCTGTATAGTTCGAGGCGGATGACGGACGATATTGCGGATCGGGTGGAGGAATCGGTTGGTTGTTTCGCAAGGGTATGAAGGGGACGAAGGTGTGAAACAGAGCAAATTGAGATGACTGAGAAATGTGTGTGGATGGACCGAAAGAGCGCTTCTGGCGGATGCGAAGGCTTTTACGAAATGGTCTCGGATATAGCGAATGGTTGAGACCAGTTCGAGAAGGGAGAGAGAGAGACATAGGGTAGGAAAGAAAGACGGAGAAGGACGGCGAGTCGTAGATTCGCACGGATGGTTGATGCACGTACGCATACCGGAACGCGCGCGTTACATGGACGGTATCCGCGTTGCAGGACGGAAGAGGTATGGACCCAGAAAGCTCCTTCACCAACGCGTTTGGTTGGCCGGACGCCGAACACCGGAAGACAATACGTTTGGATTATCGTCGTAGTGGTGTCGGAGGAGAGGAGCGGTGGGAACGGTGTACGAGAGAATATAGGGAAAAAGCCGGCAGCGAAGCCGATAGGTGGTGGCAGGGGGTTGGGAGATACGTGCAGCCGTAGGATAGATAGATAGACACGGCTAGACTGAGGGTTAGAGAATAGAGAATAGAGAATGAAAGGTAGAGACAGACGCATGCATACATGGGGAATTTTATGTCATTGAATTGGTACCGAATGATCTGAAAAATGTATAAATAGAGAAGAAAAAAGTCGCAATCAGCTTGAAGGAGATTAACGTTAATTTCGTTGAGTTTTGAAAATCATTGTTTCATCAATTTAGAGGAAAACATGAACTTCTTATCGTACAAACGATATGTTAGAAACTAGATTATTTGAAGATGCGTTATATCGATTTGTTTTTTCGACAGGACTTGGCCTATAGTTGCAATTATCGATACAATCTTCATTTATTTATTTATATTTTAACATCGTGAATACAGTTTTATGTCGATCGGTCTGACACGGAATGCCTCGTGCAGAGTGCAACGTGGATTAGGATAGAGGCGTTAACAGTCCTTCCTGATACGTCGCGGCTAGACGCATATTTCTCACTTAGGAATTCGCACGAACGCACGTATTAGTTCCCGACAGGGTCGATATAGGTCTACCTGTTGTTTCGTTCATCCGCGTTTGTATTATGGGGCTATAGGGTGTATCTCGTTTACGGGGTTGCCGCCGTTGAGACCTGACTGCCAATCCAAATCTGTTCCTTCCCTAAATTTTAGGACTATTTACGTGATGCCAATAATGACAAGCAGAGAATTATTAATATTAGTAATTGTCATACGAGCAGTCATACTTTTCCGCCAAATATGGGCTTCTATAGAAGTATACTTCTATGAGAAACGAAATGCCTATAAAATTTAATATATTTCTATTCCTATTATTAGTATACAGTACAATATTTAAATAAACCTCTTATCGGCCAAATCCGGTTTCGAAAACTGATTTCCGAACGAGGAACGAATTTTCTGTCGCACGCCGCATTTCATCGTTCGAATACGCACCGTAAAAAACGCGGAAATGCGCGGAGAGCCACTCATCTCGTTGCATTCTAGTTGCTTATTCCACTGCCGTGCAAAAACGCGGTTGCTAACACGTTGCACCCCCACTGGTGTATAAATAGTTACGGCAAACAACCCCGTAGAATATTATATGACTCCGGTGACTGCGGTAACCCGGGCGCGGCGTTTGCGCTGCATTTGGCTATGCACGCTTTGTAAAATTTTCCCGCCACCGAAAAATTCCGTCCGGTGTTGGCCGCCGGCTCTGTCGCTGCGCGCGGAGAACAACCCCCGCCGACACTTCGGTGCAACCACCCGGGGCGCCACAACGCTCGCGGATATGGGCGTTAATTCACCGCGCATAAACCATCCGAGATTAAAATCATTTGTTTGCATTTTTATGGGACACGACGAAAATGTAAAGCTAAAGGGTTTTTTGTTTTAACGTAGCGTTGTCCGCAGTTGCACCCGGCTCGTAGAAACGCTGCTCGGGATAACTCGTTGGGTCGCCGGGGTAACAACGCGACCACTCGCGAGATACCCTCTTTGCCTTCGCAATCTTTGCTTATGTTGTATATTCGTAAGTATATTACGATGATTGTTATTTAGGTAGTGTTTGAATTTTCAGTATGGACGGCTTAGAAATGGATTTCAGAATATTATTAATAATAATAATAATAATAATTTTAAAAAAATAATAATAATGATAATAATAATATTATAATAATAATAATAATAAAAATAATACTAATAATAATAATAATAACTATAATAATAATAATAATAATAATGTTATGCCTACCTATTTAGAATTTTCTAGTCCAGTTCTAATTTTTGGCCTTGATTACGTGGTCTCTCTTTTGAAAAATACATGCAATTTTTCTTCCTTTCAACGTTTGTTTGTTTTCGTAAAGAAATGAAAATTCCACATTTGTACGTTCGCGGATGAGCTGCGCAGTGTGGGGACCGGTGAAAGGATTCGGGAGGGCGGTTCCTCGAGGGAGATGTTGCTCCACTGCGGTACAATACGTCACACCACTGTCTTTGTCTCAATTTCTGTAGAAACTTGGCCCGTCGACACGTTACGCCATCCCCGCTCTCCCTTTTCGCCGCTTTTGGGTTTTCCTTGGAGTGCGCAACGTTCCACACGACGTAACCCTTCCACCCGAGACCCTTGTCCGGGTGGCAGGTCTCTGAGGGTCGATGACCCTCGCTGTGTTCATATTCGCAACCTCACCTCCGGCTATCCGGAGAACTTCGACCAGTAGATATTTTCAACGGCATATGACTGCAGAAAGGTCACAGACTCTCGAAATTATTTATACTCTAAGAGAATTTGGTATTATGATTATTTTATTATCGATAATTTAATCACGTGAGTTAGTCTTGAACGGAGTTTCATAAGGATCGAAATGATTCCAGTACATTTAGTTGAATAACGCCTCCAAGACCATTCCTTTCTGTACAATTTTTCTACAATAATAAAAAGAAACACAAATTATAAAACGATTCATTATGCCATAATTGATCATTTTTAAATGTATTTTGCTTCTCCCTTTCTCCGTGTGCATTACACTCATGGTTACACGAAATGTATTCATACCAAAGATTCCAGCGGGGTTACGAAAACGTGATACAATCCCGAACCTCGAAAATCCGTCCAAGCTTCCACTAAATCAACGCCGAACCGTGTAGTTGAGGTGGTGAGAGTACAATGTCGAGTGTCGTACGTGGCTAATCTAAACAGTACGATGGGAACGGAGAAGGGACAATCTTCAGCCCTTGGGCTTCCGCACTCCCGCTTGCGGATAATTCGCGTAGTACGAAGCCGATCGTACACACAATCGGGAATACGTATATATTACATATACCCATGTGTGTTGAGCTCGTTCGATCTCCTCTCGTGACTGGTCGGACACGATTCGCCCGCCCGATGATGTCGCAAGGGATCGGATTATCTTTTCCCATTTTCGACGAAGGTGCTCTACAGTTTATGCGAATTTTATTGTGTATTTAAGGCGTTACGCGTGTAGGTTTTCGGACAATACCCAAGAAATTCGCGCAGGCAGCAATCCGTTTCTCGCGCGAATGGATTGAAATTATGTTTTCGATGACTCGCGACGATCGTGAAATTTCTGTTACCGTACAAATGAAATCACGTAAGGGCGGAAATGGAGGAGGCAAGAGCATTGTTGTGGCCGGATAAACTCGATCGTGGATATATATACGAGCGACTTGCGCGAGGGCGATTGAAGCGAGGAATAAAATCGATAAGCCTTAGACCCGAGTCACGTTCGGCAAGCGTTCATCGTTGAACCGTAAAGTTATAATATAAATCCGTGAGTCATAAACGCGATATGCCGTTCCAACGTTGTATACCGAAGTAAACGGCGAGCAGCCACGGAGGTTAAAGAAGCCGATTATCCCCGGGTGAGGAAAGGGGAGGGGCAAAGGTCGGGCCCGCGAATTACATCACCCTCGCGCGAAATCCGTCTTTATTTTTTTTTTTTTTTGCTTGCTTCAGATTGGGAGAAAAGCCACGGCACGCAATATGGGCTTCTTTTACGATCGGAATGTAGCTTTAGTCCCAAATCGCGCGGAGCTGGGTAATGAGTTTCGTTAAGCCACGCTGAGAGAAAGAAGGGCGAAGCCACTGCGGGTAGTCGAAGACATGAAGTCGACGCGAAGAATCGGAGTGTACCGGATATGCGAGGAATTTGCGGACTTCCGGATTTCAACGGAAAATTTGTTTCAACGATTGGGGGAGTAAACAAATTGCATCGAAAGATCTCAATTTCCTTTTTCTTTATCAGCCGACAAAGGAGTTCTTTGTTGGGACGATTTATCGCTGCAGCCTATTTTATCAACCGGCGTGTTGATAAAATCGTCAGCGACGGATCGTCGATATATCATCGATAACGTTTATTGAGAAAAATACGCCGACCGGGAATTTTTCGCGACGATTATATTTTCTTCGATATTCGGTTACGAAGAATTGTCGGAAAAACGAGAAAACGTCGTTGGCACATTCGAGGACCGATGTGGGGTAGAAAAAAAATCTGAACTGAAAAATAAATGAAAATAATATAAAGAACGAGAGAAAAAGAGAAACTATTCAGTGCGAACACGGCGAAGAAATGTTTCACAGCGGGGTTCCAAAGAGCTCGCTCGCGCTCGGGCTTATATACTCGTACACAGCAACAGCGGGGTATTACATCGGGCGCCAGGCAAACGCACCGCGGCAAATGCCTATTTTTTTATTTTTATTATTTTATTTTCGCCACGAATGATGTACGAGAATGCCACATACAATATTCAGTGCACTCTCTCGCCACTCGATTCGACGCGTCAAGCTTGAGAAGCGTCTTCCTCTCCGCAGCCATCGGCCTTCTTACCGCGCTGCCTCCGCCGACTTTACTCTTGACTAGCTCGCAGCCAGTCTTCGAGCCTCTCTCCTTCACTTTTTCCTTCCGCTGCTTCGGCAATTCCTTTCCTCTCGTATCGTGAAAACTGAAGGCTGAGAATCGACGCGAGGTCTGCTCGAGGTCAAAGAAACATCTTCGACATCTCTCGGAACGAAAACCCGAGAGAGAGGAAGACCCCCAATGGCGCTTGCTTATCACAGAGTCATAGAAATATTGTGTCGCAAAATTTTTTTCGATTGAATTATAATTTTTTGTGATTTTTTATTAGCGTGAAAATATTTTTTTCTTGAATTTGGAATAAGAACTGTGATTGTTAGGGTGAGCCCTATTGAGGTGATATGATACAACCGGATGGGAGAGACTTCTTCGTGGATTTTAAACATGTCATATAATGCATGGGTCTTCTAGACGAACCGGCAGAGGAGAAAGGGAAAGAAAGAGAGAAAGAGGGAGTGGGACAGAGACGGAGAGAGAGACAGACTGAGCGAGAGAGACCCAACAGTACTCGATTAACAGAGAGTCATGGCAACATTGTATCGCAAATAATTCCGAATGAATTATAATTTTTTATGATTTTTCATCAGCTTAGGAATATTTGTTTTCTTCAATTTGCAATAAAAACTGCAATTGCCTGTGCCCTATTAACTTGATTTGGTACAATCAAATGAAAGAGTCTTCTTCGTGGATTATAAACATGTAATATAGTGCATGAGTCTTCTAGACGAACGGGGAGAGCGAGAGAGCAAAGGGAGGGAAGAAGGGAGAAAGTGAAAGAGAGAGAGAGAGAAAGAGAAAGAGAGAGCGCGCTGGACGACCAAGCGGAGCGTATCAGGATTTATGGGTGGCGGCTCATGAATTATCGACGGTAATGAGTCAACTCGTGACTGTAATTTGACGCATATAATATTTAGTGCCTTCCCGTTCTCTGGATTGCACCCCACACTCCGATGCTACCGGACTGCTCGACGCTCCGCGTGCTACCGCTGCCTCTAAAATCATGCTGCATGCGAAGAGAACCACTTCAGTCCAAAGACCATAATACCGATGGATTCTATCTGCGAACACTCTCTACCGTAATTAGAATGAAAAATACTATTCCGTTACATGTTAAAATTGGACAATCTTTTAACTTCAACGAAAAAGACATTTCGTTTCGTTTTTCATCGAAAAAATACAAAAATGAAACGACGAGGTTAAGGCGTACTTTTGATTCCTGGAAATTGTGAATTCACACCGAAGTAAATGAAACAAACGGGATCGAGGAATAGATAAATTGTTTATCCGTTTGTTATTGTAATAATGTTATAATAATAATTTCTTACATATATGTACATAAGAAATTCCACAACTCATCCGCAGGGACGAGATACATTTTTTTGATTCAAAATGAAATAAAAATAAGCATCGCGGTTCGATATCGCTACCGCGTATATAAACTCGTCCAAGTTCGGGTCTCCATTGGTTCGATGAAATTTCACGATAACTATATTAGTAGTAATCGACGTGGTATAACCGAAACCCAAATTGGTTTGCTGTCGCATCGGCAGCAGCAGCAGTATCAAGCAGCAGCGTAGAAGTAGCAGTGTAGCAACAGCAGTTGCGTTATCGAGTCTCAAGGGGTGTTTCCGAGAGTCTCAACTATCGGAAAGTCCGCAAGCTCAGCCGAACAATGCACACGTGTAGGTTCGCAGGTCCGAGAGCTTCTCTGTTCTCGAATTAGCCAGTATCGGTACGTGACATCGCTCGTGTTTTCCGTGCTACAAAATTATCCTCTCCCATTCTCACGAACAATTCGTACGTGTATCCAAACCTTCACAAGCCAACTACCATCTTATCGTACGGTAATCGTTAAAATCCCGTAACATCTTCACATCCACCATATTTCGTTGATCCTATACGAGTGAGATGAACGACGCGTCGCGTTTCTTATTCTTTATCGAATTAGCAAGTATAAAAAGCCATCGCGAGTGATAAACCGACTTGACACCGGGACGAGTGCTCGTTCGTTTCATCCGATTTTCCGTGGGCGATATAGAGGGACTTATGGCAACCCAGGAACGTCTGAGAAGTCACGCTCCGGGTCGTTCCAACGTCACGCGGGACAACCCGCCGGAGATAGAGAAGCTCCGGTGTGTTCCGTCTTCTTCGGGTTTGTCGGGTTTCCGGCAGTGGCGACGCTTCTTCAGCATGAGCTCAGCCCCCCCCCCCCGGCGGCCTCGGCTCGGCGAAGCCGCGTGAGTACTATGTAAAGAGGAAATAAATTCTTCTCTAGCCAGCCGCGGCGAAAACAGTACGCGAGCTTTCGCGTCGACGAGTAGTACGTGAGCTTCGGGTATTCGCCGGGGAATACGTGATGCTTTCTATGCACCGGCACCAACGGTGATCTCGCTTCTCGTAACAAAAATAAAAGTTACGCGGCTGGGTTATTCCGCGGGCCAAAACGTAGCGTAGCTTCCGAGATGCACCCGGCTCTCGACGAATACTCGGGCGCGCGAAAAGTCGGTGGAAAAGTGTTGGAAAAGCGGTAATAAAAGTGATGATCGTAACGGGTACCGATGATACGAGGAATGGAGAGTACGGTGAAAAGCTCAAAAGCACGAATGTCCCGAGCGCTTGCTTCCTCTTTCCCCCTCGCTCTCTCTCTCTCTCTTGCTCTCTCTTTCCGACGTGCACTCTTCATCTTTTGAACACAAGGGCCTTTGTAACTCGAACGTTTTGACTCCTTTCGCTACTCTCAATTTTCAATTACCCTACGATCTCGCATTGTAGACAGTATCCTATGATTTGACCTATATTATACATACGATTCGAGAATAGAACTCATCCATAACGATTTTGACTGAAGTTGGTGATATAAATTATATTTTTTTCAAATTACTAAATCCGAAGATAGTCGTGTCAAGACCTCGGACTCCGTCCAAGGTAATAATTCACTTTTTTGAGAAGTGCTTTCGTTGCCCAATGTCCGGACGCGGTCGGTGTGTACGAATTGGTCAAATGCGGGAAAAAAAACACGGAAAGCAAGAATGAAAACAAAATGTTGGGACGAAGAGAAGAATGTTCTTGGAACAATCCCGGATGAAGAACGATGAAAAAGAGCATCTTTGGCAGATATACAGCAAGCCGAAACGACAAGAGAAGCAGCAGCAGCAGCAGCAGGCGACACGCTTTCTCATCGCATGCGCAACGATCTCATCTTTCATCTTCTTCGGTCTCACGCGTGTCCCGCGATGTTGATCTCTTTCTTCTCCTCTCGCTCTCTCAACGTCTCTTCATCTCTCTCGGTTCGACCGAAATATCAGTAGGTATCCCGGAAATCGGCGGAGCGGGCTCTCACGGACTCCGGTCGACTGTCCGGCGCGTATGCCCGAGATCGCGAGCTCGCGATCCACAACGACGATCAGGTTCCGTGCAAGTATAACCGTGCGAGCGAGACAAACCGTCTGAGTTATCGTTCGCGAGCTGGTCTTCGGATGCACCGCAAATAAACCTCAGCCAAAGGCGACTGCGACTACTACTACGGTCAACGTGACGCGTCCCAAACCTCGCGAGATTTCTCGCTTTCTCTCTATCCATCTTCCTCCGTGTATTTTCCTTCTTCGTGTTTCGTTTTTTTTTCTCGTTTTTTTTTTTTTTTTTTTTTTTTTTACTTTTCCAAGCTCGTCGGACAACCGACCGGACATATGTAGCGCATAAATTTTGCGATTTGAGACTCGAAGAATTACGATCGAAATCGCTCGAACGTGGATAACGTCTGGAAAACGCATTTTTATGGGAAAATATTTGAAACTCCGATAGAATCGAATAATCGGTTGTGAATTTCGCAATCTGGTCTCGACGTTTATCAGGAGAGTCGACAGCGTTTGGATGGATGAGTCGAGAAGCTTCGTATTCGTCATCGGAGTTGTTTTCCGGTGTTCGATTCGTCGCTGGGGATGCATCGCGAGACGACGAAACCCATAGCAACGACATTATAGGCAGCATCCCGCTCCACTCTTCGCGTATATGGCACACGAGCTTTATATCTCCTGCGATAATCGCGCTCTCAATGTACGCATTACATAGAACCGATATTTCCACTCTAGCAATCGATCATCATCGGAAGCCCTGCGTGCATAACCTTCGACCAGCCCGTAGCGTTTTAAAAATCTCTCGAGTCAAGACATCGAGATTAAGGCTCGTCGATCATTCGACTTTTTTCTCAATACCTTCCCGGAAAAAAACCGCCCAATCTCCTCGTCAAGTTTTAAGGTCAAACGTTCTCAAATCCTGCGCATCTATCGTACAAATTTCCGCGTCTCCAAAGTTTCCAAAGTCTTCGTGCCCATGAATGTTCTCCAATTGCTTTTGCTTTATGCAGCGTCGATCTGCGCACCGAGGCTTTCGAAGATCTTCCGTAAATCCCTCGATTTTGTATTTAACACCTTCGAACTTTCGACCCCGTCCTCGTTTCTGGAACCAGGAACTTCGGCGCATCGCCATTCGGCAGGGGAACAATCCGACGAAGATGGAGAAAGTAGATCGCGTGTTCGAGAGCGAGAGACGGCGGAGCGAGTGTCGGGTAGACCACCTACGTTGTTGGAATTGTGGATGAACGTGGAAAAGCGGTGAATGTGAGAAGGTGAGGCAGAGAGAGAAAGGAGAGAGCGACAGAGCAGCGAAGAGGCTGGCAGGCAAGCGAGATCCTAGCTCTCCTAGCTCTTGGGTTAGTTGAAGAGGCTCGCTGCAAGATTTACGGGGGCGGGTAGACTCGACATATTCTTCCCCCGAGGTGGTTGCCGGCTGGCGCTGCGGGCTGCGAGGTGCGCGGCACCGCGAGACGTTTACGGACGAACTCCGACCCCTAAGCGAAGACTAACTGGCGCGGCCGGGCAATAAAATAGCGCATCAACCCGGAGAGACCGCACCGACGCAACGCGCTCTTGCCTTTTCCTCCGTCTCGTCTTTCTCTCACGGCCATGAACGCCGCACATATGTTTCCATAGCGAGCGAAACTGTTGAAGCGACGTACTCGTTGACTACGAGCAACGGTTTCTCGACCACACGATTGTACCCCACCATGATAATCATCGAAGAGGGTGTGGATATAGAATTGCGCCGGAGCCATTATTTTGCCGGCTCAACACGCAACACCTAAATTCTTATCTTTTGATTACGACTTGCGATCGACTGCCATCGCGATATCTTGACTGCGGCCACGACTTCGTTCTCTTCTAGCACAATGACAGCGACGGCCACTATTTGCCTTATTCTCAAAGAAGAATAAAGAAAAGAAAAAAAACGTTGACATCATCTTGGGATCAGGAAAGAATGATAAAGATTGAAGAACTGAACCGAACTAACGTTGTGTCATTCTGGGATTAATAAATTGACTCATCAATAATTATTCTATCATTAAAGCGTAACTAGTGTAGATTTTATTTACGGCGTACGAGTCGTCGAATAACGATTTTGACATAATCGATCGAAAAAAAATTCGTTCTGCCCTGACCTGACGCAGCACTTGTACCGTTTTCCGGAATTGCCACCGCCGGGCGGGTAAACCCTCGATAACTCAGTTGGATTTATACGACGGTGAGCCAACCGCGAGAGTAAACTACTCTGCGTCGAACGAAGTGTCGGAGGAACGATTTCAAAGTCGATATTCGCACGGTTACGTGTACACGCACGCGAGCGATCGTACAGTCTTCCGGCTGTGGATCCGAATGAGAGAAGAAGAAGGACGAGGATGAGGTTTTTTTAAGGGTTTCAGACCGAATCGCGCGAGGGCCCAGTGGCTACTGTCAAAACTTTTTCCTCATAATTTATCATTGGATTTCCACGGGGCTGCCGCGATGCTGGTACGAACCCAAAGTTCGAGAGACAAACGAGAAGATCATCGGCGTAACCGTTCCATATACCGGCGGTTACAACCCGTACTTCAAAAATATATATATATGTATTCCATATACGCAGTCCAGTCTTTATATGTATATATATAAAATCGGCCTTGGTTTCAAAGCGCTCGAGAGTTTTACTTGGACCAGGATTCTCCGATATCCGATACTTTTCCTCAGACTCGCGCCCACAGCCTCTCAATACTTTCTTTTCTCACTCTCTCACATTCTCTCTGACCGTCAATTTCATCTCTTTTCATCTACCATCCCCACGAAAGCGTTTGTGAGCGCGCAACGTCGCGAGTGAAGAGATCGATCCTCCGCTCGTACCCGACCGACGAGAATGAAAAAAAAGGTAACGCAATTAAAAAAAAGAGTACTCGTGCGAGTAACCCACACACGGAGGAGGAGAGAGTGAACGAGTCGGCTCATTGGGGTAAAAACCGATGGTGGTCGAAGAGCGACGAATCGTTCGACAGACGACAAAACTCAACGTCGGGCCGCAGTGGATGTAGCGTGCGAGTG
Source organism: Sussaba pulchella (assembly GCA_963971145.1). Classification (NCBI taxonomy): domain Eukaryota; kingdom Metazoa; phylum Arthropoda; class Insecta; order Hymenoptera; family Ichneumonidae; genus Sussaba; species Sussaba pulchella. Next base: position 14,473,752 of record OZ020170.1, on the reverse strand, counting down.
GAAAAGTCCAGTGTGTGGTCAGACGCTTGCGAAATCTGATGTTCATACACGAGCTGTTCCAAAATCACCGCCGCAAATGGAAATTATGGGTTCCTGAGACTATTTTAAGTCATAAAAACTGGAGAGCCGAGAAAAATGTGGATACCTCTTTTGATAAGGTCGTTGAAATGGTAAGATTCATTTTTTAAGATTCATACCAACCGGTACAACTTCTACCAATATTTGGTGGAATCCCCCATATGTATATGACCTCTGCGACTACCAGCGTCGATGGCTGATGTACATGGATAAGTCCATGGCTACACGGTTCAACAGCCCGACATGCTCCCTCGATATACAAACGTACTTTGAGTACAATCGCACGGACAATCGATTAAAATATCGTAAGTTGACACGAACAGCCGATATTCGTCGGAACCCGTTGAAGTATTACTTCAGTGTCGGCCATCGACGCGGTTTACTGGTGTATCAACGCGTCAGCAACCATATCCAAATATCGCGACTTGGCGTCGTCGAGTTTCCTGCTGTTTACTCGCCGTTGCAACGCGTCTTGACGACCACGATTTCTTGCGGGATGTATATAACGCCATCGCGCCTGTGGGCTGACCGTCGGAATATAAACGCGCGTACCGCGTTGGCAAAGTCACGTCACGTACCGCCACGTAATCGGGTAGTTGGTTGGTTAACGAGTCTGTCGCGTCGTTACTTCGCGAGCCGAGCAAACACACCGGACTGCCTCGATTCCGTTCACCGTACTCACTTTGCCCGCGTTACAGCGTACACGCTCTTCCGCGACCACTTTCGTCGTTGCGATGCCAATTAGAAGATGCAATGAGACTGCGACGGACGGCTCGAGGCAATACCTGGCTGGAAAGAAATAAGAAAAAAAAATTAATTCGATTTTTTTTTGCCTCTTGGACTTTTGGGGTTTGCATTTCCGGTTGGAGCCTCGCATGGGGCGGGTGGAGGTGGGTAGAGTTCCTGGCGGATTTCGACTAGAACGCGCTTGATTCGATTGCGATAATATGTGTGCATCTGTCGATGTATGTATTGATATATATTAGGGCGGCCGTGAAAAAAAAATTCCCTCCCAGTCGGGAAATCTGAAGATGACCTCAAACAAAGAAGATCCTTCGAATTTTAGCCTTCTATGTTAATATTAAAGTGTGCTGTGGAATTTTTTATTATATTTAATTATTTCATTTTTTTCTTTAAAAAAAATTCTTCGGAAAAAAGAAATTTTAATTAAATAATTGAATGAAATGAACAAAATTCACCGACACATCTAAATATCACAATTGAGAGCTAAAATTTGAACGATCTTCGTTTTTTCAGGTGAACTTCAGATTCTACGACTGGCCGAGAGAATTTTTTTTTAACGGCCACCGTAATCTATATAGTAGACCTGTGAAACGTGAGTCTGATGTCACAGGTAATAACCGATACGGTTGACAGTATCATATCTATCCCATTCCATTGCCCGATGAACCAACGGATCTAAAGTTTTCTCATTTCTATGGGTTCTTCCGATATCGCTAAGCTACGACCACGACTGCAGCTGTACTCAGTTCTTGCAAAGGACGAAAAAAAATATATATATACAGATGTATATAAAATAAAACCACAAAGTATCATATCATTTCATCACACAAGCACCAACGTTATAGAAACGAGGCGTTGAATATATTCCACAGTATTTACGTACTTTTGATGATAAGCCCGCGGGAGATACGGGATCCACGTGGGTGGTTGTAGTATATAAACGCCCGTATTGCGTACAGTTTGTATACGAATTGACGGGGGCTTTCCGGTGGCAGCAGGTAGTCGACGGCAATTTTTCCGTCGGGTCAAAACAATTTTTATTCCCTCACCACTGGCAACACAAACACGGGGAACATAGCGCCGGTGTATCCGTTCTCTCGCTCAGTTCTCATTCTCTGCCACCTCTTTCGCTCGTGACTCTCACTCTCGCTTTTTTTTTTTAATATATATATCGAGCTTTCGCCTGTACTCCACTCTTTCTCCGTTCGCAGCTTGGGGATGAGTTTTGTACCTCTCTGCTTTTCGCTCGGAGAGTATAAACGTGCGACTGCATCTCTCGCTCACTCATTCCTCGCCCTCCCGGACCGTGACAACAGTTTTCGCTCCCTCGTGAGCGGTAAATCACTCCCCTCATCCCCCCGCCACCCATATACACACCGGGCACTATACACTATTCTCCTCTCGCTCTTTTTCTCTCATTCTCCCCCCCCCCCCTCACCCTCTGTCTGTCCTCCTCGTCTTTCGCGCGACCCTTCGAGCTCGCCCTCCCCGTTCCGGCGACGGTCTCGCGGGCCTCGAACATTTATCAATTATTTCGCGTAAACTTTTTCCTACCCCCGAAACACCCCCACCGTCCATTTCCGCAGGAGGAAAAGAGCGCGAGATCACGATACGACCGAACCCCTCTCTCACTCTTTCTCTCTTTCTCATCACGTTCGCGCGAGTACACGACGGACAATCATGTAATTCAGCCACGTTCGTCGCACCGGCGGTGCCGTCTCGGAGTTAACCTTGTCGTTTATATTACGGTGCTACGTACCGTGAAACGCTGATACTTCCTGAGCGACGTCACCCCATCCCCTTCCGACTCTCGAGCTTTTCCCCCCATTTGACAATGAGACAACCGCGTCGAGTGAATTTTCGTTCGTGCACGTAAATATCCACGTGTGCCGTGTCCATAAAAATTCCAACGTCGGAAAATATCGTTCGCGACGATTTTTACGAGTTAAAACTGTCGGATCGTCGGGCCTGCGTCATTGGGGGACCTCGCCTCAAATGTACATCAATATAAAATTGCATCGAATCGTTGCACCGCAGAAATTTACTTACTTCGCTTACTCGTAGATGCCTCGACCATCCCGTTATGCTGAATAAATTCGATAAAACGCGAGCAAATATCGGGATTTTCCGAGATTCAAAACGTCGCGAGAAAATCAGAAGAATGGACGGACGAAGGGAATGAGTGTGGCAGATCGAAAGTGCCTCGAGGCACTTATATATATTAATATACATGTATATATCCCCAACCTCGGGAAAGCTTCCAATTTGCAAGTTTCTCTCCTCTCGATACTCGCAACTTTTCTAATAAGTGGCCCCCCCGACGGTGGTGATCGAGCGGGACGAGAAAAGCCGAAGGCCGGGGCGTATGGGGACGGTCGGGGGCCCGGGGTTCGAGAGATTTTTCTCAACGATATTCATTACTGGTTCGCGTTTCGGCGTGTATCGAGCTACACTTGCATAAGGAAACTGCTCGATCGCGGTATACGTACCTACCGGTAATAGCCGAAGGGCGAGCTAAGAAATAGCTTCGCTCTTCGGAACCTCGTCGCTCGCGATCGTCTTGCTCCTCGTCCTCTCACTCTTATCGTACTACCCCGCCGTTAACCGTCGTTCCCGGGCAAGACCGGCGAGCACGAACGAAACATTCTTCGAGTGCCTCGAGCTTAAGTGCGTCGCTTTTCGAGAACCAACGGCAATACAGAAACCTCAGCAATATCGTGGCAGAAGAGTTTGAAAAGTTGGTCCTATATAGTCGACTTACGGTATTACTTATCCACTTATATATATAACGTGTACGTCGCTGCGAGGAGCTGAAACGTGAATCCATTTCCGAATGCAAAGCGTCTTCGTTAACAAAATCCTTCGTCGAATCATTCGGCAGAGGATGTTTGCTATTTGCATCGTCTGACGCAATACTGATCCCTGCTACTGTGACTGTGTACATAAAAATATAGAATTTATTTTACGTCGTAGGGCTCTGTCTGTTCCGTCACTGTCGTAACTACTTAGATATCGCAAGAGTTGTTCACGTGGGACTTTTCGAAGTGAGAAAACGAGTCGCGTCTTCGACCTGACGTACGTCGTGTTTTGTCGAAACTGCAGTGGAAAACCCCTCGGTCCTCACCATCATTATCGGCAGATGGGAGACGATTCGCCGTGTCGCAACCGAGATGCTCTAGCGCGTTTCTAATTGGACCGATAGGAGAGTCTGTACACGAGTCAGATACGAATTTATCGTTGGGATAATGAATCCCCGGAGAACCGGAAACAAGTCGGATCGATGCTTCGTTTCCATTCTCATTGACCCTCATGTGATTTTGCCCCGTTCGTCGCATGGTTCTTATTGGGGCTTCCACGCCGATCTTAGACCCTATTTCGAGCCCATGCGACACGACCAGGCTCACGTAATATTCCATCTGGATGCTCATAAGCGAACCGCATGCCATACAAAATCCGGGTCGTGTAAGTGGATCCTTGAGTTCTGTGTGGTACGTAATTACTCACGTATTGGGGAAGAGGAAGAGGAACGCCGATGACGGAGACTGGACAATGGAACTTGCTTGGAGTATATCGCCGGGTCAGCCGAAAGCTAACGACCGGTGGGTCATCGCACCAATCGTTCGATGGTGATTTTTCGTAGTAGCCAATTCATAGACTTCTTTGTCTTCTTCTCATCATCTGTTGATTTCAACCCTTACCCTCTCACTCCTCCTATGTGCTTTTCTCGACCATAAACAGGACGCCTCCCTGCATATGGTCTTCATGCTTTCACATAACTCCAAAAACCATCCAACATTCGCTATTCCATCTCCTATTCACTATTCGAATAATCCGTGTCTTATGTCTCCTCCGAACGTCTTCAAGATATAATAATACGATTCGTGATTTATTTGACTTACCCTTCCGAAACGTTGTTACGCCGTTGCTGGCTTCATACTCCGAGCTTATAGTATCCAACCGTACTTCGGCTTCAATCCCTCTCGTGTCTCCGCCTCCGGTTCGCCCTTTAGCCCCATTATACCTACGTCCCACCGTAGAGAGATTCTCTCGTTGGTCTCCCCCGGGTATTCCCGGACCCTGCGGGCTATACGCGCGTACTTCCACACCACCACGACCACCGACGTAACCACAGCGTCCTCCTCCGGGCCTAACCGTATTTCGTTGCGTTACAGAGTAGCCGGTCGACGGTCGAGTCAGCTTCGCGCACCCTTTCTTCCGCTCCCCACCCCCGATCTTCACTCCTCACGGGGAAAAAGAAGAGCTTTTTCTCTCTTCTTCCACGTGCCGCGAAACAATTTTCCGGGTCGTGGTGGAGCCGAGCGAGAGCGGCTAACGTTTCCCGTTTCCGATTCGCCACCTGAGCACGACCAGGGCGGATGGTTGTCTCTTTCTCTGCGTTTCACACTGCGCCCTCTCAACCCTTACTCTGCCCTTTTCCCCGCGTTCGATCTCGTAACATCTGTATAGCGACGCAACGCAACCTTCGTACCTTACCTACACCGCGCGCCGTTCACTCGCCGCCCGTTTAACTCTCGTGATATATAGTCAAACGGTCCGGAACACCCGGGAGAACAACGATCCTCGAGTTTCCAAGACGCGTCGCGCACACACCACGCTCCAGGTGTTTCCCGGCTTTCGTACATCCCCTCGGGAATTTAGATGGGAAATGGAAAATCTATAATTACGAGGGCACACTGCCGATAACGCATATATAACTCGCGTATAATAAACTCACTTTGTCAGTGTACAAGGACGCTGGGTTTACGGTCTCGAAGTTTATTCATGGTTTTGGGACGACAAAAAAATCGGTGATTCAATGGAATGGCTGAGGGTATTGGAAATCTCGACGAATTTTATAGAAACGGGGGACGGACGAGGAGCAGTTGAGAAGAACGCGAAAGGACAGCGGCGTTGTGGTGGTATATCGCTGGTGACACAGTTGGAAGAGCGAAGCACGTTTCGCGTGACCCAAATGTCTCCACGAGACAAAAGAGCACAATCAAAGTCACGTAGATGCCATGATTTTGAGTCGTTAAAATTCGATGACCACGCGGAGTTGAATTTGCTGCTACTGTACACGGTTTAATTGTGACAATTTCGAAACAGAACGCCGGACTTTGGTCGACAATGAGATGTTGATCGCATTTGTTCAGTACCCCTCGAGGAATAGGACCGCAACGTGTGAATAAAACTTTCCATTTTTGTTATGTTCGCATCCCGGGAATGCACAGCAAAGCTTGCCTCAATCTTCGTGAAAGTACATACCTTATTCTTCAGAATACCCATGCGAAATAGTTGTGTATGGGCAACGGTGCGTCTGCCGCACGTGGGAGTCCGGCGGGTCCTCGATTCCGAGACCGGAGGTGCGGGTTTAACTCGCTCAAGTTATTCAATTCGTGATGGTGACGAGGGGTTGGGGGGTCAGGACGGGGGTCGGGTTGTCTCTCTCGCTACTTGTAAATTTATTTTGCAATTCAATCAAGCATCCCCTCTGTTTGGAGCTCGAGTCTTCACCGGGTTTTCCGTATGTACTACGTGTTTGATGGTGTACGCAAAGTTGGCTCCGAGCGAGGTAACCAGCCAGGACCGAGTGCACCGCGCGAAGACGTAAGTACTGGCAAGGATGAAGCTCGAGCAAGACGGAACAAGGGCGAGAAAAAGTGGAGTGAGTGGCGTGAGCAGCGGTGAATCGGGTGGGGAGGGAGGGGGGGGGGGCTGGCACGTGTGAGGTTCTGGAGAACGCCGGGTCGGCTGGTGTACAGGCACGAGTGGCGAACGTCGAAACCCGTCCTGCCGTTCCCCTTCCCAGTTTCTGCGTTACCTCGCTTCCGTACAAGCTTCGCGTCGAGCTCGAAGAAAGTTTTCGCCCTCGAGGAGAAGATCGAGGGTTTGAGCGTCGAGTTGCCACTGGCTCCATGGTGCCTCGCCAACCCTCGCGCGACCTCCACTCTAACCCCGTAGTTTTTAGATTTTCTGTTTACGAATTTTCTTCCCTCGTTCGCACCCCGGCTCCTCTTCGCCCTTCGGCACCATCGTGACGCCCAACACCAACCAGCGTTAGCTACGGCAACGCGTTCCGTTATTTTATTTTTGTTTTTTTTTTATTTGCCTTTTTTTCCCGTTTTGTTTCATTTTTCTCGCAAGCCGAGTCCGCTCTCGAACCCCGCCGTGGTCCTCTTTGGGACTTAGCGCGCAGCATCCACAGGTCAGAGAAACGGAAAAGTTGTTCTCCATCGTGCCCGGTTGCTCGCTCGCCCCGACCCTCTCCCGGCATCGGAAAACTTTTTTAGCCCATTGCCACCGAGTTTTGCCGCACCGATAACGCGTCCGCTTTTCCGTGCTCCTTCTCGTTCTTCCCTTCGGTCTCTTTCTCCATCACTCGCCCATGGACGCAGTTTATATCGGTCCAGTTACGACCAAACTCCCGCGAAATATATTATCGATATTTCTGAAACGATACGTGAGAAACGACAGATGAAACCGTCTTTCCGTGTATCCGAGATGGTAAATTCAATTCAATTTCACAGTTCGATTGTAAAATAAAAACTTGGATCAAAAAAAATGTTTCGAGAGTAACACGTTTCTCGGGTTTTTCTCTCACTCTATCGTGACGATAGAAAAAATTTCTGATGCGATGAGCCTCGAGGTACCGAGTTTTACCGTCGGATCACACTTCTCACACATCTTCCAATTACGTTTACGATATTTTTGTGGGCATTTAAGATTTTTTTTCGTGGTGTTTGCGGGAGATTGAGATATCCCATGTTTCGGCCAATTCTCGCGTGTTTTTTTTTAATATTCCAAACACGTTGTCGAGGGGTTATAACGTTGCACGGCCAGTAGTAGCTCAAGGTACGGTCGTAGAGTCACGTGGGTCGTTGCTTCGACGTTTGCGAGAGCTTTTAGTCTCTTAATTTTAGGAGAGTGTTGGGAGCGAGTAACTTCCATCGGTGAAGAACGGAAATGCTCGCTGCGTTATGCCCCATAAACACGATAAACACCATAAACTTGGCGAGTGAGTAAGCCTATGCCTCGTCGTGTACGCGAATGGACTTGCAAGCTTGCAGCCGGTAAGTCTGCGCTTGGACCGCCAACGTTGAACACCGCGCTAGACTCCCCGAGCGTATCAACAAACTTTTATCATCTTCTCAGCAGTGCGTTAACTCGTTTCATATTCGTCCCACTCTACGAGCTGTGAACATACCGTTCCTAATTCTCACGTAAATTGATGGGGCGCCACGAATCAACGATTGATCCATCCAAATTGATTTAAATAACGACGATGCAGCGCATTATTTGTCATTCGATTCTGTGGTATTCGAAATATTGATGGGAAATTTTTTTAAATAACAACTGTTGTTGTGGCCAGCAAAAATTGCGTCCAGAGTATTATTATACGCTATTAGTCATCGCAATAAAATATTGTAATACCATGAATACTCAATACTCCCCACTTTTCCATCATTCATATTGTTTCGATATCGACATGGCATTATCAGCACTAATCATATGATTTTCAGAAGCCGCCTTGTTTCGAAATTACCACCCCCATTGTTCGAGTTCAATTTGAGGTAGCACTGTCCGTTCGAATAATACCTCCCGAACGTGCCTCGCCATTACAATTGCTGACAGAAATTCAGACGTCTGTAAAAAAATAATAGAAAAAGAAGAAAAAGAACATGAGACAGACGAAGAAATGTATTACGAGTGGAGTTCTAACCGTCCCGAATGGCTCGAGAAGCAAATTCATGATAGGGGAAAACAGGGAAAACGGCGATAAAATAGGTGGGAAAGAGATAGGGATATCCCGGGGTGTAATAATACACGACGAGATACGTATAGAAACGACTAATTAGTCATACTTCGTCCCTAAGGCTGATAAATTGTTTCGGCATTGCCAGGAGCCACCGTTGTTCCGCGTTCGCCACGTTTAATATGAGCAAGACGAAGGTGGCAAACCGCGATCTCGCTTCCCAGACAAATGTTAATTTCTCGGTGTTGAAGCTTCGGTTGCTGCCTCCGCCGAGGGCAGCACATCGAAACCCCCCTGAACACATTATTATCACAATATATAAGAAATCTATTTGCATAATTTTTTTTCTTCTTATCATCTCCTCAAAATCAACACACGTCCAAATGCGAAACTGTTTTGCATTATAAAAAAAAATTCTCTCATTCGATTTTGTTTATTCATTTTTTCACAGCGTACTCACAGTGCACTCAATATGAATTAGAATCTCGCGAAATATCGGTGTCAGGTACACATTTCCGACGATAAATGCGGAGGCACGCGTGACCATTAAGTAGATCCTCTACTCGACGTTGGCCTTTATACACGTGTACGTGTTAACGATGAAAAAAAAAGCATTCACGACCTCCCCGTGTCATTCTTGACGTTTTGTCACACCGTCGCGCAATAACATGTGATAATTACCGGTACATGCATTACACGTCACGTAACGTCACTTCTGCGGATAGGTGACGTAACGCTTTTGCATATACCGCACCTGATCAGTGATTTACTTTTTTTTCTCCAACCAAGTGAGCCTTCGCACGCATGGACAAATTAGAAAAGAAAAAAAACAGAAACATCTCTTCGCCGAGTACGCTACGACGTTACCTTCGGTTTCACCCTCTAATTCGTAATTTGTGCGATAGCGACGTACGTGAAAAATTCGCTCGTATAACCAACACACCGGTGGCATTACGTACGTCCAAGTCGTAACGTTAAACCCGCACGAGGGGGTCGAGAAGAACGAACCTCCGCGTACTTTACTGCGCGTTACGTACACGTATACGACACAGGAGAAGGAGGAGGGGGTAGGGGGCAGTGCCACATAACTATATCGAATGCTGAGAGGAATACAGTATAACGTTGTAGAGAGTTCCGGTGTGTGAGTCGCGTGATGCTCTCGGTACGACCGTACGCTCCGACGGAATTCAATTCAATGCATAGCAAATGGAACCAGGCGCGGCCTCGGTTGTAACGCGCTCGGTGTTTCCTCTCTCTCTCTCTCTCTCTCTCTCTCTTTCTTTTCCTCTTCCTCTTTTTCCCTCTCCTCCCTCTCTCTCTCACACACACAGCGCCGACTGTTTCCTCCTCGTTCTTCCGTGTATTTCAATTTTTTTTCCTTTTTTCAGTCTTCGTTTTTCGTCGTTTTTCATTTGTTATTTTTTATTTCGAGATAGAGAGAGAGAGAGAAAGTCTTGTTGCACGCAGAGGTGCAAATAAAAATTGTACCGTCGAGCAGTAGCTGGAAGAGAGTCTTCCTTTTCTAGCCGCTTCTGCCCTGCAACGTGGTTAGGCACATGTACTCCATTACTCGGTGGAACCCGTGGAGCCCTAAATAATGCACCTTTATCGCCGCGCGTCCGGTCATGTACAGCCGCTACTACTCGCCTCGCCGGCGAATGGCCGACCGCGGGGCAAGGCGGCGACGTTGAGATCGCGATCCTCGACGTTCCTGAAACCGAGACCCCAACGGGCGTGTACACGTAAGCTCCGTTTATACGGCTTCTTCGGGCAGCTTCTTCAATTTTCCGTTCCCGTACTCCATCTTCGCCGTTTCGACGTCGACGTGCCGCCTGTCCGCGTTGCACACCGAGTCGAAGTACTTACATCCCTCGCCAACGGCGACACTACCCGGTGACGGTAAGCTTCGTCCTCGTATCGTGTTGTAAATAAATTCTCAACCGAGTTCTTTTTTTTATCGAATCCCAAATACACCGCAACGTTGGCCTCAACGTTTATCGTCTACACACGTTAATTCGTACATCTTGATCAGAAAAAACGAAATAAAAACGAAATAAATATATGAACAAACAATTTCGCGTGCGAATGGGAAATAAAAAAGTTTTCACTCGAGAGTGAGGAGAGAGAGAGGTTGATATTCATTTTTCCGGGGATTCCCCGGGCCGAGGAGTGCCGGTTGGAGCACGAGGGGATATATTTTCACCACTCCGTTATGCGCATTACGAGTTCGCTCGAGCTGGAGAAAGAACGAAAAACAAAGAAGGAAAAAAAACACAGAGTGTGCCGTGGGTCGTAAAAGCTCGTAAGGTGGGTGCTGTTGGGTACCGCGCGCGGATATAGCGACCGACCCGGACGCTAGTTTATTTTCACTCCCAATCGTCTCACTCGCTCGTCGGGAATTCTACGTCTCTGTTTCTCCCTCGCTCGGTTCCGCACCCACGTTCCTTGCTCTCCGCTCCGTCAGTCGTATACCGGCAATACGGTATGTACCGCGAACACATGCATATGACAGAGAGCCGCGTGCGGAGAAAAATAGCGACTGGTGCGCTTATACTGCCTGAGGTGTGGCGGAGAACTGGGGATAAGAAAAAAGGCCAAGAAGGACCGGAAAAAATAAATAAAGGGACGCACATAAATTTAACGATTCCAGAGGCGCGCAAAGTCCACGTCCCTCAAGAGCGGATCATGCAAATGTATGACCGAGAGGTGAAGGCTGGAAGTACGTTTAACCGTCGACGGATATATCGGTATATACTCTATCTTTGTGACAGCTTGAAAAATAAAAGATAAACAATAAAAAAAACAACGGTGAGAGAACGGAACAAACGACGAAGGGATGAAATGTGGCCAATTGGAAAGACTGACGTGACGGAGTTACGATCAGCGGTCTGCGTTATTTATTTGTGTCTCTATAGCCGGAGCCGAGCCGAAGTAATACGAAGAGTGAATAGCTATCGATCCAAAAACAAAAAAAATATATATATATGTATATCAGCCACTGTTTATTTTATTGTATTTAATTTTGTTTTCTATTTTTTTGTTCGTACTTTTATCCAGATGCGTGACACGATTTCTCGGTCGTTCAGTTCTATACATTATTTTTTTCTCATCGAGTATTAAAGTTGAAATATCCATCGACTCCCGGCTGTATTTGCTCCGAAAATGGTTTATAGTGAACGATGGACAGAAATCTAGTACATCGCGAGACATGTCGGAAATGGAGAGGAGACAGTCTTGATGGCGGCGCGGCGAGCATCACGGAGCCGTATCGTCGCGTACAATCCTTTTAACGCCTCGATACTGGTCTGGCACGTTGACTTTTTTTTCTCGCTGCCACGACGTCTGCGGGGTTCACCGTTCCGTTCGTCGTCGATCTTATTTCAGACGGGAAGACGTGTTTTCGGCGCATTTTGTGCGGTGTACACGAGTGAAATCAATCCGCTTACCAATATAACGTGCGGTCCAACGGCGAGTGTCTCATCGTGTCCAGGATGGACGAGCCAAGCCCAGGGAAACATCGAGTCCGGTCGGACCAAAGATCGCAGTCTCAGAACGAGCAGATACGCCGTGGCGACGAGGAAAACCTCAGACCCGTCGTATGGTCCAGCTTCAATCGCATTAGCAAATTTCTTCTATCATTTCGCTCTCTCCCTGCCCCCCTCTCTCTCTCTCTCTCTCTCTCTATCTATTTCCGTTTATTTCTTCCCATATCCACTTCCATTCCATCCCAACGAGAGGGGAAAAATAATTTTCTTTTATTTTTACTTTTACTTCATCCATTTTTTCACTATCCTACGAATAAACCTGGCGTATCATTTGTTATAAAATTCCATATGACGCCAGTATCGAGAGACCTATTTCCGACGTTATTACGGCGAAGCTTGTAACGGAATAAAATGACGCTCCACACCCTCCCCTCGTTCCCCCCAACGTAAGAGACCACCCGTGCCACGTGCAGGGTTTCGTTTTGCCGAAGAAAGAAAAAAAGAGAGAGGACAGAAGGTTTTTCGAGGCCGCGAATGTACTGCGCGGTATCTCATCGTCCTTTATTCCTTCGGCCATTTACGTCCGGTGTAGTCCACTCTCGCGAGCACGGCCGACCGAATGACCAATAACTCGACGCCTTATCCCCCAAATTAGACGTCCGCCGACTTCTCCTCTCGTGCTTCTCTCCTTATCTCGTCGGGGTGCCCTTTCGCGTCGTCCTCTTCGCTCCCAGGATTTTATTTTTATGCTGGGCGGGCTGGTAATGGTACCGAGGGAACGTAAGCTAGCCGCCTCGTGCGCGAGCAATGGAGAATCGGCCCCGTACGCCGTCCGACCCTCCACACACTGGATGATATCCCAAGCTCCGGGGTACTTCGCGTCGCAACCCGCAAACCCAACACACACGCGCGTAACTTATATACACGTGTTGCGTACATTGTACGACTGTAGTGTGTCACAGACGTAAAACGCGTGACATCACCGAGTTGGAAGCGCAAAAGGGAAGCTCGAGCGGTATATATATAAGCAGCGGCAACGCAACGAAGACCATCTCAGCCGGTCTTCCCTTCGAGCCGGCTGTCACTTTTATGCGGTCCTCTACATGGACGTATATTTTTTTTATGCTTCCATGGACGTTGCTACTGGGGCTTCGAGCAACGTAGGTACATACGAGTACGTCGCGTCCGCATTCTGGCTTCAAAAGCTAGTGCGCGATCGTTTACCTTCGTCCTATGGCTCGCCGAGAACGTGAAGAAAAGAAGCAAAAATTCAACTCACCGTGAATTTTCTATAAAAAAGCTCTCTGACGTAGATACAGACTTTGGCGTTCTTGTTCCGGGTCTGTCGGTTTTTGAAAAATATTTTTAATTGCCCGCAGCTGCGTCTATGACCCTGCGCAGGATCAGCCATGAGGCAGTCGGACGGTCAACAATATTACGAAGCTCGGCAATGAATCATTGACGGTAAAATTGGACTTTGTGCATGGTTGAGGGGTTTCAATCGTGCGTACCAAAATAGAGAGCTTAACGAGTTCCCTCCTCCCTCCGCCCCGATTGCAAACGAAATTTCATCGAGCAGCAACCTCTGATTATCATGAATCGTCGTTCAGCTGAAAATGTTTCAGACTTCCACGAGCTCCGAGGGACGAACGGACTGCGCACGATATACGATTCTCCTCGGAGTTCCGACGAGCATCGGGCAGAACGGTTAAGCGTGATAAAGGGGTGGGAATATGGGGAAAATCGAAAGAAACAAAGGCGTAACGGCCGCGCGATGGTAGGTATCCCCGCGACGATCCCTCGGGGGGTGGAAATGGGGCGCGAGAGGGTTGAGAAGGAATCGAGTGAGGGAGAGGAAAGTTGGGAAAGCACGCGGTGAGGAAGCGAGAAGGAGATGGAGAGGGAAGGGTGTGGAGGAAGAAAGGGGTGAAGGCGGGGAGAGAATGAGCGGCGGCATACCGTCTGGGAGGCAGCGGGAGGAAGTTATTAGAGCACTTTGCCAGAGGTTCAGCCTTCGGAGGCGGACGGGCAAGCGAGCGAGGAAGCAGCCGGGCGAACGGGCAGACAGCAGCGCATTACACCGTCCAATATAACTCGGCTTATTGTGGTTTATCGCTTTTGGTCTTTCGCTCTTTTCTTCAGTGGCACCCCCGGCACCGGTGTACCGGGCGTATAACGTCCACGATATATACGTATATATGAACATGCACACCGCCGTGTATATGTGTACGGACTATGAGGGCATCCCCGCGCGTCGTTCGACCCTCGGGGGACATCGTGCGCGTCAGCCCTCGGTTGGCCCGGCGGATCGCGCGATCGAAGTCCCTCGAACTCGCCAACCCGGCGGCCACACGCTTTTCATCTCGTGCGAGAAAATTCGATGGTACGGCCAGATCTGCGCTTGCACAAGAGGACCGACCGTAATTGAAGGAGAAAAAAAAAGAAATCATTCACTGGCTGGTACTCCATCGAGACGTCGTCACAAATGTGGAGTCGTAATGAGAATGGAGAGAATTGATGAAGAAAAAGAATAAATACGGGCTGCTATGAAGCTCCAAAAGTCAGTGGTAGGCAATAATGAAACGGAGCGATGGCAGTTGAGCGAGCATCCGAAGTTCGTCGCTCTTTGCGAAAGCTTAAGGGCTATGTGCAACGTGTCGAGGTCTCATAGTAACCAATTTTATTAGGGTGTAAAATTTCATCGTACGGCCTGGAAGCCAGTGTGTTTTACGCGTAATATATATATTTTTTTTCAAAAAACAAATTTACCTCGAAGCGTATCACACTGCAATCCTCGTTTCCGGGTGGAAAGGATCCGCTGGAACTTCGAGTCCAGGCGACAAGCGGGATGCGAATGGACGGATGTGCAGAAAAGCGCACTGTACACAAAGTGTGTTTCGTTGTTCCACGTTTTGTGATGGCGCAGCCGACTTGACAAAGTGGCGGACAGTAGCCGGTAGGTGGGCGAACACCCTGTAAAATATCCCTCGGGACGATTGTCGAGGATTACGGCGATCCTTCCCCGAAGGAACGGCGCGCATCGTGGCTCGCGTGTCCAACGGTCGTTGGCTCGCCGGAGAACCCGGCGAGGGCCTTGCTGTGTGTGGCTATACGCCACGCTGGGCCGACTTACGGTCGCCAAGTATTAAATCCGCTAAAAAGAATGGCCACGAGACGCTGGTTCACCCCGTACCCACGTACTCGATCCTCACCTGGCACTCGTGCCTCATCCCTTCGCGCGACAACAATTGAATAAAGCGAGGAAAGCAAAACAAAAATTAAAGGAGAAATACCGGGTGACTTGGGATTATAAAAGGAGACATTTAATAATGGAAAATGTTAAATTTGTAGGAAGTAGAAAATACAGAAAAAGAGGGTTGAGGATTAGTTCGACACAATTAATAGCTTGTAAATAAAAAATACCTGGTGACGTTTTTATTGTAGCGACGACATTTAATAATCTAAAAATGTTGAATTTGTGGAAAGTAGGGAATACAGAGAAAGAGGGTTGAGGATTAGTTCTACACAATTAATAGCTTGTAAATGAAAAATACCTGGCAACGTTGTTATTGTAGTCGACGACAATTAATTATCTAAAAATGTTGAATTTGTGGAAAGGAGGAAATACAGAAAAGAACGGTTGAACATTAATTCTCCGCAATTAATAGCACGTATGACGAGAAATTAAAAATATAAGATCGTACGATTCTTACCATTGTAAAAACTATGGTTCATCCTATGTAAGTGCCTAACGACTATGAGATCATTGAGATCAACGATATAATAAGACACAAAACGATGAACGTTATGATGTCGCAAAATTATGTGAGATAACGATAAATACATACTCGTAAACGAATTCTCGAATCGCACGTTCAAAAGTATACCGAAAAAAAGTAGAATACTGCATCAAGGTACACATGCACGTAGATTGCATAACGTACGCGTTAAATTCACGTGCTGCCGTAGCTTGTGATCAATGAGATTCGTGTGGGAACACAATGGGTGGGGTGACCAGGGTGGCCCAAACCGTCGTCCCTACGGTCGTTACCGGCATTCGAGATCGGTGTTTTAATAGTCTCCACTCGTACTTTCCACCATCGCACCTTTTATTCGATGTGTGCGAACCGCGCGTTCCGGGTGCCGGTGCTCCGTTGCTCTCGTGCTGGCTGACGAAGCGGCGGCTCGTGTAATGAACAGTCCGCTTGAGCTTGAACGGGACAAACGGGCCGAATGACATATTACCGGGCGTGCGCGTTCGTGTGTATCGTACCACCGGCAGCAGCAGCAGCAGCAGCAGCTCCAGCGGCAGCATCACCATCACCACCACCACCGGAGGGCGGCGGAACGACGGCCCCGGCTCGAGCAGCATCCTAGCTGGACCGAGGGTGGGCCGCTGTCGCTTGCGAAAGTGAGAGTGAGAGAGACGAGCGGACGGCGCTGGTCCAACTGGAGTGGGAATGTGGAGGACGGCTGGGCAACGAGCTCATGGGGATCCTCTCTCGTAACAAAACCAGTGAACGAGCGAAAGCGAGAGGCACGGAGAGTATGGCGAATGAAATAAAAATAAATGAACGAAAAAAAAAAAAATAAAAAAAAAATACGCAAACGCACGAAAAGTACACGAACTGCAGAAATACACTCCGAATCGCGACGGTCGACCAATTGTAACTCCATTCTCGTTTCGTTCATTGCCACGTACTTCGTATGACGAAGGTTGTTGTAATTTATCGTAGAAGAAAAAAAAAATGCTTGTAACATGGGATTATGAGAGATCGGATATGGTCGTTAATTTGCATTTTTTTAAAACGTAAGATTTAATCGATTTATTTATATATTTTTAGTAATTTGAAATTATAGGTTGTCGGGGTATGCGATGGGTATCTGGTTTCGTGATCTTACGACGAAAGCGGGTCTTTTCGAAGCTTTCCGAAGAAACAACGTGCACGCCGTGGATACAAGGATACGGAATTATGGACCCGCCAAGAGCGCACCGATTCTACGAGCCTCGTGCCTTATCTTTTCACGCTCTATCGTCCGAAGGCCGAAGCGGTGGAAGGACACTTCGTTCGTTGCTAACATTGCAAATCATCGATAATCCAAGCACCGCACGATGTTGGGCAGGGAACTTTGGGAATGAAGTGCGATCGGGAAACCTCATAAAGTCGTAACGAAAGATAACGAGACTTTTGTGCCACCGTGTAGACATATTCGTATCGACGATACGCTTTATCTGCAGTACGCGGCTGACCTATCGCCATGAATACGATTCAACTTCTTCCATGAAAGAATAAAGAAGAAAAAAATCGCAGCCTGTTTGTCGATATTTTCTCCAAGACTACCAAAGCATTAACAATATTTTTAACGAGACCTCGCGAAAGTATTCGATAAGAATGTAAATGAAAAGAGAAACAAGACGAAAAAAGTCAGGTAACGAAAGTAAAAAGCCGGTTAAACCGGTTCGCCGCGACTCCGTCCGACTATCTTGTGTTAGTCGATGGTTCTTCGCTCTCTCAGCTAGTATAACATTAATGGCCCTTTAATCCCGCCGCTCAGAGGGAAAGACCGGTCTTTCCTCGTATCGTATCGCCACCACCGCGAGGCTCCCGAAAATTCGTCAAGAAAAAAAAAATACATAAACGAAATCAAGAACCGCAAAATGGAGCCAAGCACTTTGAACGACGCCAACGTGCGCGATACTCGGAAATGAGAATAAAAATCTTTAGGTTAGCGAAACCTCGCATGTGGATCGCAACGACTACTGTCCGATATACGTTTTCCGCGTCCTGCCGGGGACATACGTCGGGCGTATTATAATATGATTAATATGCGGGAGGGATAAACCGAGAGCCGAAACGCAGCCAGAACTACAGTTCCGATAACGTTGGCGCGCCGAAGGTTACGCTTCGGAACGAGCCACGACGTCGCCACTATTAAGACCAACGAAATATACGAAACCGTGGCCGCTATACCGGCCGCGTCCCGATAAAATTATTATCACAGTCAGAAGAATTTATGACGTCGGATTATCCGTATTCCCACTGCCACGTTTTTCCACGTGATATATAACGTCGTATTACCACGAAAAATTGTGATATTCCAACTTCTCGGATTTTTGGAATCCATTGTTCATCGTGTCATCGAGTTCATTGCTCGTTCATTGATTTTTTCTTCGTGGAATACATCGTCGAAGCGAATTCCATCGACGTCTCGTCCGACGATCCCGCGCTTCTCGACCGAATTCTCGAAAAATAACGAAAAGAATTTCTTATCGCCCGGATTTATATTCCAGGACACTGTCGAAGTTTTTGCGACTTGCACGATTCGATCTCGGAGCTTTACTACTTTCGAACCAAACTCTCGCCGTCGGTGCACCGAGTGCGCCAGGTGGCTAGTCGATTTCACCGAGCTCCAATGCGTTAAGTTCGGACGAAATGAAAATATGTAAGCGCTGCACTCAACGTATACCATCGATACAAGCCCGATATTAGCCTTTACGGCTCGGTGCGCTTCGAGCTGAACGAAAGTTCTGCGGATGAAAATTATTTTTCTCACAATTTAACAATATTTCGTCCATATTCCGACAATTTTTACGACTTACGGCGACATCTCGATGCTCGCGACTTAGAACAATCTATCAAATTGGGTTTTTTGTCAATAGATTAATAATACTCAAGAAAAAATGATAAATAATCAAAATATATTTCTATACATTATATATAATTATTTTTGTTACTGGGTTCCGTTATTATATTACAGTTGTTATTTGATGTGTCCCATATATAAAAATAGATAATGCAAGATTACATTCATTATTCTGTCGATATTAAGTTATTGCTTTCGGGCTCTATTTGTTGAAACGGGACGACATTATCGGTTTACCAGAGTCAAAAGTCCAGTTGCTATCGTCGAAGCGACATTGTCCGATGGTTCACACACCTTTCAACGAAACTCACCAATGACCGGGCTGGCCGTGTACGACCGGATCTTCGATATCGCGCGAGAAATTGATTCCGCAAAAAGCCCGTGAAACGTCGTGACCAAGGCGAACGCAGTCTCAAGCAAAACGAGCTGAGTAAACGGGGGGAACGAAGCGTCGACCAACGTTTCACGGTGCAACCAAGGGGTCGCTACGGGATTTCTCGGCAATAATGTGTTTAAGGACGATGTGTAATCGTAAAAGCGTGCGAGGTAAGTGCGAAAGAAGGTTTGAATCGGTATACATACAATACACATTCTCCACAACGAAACCGGTTGTAGCACTTTGAAAATTGTCTTCCGCAACAAATTCGAGGGTTGTCCCGACGACGCTCGACTTTCTTCCATCCACCGGGTGTAATCACCGGGTGTTAATACGATTGTTCGTGTGTGTTTGTGCGGGGATAATGGCCGCGACGAGAACGGGCACGAGGTCGGTGTAGGGTCGTTGAACACAAGTCGAGAGGACGAGAAAGCAAGCGAAAACGGAGGCAGAACCTCCGGAGAGGATTTCAAAGCTGCATAGAGTCCACCTACTAATAACCCGGCTCTCGTCTACCTATGTTTGACGGTATCGCGTAGCAAGCACGCAAACGCGATCGCCCAAGGGCGAGAGTGCAAGTGAGAGAGAGAGAGCGAAACAGAGATACACGAGGAAGAAGCCGAGAAAGTCAAATTTTGGACACAGGTTGTATTCAGCACCGGGGGAGTTGAGGATCTCGGAGTTGTACGCTCTTCCTCCTTTCCACGTATGTGTCTGTCACGAGACTCCACGACTTACCACTCACCGCACAAAGCTGCGCGGCCCGCTTTCCATACCTGGCACACTTGCCGCGAGGTTAGTTTTGGCGGCGGTAAATGTCCCAAACCCTCGACCTCCTGGAAGGGAGCCGGTGAGAAGGGGGCTGTACGACAGGCACCTCGGTACGCGGGGCTGTATAACGGTACGTAGGTCGTATACGAGATGTTCTCGCAGTAGGTTTAGGTATAGTTATAGTTTATACGATGTAGCGTGGGTAGTGCTGTCGCTGTTTCGCGGACCAAGAGCTGGAGAACGTTGCAGAGGTATAAAGGGAGCGTGAGGAAAGGGGTTGAAAGGATGGAAGGCACGGTAATATGCCGGTAAGTGCACCAACTGCCAGCCCGGTCGAGCTCCTTTTCTCCCTCTCTCAACTCTCACACTCTCTCGATCTCTGTCTCTTCCTTTCTTTCCCTCTGTATCTTCGTATTCTCGTCTCTGTCTTGCTCCGTCTGTACATACATGTATATATTTCCCAGTGGTGAAGCTTCCAACGAAGAGCTTCGGCTATAGTGAACCGCCGGACCTATAGTACAACACCGGACCTATATACCAGAGGGCGAAACTACCCCCGGGGTTCTTGGGTCACGGCGAACGAGCAGGTTGCGGCCTCGCAGCTTTCTCCGCTCCCGAGCTTTCCCGCTCGCTCCTCAACCTCCCTCTTTCTTTATACTTCTGTGTACAACGGAGCACACTCTCGCGGGATGTTCGTGCTCATGCCCCCTCCCCGGTATTTCCTCCCTCACGTTTACTCTCCCGTTTCCTTCTGAACTCGATTTTTGTTTCGGCAATCTTCTTCTTCGAGCAACTTTCTTCGCCCGCTCGCACACAGTACTTTCCTCATCCACTCGGGGGATGGGCTATTGGTACTTACATTCGACCTTACAGCCGTTCTACATTCACTTGTTTCGCCCGTTCGAACGTTGCCTCCTCCACCGGGCTTAAATGGTTACTGCGGCGTTTTCCACCGGAAAGTCGTTGAGTGTTTAGAGATGGCCAGAGATGAGGGCCAACGGGTGAAAGGACGTTCGCGATGGTGTCTGGCGCGCTGGCGTGTGTGTGTGCGCGCGAGAAAACAGGCATGCAAACGGCCCTCGGCCCCCTCGCTCATCCGGACCGTGGGCACCCGGCGTAGGGGTTGCACCGACTGTACGAGACTTCAGTGCCGTACCAATAAAGTTGATAGTTTAGTTGGATGGGCAGAGTCGAAAAGGGTGTACGGGCCAAAGCGGCGAGTAGTTGTCGCGTCTGCAGACTCCCGAGACTTTATGCTAATAGAAGTTGTTGTCGAGCGTGCGGGCCGTTGTTGCTTTCCCTTCTCCGGGTTCGGTTATCCGCGCGTTGCTATGTACCCCGTTTGCTTTGCCGGTCCGCGCGAACTCACTCGTTTCGGCTTCTCCTTTAATGCGGTATGACGCTGTTTCGGTCCTGAGGATGCTTCTTCGGCACGGGGGAAACGTTCTCACTTACCCCGACGAGTACTCCCGTCTCTCGAAGCAACTAATGGCTCATGGAAATGAATTTTTATGCCTGCAGATGGGTTTGAATTTCATTCGACAATTGTAATAAAAGCACCGACGAAAAGTTCATGTGGAGATTAGATCGACCTGGGATTTTTAAAATTTTTCCAACTGATTCGTTGTGTTTGAGAAAAGAAGATTCGACTCTTTCAACCTCCACTGGGATATCATAGACTCGAGGGTTGTATCGTCCGTCCGCGTGCGTCTCCTCCTCATCACGTCGCTCCCTAGTGGCGGATAACTCGGCGAAGAACACAACGCACCTAACCAACCTGCCCTGTCTCGCCGCGTCTTTCTCCCAGCCGAGCTCTCTCCGCGTCCGTACAAGATTTGCCCATAAACACGACTCGGCCGCGAAATAAGGAGCCACTCAGGCCGGAATTCCGAATTAGTTCCGTGCTCACCTCAAGGTACTTGAGGTGTGAAGTTGGAGGCGTCTAACTTAGTAACGGAAGAACAATTTCACAACATCCGCCCCCGTCGTTTCGGGATTTCTCCCTCGCTCGCCCGTATCTACATTACCGTGTCTCCTTTTCATCCACTCGCGTCTTTCTCATCTTCGTTCAACCCCTCAATTTTCTCGCTCTCTCAGCCTCTCGCGGACTCTTACTTCTCGGTGAAAGCTTCTCGCGACTCCATCATGCTCGCTTTCTCTGCTATCCCCGTACCAACCTCACGGTTGCAGCCTCTTCTTCTTCCTCTCTCACTCCGGCATCTCCCCCCGTCTCGCCTCGCCGCTATTTTCCTCTCGCATCCGCCCTCGGCTCTGTCGGTGCGGTGCCTCCGCTGCTGATGCTGCTGCTGCCGCTGCCTCGATCCGCGGCCCCGTTCTTGGCTTGTTCACTTTCCCCCGTAATTAATTCAAATTCCACCCCGACCACTTCCGCGGCGCAGTGGCAACTTCGCCAAGGGTCTCGGAGCTCGTCAGGTAGACTCTTCTTGTGCTACTCGCAATTTCGCCACCCGGCGTTGAAAATTTTCTCACTTTTACTCCACCGTACACGTCTATGCGTTTCTCGCTATCCAACCTGTCCGGATAAATTTTTTATTATAGATATATATATCTGAGATCCGACGATTTTTGCTTATTTCTTTCACTCCTCGCCGTCGCTGAGATCCATTATGTACTGCTTTACGCGGCTATTCAAAATTCTCGCCTTTTTTCCGGCAACACCATTTCTTTATTCTTACGCTTTCGACAACCACCTCGAGGCTGAATTGAGTTAAATTTTCATTTCTTATTTTTTATTTTTCCGAATGATCTTTGAATCCCAAGTGAGTCGGGGTTTTTTCAGCGCCACCCGTAATAAAATAATTCGATTTAATGATAGATTTTAATGCACATCTAAATTTGTCGAGACATGCTCGTTATATCGGTTTGACTTGTCTGGTGTTTAAGCTTCAACTCTCTTTTGTATCGTTCCCCACCCTCTACAAGGGTATGCATCGGATACGTATTTCTGACTTTCACCGTTTGGCCAAGATCGACGTTTTTCTCGACTCGTTATCCTTCCTGGTGAAAAAGCTTTTCTCTCGAAGCACGTAACAACCTCGTCGCAGTCCCCGGACGCGACACGGCTATCCTGAAACCGTCGGAGAGATCCGGCGAGTCGATCGAGTCACTTTCGCTAAGCCCGAGATAATCGCCTTCAAACCCGACTACCCTCTGCTCCAACGTCGAACCCCGACATCCGGCAGAACCGACGAGAGCTCTTCTCCGGGTGTCTCCGTTTTCGTCTTAATGCCAATAGTCGCAGCCGCGTTCTCCGAGCGCACCGGCAAACACTTACATAAACAGCATGCCCTCTGTAACTACGTGCAGTATACCGTACTTGGTGTTAAAAACCCGTTTATCGTGCTTTCGACGGGCGAACTCGTTGGCGACATCGCAGTCGCGACTAGTCGAGAGCTTTACCGGCTCCGACGTTGCTGAAGTAGGCGTATTATCCTGTCAGCTCGGAGCTGAGCACGTCATGCAAAGCGATCGTAAATAAGAAAATAGCCCCGACGAAATAGTTCCCGAGCTAGATTGATTCAACGAAAATGATACTCTCGCCTCAAATTTCATCCTCTTGCGCAGTAAATTAATCCATGTGAAACAAAACCCGAATTTTCGTGGAAAAAATGTTGCTGGTGAAGCTTCTAACGATGTACGAAACTGCAGATATTTTCGGAAAACAATTTTATGCCTTCTGGAAATAGCCGAGTGGCTGATCGAAAAATGTCGCGTAGTGTACTCTGGAGATCCGAAGGTTGAGGGCGAGCATGTATGAAGACCGTAGAAGGCAGAGAAGAATATGATGACCGGCAACCACGAGCTCACGGAGAGCAACAGTCTCGATCCGTCGTTACTCATCCTCCTTGGCGGAGCGGCGCGAGGGAGGGAAGGGAGAGGGCAGCCAGAGAAGGGCCTCCATTCTCTCGGGATGATAAACGACGTTCGACCCGGGTGAAGCAAGGCAGAACATTACAGTCGTCGTAGTCGTCCTTCTCGTTGAGTTCTGGCTCCACGCTTTAGTTGCGCTGCTACTACGTAAAGACCGTTGGAACGGTCCCGCGATCTTCGTACATACAGAGCCGAGAGCATCGCCCGGTCTCGCAAACCCATTCGCCATCTCGGATTCTTCGTTTCTCGCAACGTTCTCCGGTCGTTCGCGCTCGAGGATCCTGAATTATCCCTATCTTCGGGAGCGTGGGGTCATCGGAGAGGCAATAAAAAGAAAAGAAAGTGCCCGAGGCCGGGCCGTAGCGGAAAGGGGTTAGGGTGTGCCTCCTGCCGACAATGGCAAAAAAAGAGAACAGATGGTACACGCGAAAGTGTGACCCATAGCCCAACGAACTCGCCCATTTGCGTCTACGAGTGATGTCGCATCTTCGCTACGTACTCCATTGCCGGCGTTGAACCATCCCCGAGAGCCGTAGGTTACTGTACGTCCCCACCGATTCTCCATCATTGCTTTCGTCGCCGGCGAACGTCCTGTAAGCAGGATACTCCTCGCACCGGAACAATGTCGCACGAGAAACGTATAATAACGTTAGGATTGCAAAAGAGAACTCTCGAGTTTCATATGCGCACGGAACCTCGCATATATGTACCACCTGTGTGACTCGCGATTTATGTACGATTTATTTACACTCGATGATTTGTCGGCGATTGAACGATTGCGTGACTCAATCGAGGAATCGAAAAATCCGATTTCCGGTCGAAGCTTCGGTGCACGTGAATTTATCACCGATCGAGCACAGCGGTTTGTCGCGATTGCATCGGGGGAGTCATCGAGAGAATGCGCCACGACAGATCGGCGATAGATCCGAATATGAACGATCGGTCACTTGACCACATTGCAACTGCCGCAGTGGAATGTAACTTGGCAGAGAGCGAGACGTGCCGAACGTCACGCTGATTTCGCATGAGAACTTTTGCTCGTGCTGTATATGTGTGTGTGTATACATACATACACGTATATATGTATGAAGAGCCTCGAGGACAGTGAGCAGGCCAGCAGAAATGGAGGTACGAAGCGGGCCTGCGGAATCCCTGAGCGCAGTCGAGATAAGCCGCGAATGACAACATTTTGTCAGCGTACTACTCGCTGCGCTGCTGCCGCTGCCGATGCTGGTTGAGCTTGTAGCGTGTAGCTGTGCTGGATGTGGCATTCGATGGCTCGAGCCTCGGGCTCGCTACAGGAACAAGAGATCCCGAGGGGGTTTACGCCATGCCAATGTATCGTCGCCGTACCGGGATTACCGGGAGTTATCAGGATAGTCCAATGGTTACTCCGACCTCGGAACGCGTACTTCCACGATTTCGCTGTCTCTCTCTCACACGCACGCAGACACTTCATCTCTATCTCCCTCTCTCTCTCCATCTCTATCTCTCACTCAGTGCGTTGCCATTCTCTCGTCCCTGCAACCGACACTGAGGTAGAAGCTCTTGACGTTGCAGAACGCGGTAAGACCTACCGGGCGTTTGCATCCGATTTCCGATATTTGCATCGCCGATACCGCTAATACAATGCCGACGGTAGACGCGAGCATACGTACGATCGTCTATACGGACGTATTGTCGGTGTATCGCACATTCGGCATCGACCTCTCGTGCTTCCACGCGTGTATAAATTACTCGGCAAACACGGCAGGGGGGGAGGGCCGAGTATGCGTGATACGTGGACTGTTGACTGCCTGTTGTACGAACAACAGCGTTGACCAAGCTGTCGAACGCCCGGGTTCTTCGATCGATCTTCGATCGATCTGCTCGTCGATAAACCTTTGGCTTGCAGTTTGTGCAAACTTCGTCGAGACAGTCATGGATGATCGATACACGGGAGTGTATTGAGATTTCGAAAATCCCGGCATGCTCGGAACCACTGGATGATGTTAATTCTGCTGATCGAGTTGTTGTTCTTCATTCTATAGAACTCTAGCAAACTTCTTCTAGCGCAAGCGATGCAACGAATTTTCGTTCTGTAATAAATTTTTATTTCCGTTGAACATTTTTTCCTCTTACCGAAAACGTATTCGCATCTTTTATATTCCTATTTGTTCTTTTTTTGCTCTTTAACGAGTCCCAGAAGCAGAACAAGGCCATCGAGAGCGTTCCCCCGAGACGGGAGAAGCGGGGGAAAAAAACGGCCGAATCAAAAGAAAGAGGATTGCGATAGCCGAAACGGCTCGGGCGCGTGAGCTACGACTGACGTGGGCTTTTAGGGTCTCGTAAATTTTCGCTAAAGTGAAAATTGGGCGAACGGGGGTGGCTTAACGAACTTATGTGTACCGAGGGGACGTTGAGTATGTATGTATATGTATATAATATATATGTACGACTCGTCCGCGGTCTCGTGGAACGCGGGCGCGAGTATTGGAAGCACGCGGCTCACGAGATTCGTATACCGCAGTATCTTCTTCGTCGGACGTCCGTGTAACCACGATTCGCCTTGCGTATACGTGAGCCGTTGGTGTTCCTAACGAGGTTCCGAACCACGAAACCCCCCGTGAGGAGAAGATCGTTCGTCCGCGCAGTCCGACGAACGATCCCCGGCGACTTGGTCTGACCGCGTTCGGCCGTTACTACTGCCGGGTGTGTGCGAGTGAGTGGATAGGGTCGGGGGGTCCCGATAACGGACGAAACGCCCGACGGGTCGGAGCAAAATATTCGAACGAACGTAGATCGAATAAACATTACTCGCGGCTGTGTTCACGGTCGTGACTCAATTGTCCCTCTGTTGTTCTACAATAATGATGTTTCGATCCGTCTGGCGGGTAAAATGAGAATTTAACGTTTACTTTATAAAACTGTTTTCTCGATAAATAAGATTACTGATCAGTATCGACATATGTACATGTATATATGTATACATACGTCTATATATATATATATATATCAGTACTGAAAGAGTAGTATAAATGCCGTCGCAGGGTAAACGTGGATACATACCCGTAGATCCGAAATCTGTGCAAGACTGAAAGTGGAAACTCCGGTCGTCGACGAAATTTTCGTGGAAAAATCTTCCGTAAACATCCAATCTCGTAGTTGGTCCAGAACCCTGCTTTCGTTTCCTCCGCCTCACTCTCTCATTCGGGGCCGCAACTCTGCACGCTCGCTGGTTCTACCCAAACCCCCGCATTAACCCGACTTCTATACCTATATTATCCCCCGTGGTCCTATACCTCTCGCTTCTCTCTTTCTCGTCGGCCCCCTCGCGTCGAGCCCACGGTGGGCGTCTCTCTCGCTCGGACAAAGGGTACGTTGGAGTACGGGTAGCGCAAACTAATCAAGGTAATCTACACTATTTGCACGACTCACCCTCCCGGACGTTACGGCCGCTACGGCCGCTACGGCCCGCGGTAACAGTGTCTGCGCGAGTGCGCGTGTGTACTTCGTGTAGTAGGGATGCGAAGAGAGAGAGAAAGAGGGAGAAAGAGAGAGAGAGAGAGAGAGAGAGAGAGAGAGAGAGAGAGAGATCTTCCGGTTGGTGAAGTTCCGTAGCTGTTGCGGATGCGCGAAAGCGTGAGCGAGAAAACCGTATGGACCGAGTGAAACACGATGCACTACCCCAAACGCACGGATGCAATTGGCTCTTATATATCCCTGAAATACGTTTGGCGTGTGTCAGGACAGGCGGCCGACGGCTGGTGACATTCATGTCGGTGTTGGTGGCCCCACACGTAGCCGAATATTTCCACCCTCGCAATCACGTGGAACAAAAGACAACGGACTGGAGAAAAGAAGGAAACAAATGTGAAAAGACGAGATATCCACAAAGTACGTAAATCACGAGGACTTCGAGTAACAACATTATAATCGGTTCATTAGCATAACGCGTCATCGACGCGCAACGGACGAAAATAAAAAGACCGATAAAATCTGGCCTGAGTGAATAATGTTCCTCCCGTAGAAAAATAGTACAGTTCCGTACGATATTAAAGAACATCGATCCTCATTTGTACATAAAAGTATGTGTGTGTGTTCCTTGAAGAGCGATTTGCCACTGGAAACTCGGCGTTGTATGGAGGAAATTGAACACTCGTGTTTACCGAAGAGCAAGTCGGAGAGTTGGGTAGATGGAGTGAAAACGAGGCTGGTTATCGCGAGGTTGAGAGAACGAAAGAGATGGAGAGAGACCGAGAAAGAGAAGGAGCGAGGGAGATAGGAGAGCAGTCCGAAGCCTTGGATGAAGACGATGGAAGCGACTCTCGACTTCGTGTCAATAGTGCCGTTAAAGCTGCAAAGTACGAAGGCACCTTAGCCAGTGGTGGCAGCAGCAGCAACACCAGTAAAGGAAGTATCTACCGGGTTGCTGCGCGAGTTGTGGAATAACGTCGTGACGGGAACGAGGTACGCGATGATGCGCCAGACGGATTCACCGCACTTCACCTTCTATCCACCTCCTCGTTGCCGTACACGTAGATATATGCATGTGCTCGAGTATTTAAGCTCACCATGGGACGCGACGAAAGACGATGATGTCGCCAACGTGGGTGGAAGCAAGACGCCACGACGTAGCGAGTGAGACGTTGGAACGGTGGAACAAGGACGCCGATAATATATTGCGCTAACAACCACGGACTCGCGAGAGACATGCTGGGACACACAATTATTATAACGGGCAGAAGCAGCCGCCATAGTCGACGCGACTATACGGTATACACAACAACGCGAGGACCGCGCATCGTGGCTTTGGCTTCGCGACGAGGTGGCTGCAACTTGTTCATTACGCTCGAGTCAACTTCGAGTTGGGATTTCCCGACGATGGGCGCCTAACATTTCTCCCGTCCGCGTCGACGTTCCCTTTCCCGCACTCGTCAAGAACCTTTTCCCTCGGCCCTCCGACGCTCTCTCTCCGTCCTTCGCGCGCCCTCAGCCCTTCGCGCGCCACTCATTCCGCTCACAACTGCGCCAGGGACTTATCCATCCCGAGCTTTCGTCGTTATCTCGAGCTCCATTCGCCATCTCTCTTCAGTCGGTGTACATTCGAGAACTTTGTTCTTTTCGTTCGGTGGAAAATTTGTTTCGTCAGATTTGCGGATTGGCGCGGAAGTTGCATCGTGCGGAAGATCGAGCCAAAAGAAAGCATTACGAAGGGCGTAAATGTCATTGATGGGGCGGGTAAGGTAGGAGAAGTGAGATTCTGATTGTCACGTGGCGTAAAACATTACTCGGGCGAACGGCGAACGCTTCGAAATAATCCAATTTCCTGAGGGAATTAAAAGAAAAATTGGAAAAAAACTAGAAAAAAATGAACGAGAAACGGTGACTTTGGATGATTTCGCAAGGGTTCGTGGAAGGCAAGCCGAAGAAGACGCCGGAGCACGTATAGAAGCGGTAAGGAGGAACGCGAGCGCGGCCAAGTTATTATCGAGGCACGCCGGAGCTAATTTACTTTTTAAATAAATCCTGGTAGCTCGTTAACCGCCACGGCGAACGAGAACCAGAGCACGAGGGTGTAGGGTGAAGCGATAGACCGTAGCTCGGGGAGGGTTTTAGCTCGAGCCGCGCCGGCGGCCGAGGAGAAGTCTAAACCGCGAGAGGCGAATAGCGAGTGGGCTACCACAGAGGCTCTTCCGTTCTTCGCGGCTTCGCGGCGAAAAAAGGGGATCGCTGCGGCTGACGGAGAAGAAACGCGGCTGCGAAATACCTAAAAAAAGAATGGAAAGCGAATGAAAAAAAATTTAAAAAAAAAAAAAAAGCTTCGCGAGTGAGAGGCCAAAGTAGAGAAACGAGGATGGGAATCGTGACCGCGACTGCACTCACCAGCGAGAACGCCCGTCGCGTTCTTCGTTTCCCGGATAAATCGAGCACTTCGATTCGCGCAAGGCGAATGGAGAGACGGACAGAGACGGAGACCGAGAGAGTAGGAAGATGCGCGAGAGAAATGTTCGGGCGTAAGAGCGAGAGAGAGAGAGAGAGAGGAGAAAAGAGTTACCGGTTACTCGGGGAAAAAACCCATTATTTCTTCGAGATTTTCCAGTCACAGTCTACCAAATTATTCGATCCTGCGTCGGCGTTGCTCCGTGATTAATGTTTGTCGCCGTTAGAAATTTTCTCTTCTCCATCTCGTGCTACTTGCACAACCGCGAAAGGATCGCATATATCGTCTACTACGATGATTTCCACGTTGACTTTCGCGTTTTTTTTTCTATTTCGTTCGGGCAGTCTAAATTCACGATAATCGTGATTGGTACTCATGCATTTTATATTTTTTTTGAATGTAGAAAGAGCGAGAAATGAATAATATAAAACGGGGTCACGTCGTGCTCCAGTCGATTAAAAAAGTTCGCTGGTCGACGATCTAGCGAACGCGGTTTCGCGTAATCACTCGTCTCTCGGTTCTCCTTTCGCCCCTACTCCGCCCTCCCCCTCCCGCGTCGGCTGTTACCTGAATTAGCCGTAAAAGTTTAACGGATCGAAGTAATTTTAAGCCCGCATACACCAACGGATATCACGGCGGACACGCGATATGATTTATCTTTCTTTTCTTTATTTCAGTCGGTTCGCTCTCTTTTCCACGGTTTCTTTCGAACCATCGATTTCGTATTGCATTCGTGTTTCAACAATCCAACTTGCCGCAAAGATTTAGATTCGTTTAACGGTAACAAATTTTCATGCCGATCGTGTGCTTAATTCGAGACTTGCTACGGCCCCCCCTCAACCCCCAACTCGCCCTTCGGTGGAGGGTCGAACGCCGGCAGATCGTAAAATCTTCGAACCAGTGCCTCCGGCGAAATGCAGTTGGTTCAGCAGCGGCTGCAGCAACGAACCAGGGTCTTATCAAGATCAACGTGTGATCGAGAAAGCCACTGTGTGCGGTACAGTCCTCGAGAAGAATACGGGGATTGTGCAATTGGGGAGCGCACGTATTTATAGTATCTGAATGCATTCGCCCGACGTTGGCTCAAAAGCCTCGCAAGGCTTGTCACGATACCCCAGAAATTAATTCAAGTCCTCTACGCTTCGCAAGGACGCGAATTGCAGTATCAACACGTGATAACCAATCAACCAGCTCGATTATGCCAAAAAGTATCGTAAAATTCCCTCGACCCGTTCGATACGGATAAGACGTCCAACATTCGATCGACCAACTGTGAGTTCAAACGAATCCATGCCACTTCTATCACACAAATTAAAGCTCGATGGCGTTGCAGCTTGCAAAAATTTCACGACGATTTTGTTCTTGGATTGTTACCCGAGCCTCTGGGAACCAGGCGAAGTGATAAATCCCAAAGGAGCGCCACGCCGAGGACCCAAACTTTTGGACATTATTTTTCTAAATAGTATTTCGTGCAATAAAAAGTTTGGTAACTACCAAACTTCAACCTCGTTTAGGGAATTTATATCTCCAACACGGGTCCCTCACGTATACATGGCATACCTTCGAATTTTCAGGAGCCCTCCCCCC
The DNA here is from genome assembly GCA_963971145.1 of Sussaba pulchella. Classification (NCBI taxonomy): domain Eukaryota; kingdom Metazoa; phylum Arthropoda; class Insecta; order Hymenoptera; family Ichneumonidae; genus Sussaba; species Sussaba pulchella. Next base: position 14,442,499 of record OZ020170.1, on the reverse strand, counting down.
TTCCCTCCCGTACTTCCTCACTGGTCTTTGTGAGTCCAACGTGTTGTCTCAGCTTTTTCGACTTTGTCCTCCTCCGCCCCATCAACCGACCTTCGTGTTTCCCGTCTGCTTTCGTTCTTTTATTTTTAGTCTTACACGTTTTGCATGCCCGCGCGAATCTTTATTTTCCTCGGGTGGCCTGAGCCGTGAGCCCTCGCTATATACACGTATACATGACCGCCACTGGCTCCAGCACAACTGTTAACTTCGGCTTAATTGCTTTAATTACGCACTCTCGCCGAATGTTTTGTTTCCTTATTTTCTCGCGTTTCTACGTTTATACCCTTCCCTTCGCGACGTTCTTTTTTTCCCCCCATCGCTGCGTCTACGACGCGCCGCGACCACTCATTTTTTTATACGAAATACACAAAGGTTCCCGAGGAATGTGACCAAGCTAACAACTTAATATCATTCTACGGGTGATACTTCGCATACGTACACTCACGAAAGATTCGGGAGAAGTAAATTGGAAAATTGGGCAAAAAAAATTAAAAGACACTCCAACGAAAAGTAATGATATTGTTCGCGCAATAATCAACAACGATACATTTTATTTTCGAGGTCTGAAAATTTGTATTCGAAAAAATGCTGACACCTGACTACAAAACACGGGTGTGAATTAATTATTCTGGAAAGAGATAAGAAGAATATAATAATACCGCGTTTTATTACGAACGGAAATTATGATCGTTATTACAGTGGTAAGTGATGACAAAGTTATTCGTTTCGTGAAAAGCAACCACTCGACTTTAGGCCGTCCGGGAGGTTCCGGACGTTAACCCAGAAGGCAATCCTACGAAGTCAGAGGAGCTTTTCGAGTTGGTTACGACGATTTATCTTGTGGAATTCGGCAGGAACATCATTCATGAAGTAACTGGTTTTCTGTGCGAGCCGTTCTCCACGCGATACCTAAATATGATGAAGAACGAGATGGAACGAGCGTGGCGGGCTAGGGGAGGGACAGAGAAGTTGGAAGGGAATAAGCCATAATGTTGAAACGTTTTCATCCCCTTCGTTCCGCTTCGAGCCGAGTACAGAATACCTCATAATTAATACGTCCAAGATGACTAGACCTTTCCTTTCTCATCTCTGTGCGGACTCCATTAGCCATCGTACTTCGGCTGCATCTCGATTGCTACGGCAGCAAAACCGCCGAGAGGTTTCGACAATCGCGATACGAGGTTTTGTCTGCTGCTGCGGGAATTTACTTCAAACGTTATTGTTCGCTCCGGCCATTGACTAACAATAGGTTCTTCGAAAATTATCCGAGGCCACGACGATGATGTGGCCATAACCCGAGGATTTCCGATCAGAATAAAAACGAAGAGAAGTCCATTATATGCTTCGACGTGCTTATATTCCCTTTAAATACACATATATCCGCACCATTAAGCGTGAGACGGAGATATTGCAGTCGCAGTATCTAATTGATTACAAGATTGTATTGTTTTTACGTTAAACCGTACATATCACGAATTGTACACGAGCTTTTCATCCGCAATACTGACCCAGGGGGACAAATACTCACGGCATTGCACGTAACGTAACCATTGACAATGGTTATCCGGTACGTACCCTCGTATTTGACTCCAGATCGTAACCATTACCCCCGCTGTCCTTGCTCGGGGTTTGCGTCCGTCGCCCGCAGTTATCTCACTCCTTCGACGTATTTCCGGAACGACGTAGCCACCGGAAAGCCCGGAGAAAAAGAATACGAGAGATGCGGACTGGGATATGGCGCAGCGCGGTCCACGAGAGGTCCACCGAGAACCGGGATATAAATTGGATCAACTGACAGCGAATCTCCTTTACCTCTATATGTATATATATATAATGTATACACATACACGGACGTATGTACCTATGGATAAAGAACACAAACTCGAAGAGACTCCGGTAGGACAAATCGTCGATATCTACAGACGAAACGTTTTCCTGCACCGACGATCTTCACTTCTGCACAAATCCTTCTCTTCGCGAATTCTCATTCTCTCTTTCTCCCTATCTTCGTGGACGATTCCCCTTCAAACTTCTTTCGTCGTTTTGGCAGAGGTTCTCCGCAACTGGCGCCCAAAACTCGGAATTTCACCACCGGAACGCGATTCACGCCGCGCTCTCCGGCTATCGGTGGAATTCGCAGGAATTTTCTCACCACCGCCGCGCAGTAGAAAGAGACAGTATTGCGTCAGACGAATAAGACCGAGCGTCAAAATGACTCGAGCCTTGTGGCGGAGCTTCGCGAGAACTTCCGTAATGCTCAGCCCGCAGTCACGTTGGGTTAAAGAAAAGCACCAACAGCGAAGATATATAGAAACGGTCGGGGGAATGAGAAGCAGCGGCGTGTATGCCGCATCCGTACCGGTCTGTATAAACCTACCGGGTGGTATATATCGTACGTGTAGCGAGAGAGAACTCATGCCCACGGGAATTCACTTAATTTCGTTCTCGTGCTCACTGAATGGTATTCCCGGTTGGAATTCGAGTGACTGTGCTCCCGCGGACCCCGGGTCGCCCTTTCTCGCACTCTGTTTCCTACCCCGCCATCCCTTATCGTGGCTTTACTTACCGTGTTGTCTTATAAACTCCATCTCGGAGTGTTTCATGAAATAACTGACTAATGAAAATCGCTTTTCGTTTATATTCCCCCTGGTTCTTGAGAAAAACGAGTCATCTTTTTAACTCAATCATAATATTCGAATATTTCCGAGCCTTTATTAACTCGAATGAATTCGTAAAAAAACTTTACATCATTAAATATTCGTTTTATTTGAGGGACGCGTCATGTGATGACACTGAATCGTGGAGCAAGCGGTGATGTGATGGCGACGAGATTATTATTTTTTTTTTATTTCAGTTTAACAGTTTAAGCCGATTTATTGCGAGGCCGTTGTGAAAGAAGAAACAATCGTTTGCTGGTTCGAATGCGCAATTTTCTCATCTGCAAGAAAACTGCATCCGTCGAAATATACACCTGACACATAACTCGTAATTCATAATACACTGAGGCTCGAGACTTAAATGTGTACATATGCGGTATGGCTACGCGGCTTCTCCGGAATAATACGAAATCGCGCGGAAAGGGTTGTCGTTGGGGGTGTTGGTTGGTGCGCAACCCACTTGGCCGGATTCCCAGCGTGATGCGGAATAGAGAAGGAAGATGCGACGAGAGAAACCCGGAGGCGAGAGACGCACACGCGCGAGCGTGCGACTCGCTCACTCCACCCTCGCTTCCCGGGGGTTTACGCACTCCCTCGCTCTTCATCCCCGAAATCGTGTTTTCTCGCTTCTATTTTTATCACGAAACGGCACAACGTGCGAGCGAACGCGTCGAACGGGTGACGAAGAATCGTGCGACTGAACGAGGAGAAAAAAACCGGAGCTGAACGTATAAACGCAGACGCGCTTACCCGGGAAATATGCTCTGGCATTATAAAACGCTTCGGAAAATTGTCTGTTTCGGGTTTATTATGCGGAAAAACTGTCGAGCGGTTTCACCGGCACGGTTCATGGAGGGTCGTGCTGCAACCACGTCGTCGTCGTCGTCGTCGTCGTCGCCGTCGTTGTCGTCGTTGGGAACGGCTTGACGTAGTACCGCCGTGAAAAAGGAGTACATTATAAGCTTATTACATACCCTTCCGCCCAGACATCACATTATTAAAATAATCGTATAAACTTGAATTGTATCATAAATATTTATTATTATTATTATTATTGTTATTATTATTATTATTATTATTATTATTATTATTATTATTATTATTATTATTATTATTATTATTATTATTATTATTATTATTATTATTATTATTATTATTATTATTATTATTATTATTATTATTATTATTATTATTATTATTATTTATATTATTATTAAATATAATATTTGCACGTATTTCATACAATGTCTCATGTTCATTGAATTTATGCGTCTCCTCGCGAAGAGACTCGTCGACGTAATATACGATGAAATTAGGAATATACAATTTCTAATAACTCTCCAGCCCATGCTCTAACCGTCGCCCCGGTAGCGAAGCCTGCTGGCGACACACACCACCCGGCGAAGCCGAGGTTCTCGTATCTTCGTGAGACAGAGACCGCGAGACACCGTCGAATCCGAATGAGAATTCGAGTCTGAATCCGAAATTCGATACTACTTGGCAATGTGCCATATGGCACGTGCGCGCCGGTTTCGTCGTCACGACCGAGTCCCCGATGCCCATTCGCCGACGGATATCTTCAGCCTAGAAAATTGCAATCGTCTCGTGAGCTCAGCTTCCTCCCCTATCCTCCTTCCCGTTTTTCCATTTGATTTCCCGGTCAACGGAAATATCGATATATTACGTCTATATCTATATATTATTCTTTAAATCTCAACTGGTTGACAGAAATATCTTTTAGAATTTTTATTCTTATCGGTGTTTCAATCAGGATAGTTAATTTTTTACTTCTGTTTTTTACATCGTCGGCTTATCGTTCTCCCGAGAGAGTAGATCGGTGTTTTATAAGCCATTAGCGCGATTAATGCGAAATAAAAATAGACCAACGTGCATATAAATGACAATGATGGGTAGCAAACAGCCGAATTTTCGGGGTCGTTGCTCGTGACTCGACCAAACAAGCTTATGTAAATTTATTCGCGTCATAGAAATCTGCATATGGGTAAACGCGTGATGGCTATATATATGTCACCCGTGTTTGTAAAGGGAGTACGACTCGTTTCTCGATCCGTCTGGTCACCGCAGTGCTCGCGCACGCGTTGCGCAATCGTCCGTACCTCATCGCATCTACATAGATCTACAACATTTTCCAGCGAATCGTATATATTATACATACACACATATATCGTCGTATACATACGCGAAACTATTGGTACAGAAACGACCCGCGTTACGAAATGATATTTACCGGCGGCCGGAAATCGTCCGACGGAAAAGCTTCTACTAGTCAGAAGCTGCTTCCGCGATCCTACTCATCATCTCTTCCTTTTAGTTCTGACAAGCCGAACGAATAAATGTCACCTCCAGAATTTCATCAAAATTATATTTACACATGAAATTATATTTAGGTTATTTCTTCATGCTTATACAATTATACCATTACATACATTTATATTACATTTGCATAATTATGTTTTTATTTATAACGCGTATACATATTATTACCAAGACAAACATTAATTTCTCTACGAAGCACATTGATAAAATATCGCGGCATGGAATTGCGAGCAAAATTCTGGCATACGATCGGTCCGAAAACTTTCGTTCGTTCACCGATCAACAAGTCGTTTAGTTAGTTTCACGATGGCGGTGTTCGCGTAAGCGGACACCACCGACGTATAATCGAACACCGCCTCGTACACGTGTCGTTGTCGAACGAGTGTGTGTGTAATCCGTGCGATACGTATATAAACCGGCTTCGCGGGTTGACAATGCGAACCTTTGGACCGTCTGAGGTCTCGACCTCGGAATGCCATACGCGCCAAGAACGCGCTCGCTACGCTTGCCTTCGTAAGAACTCGCGGCGGAGCGACACAAGACCGCGCAGTAGATACAGTCTGGTGTGGTCGGACTTGACGGTCTCGTCGCATGGCTACACGCCCAACCGTGACCCGATGAGCGAGAACGAGTAACAACGATGTGACGGTTTTACGGCAAAGTTCACAGGTTTTCCGGTCGACTTCATTCTCGTCTCTGCCTTGTCGCATCCTTGATGACCCTCGACCGAAGAAATTCTCTGTGCTTTTGGCTTAATGGATTTTTTTCTAGGAATATAAGAAACATTATTTTTTAATTCTTTTTTAAGCTACTGGGTTTTATCTATACGAAGCCCATGGACTTGTAATCCGTTTCTGCATTTTTTATATTCTCAGGTTGGACTTCAATGAAAGCTCGTAGGCTTCTTACCGGATATAGGTTTATTTTGAAATAATATTTATTTGATGGATGAGAGGTAATATTTATTACAAATATTGCAACAAATGGAGAGTATGAAATGAAAAATGGTTCTTATTATTTCGACAAATTATAAATATAAAAGATAAATGAGAGAGAAATAATAATTTCAAGGCGAGAATTATTTATATCAGCAATTTCCATTCGAAGCAATCCGAGTTAGATCCGAGTTGTTGTTGCCCCCAAATAAAGGCCGATGGGCTTCCATTTAAAAAACAAAAAAGAACCGATATTTCATAAAAGTCCTTGAGGCACTAAAAGATCCTTTTTCAGTCTCCAAGTACCAAGTATCCATCGTTGAAATCCCGTTGCTGTGTGCTCGAAAAATTCCAAGTTACAAGAATGAACATTTTGCTCGATCCACCCAGTCGGTAATGCTTCACCCACAAGGGATAAAAAAATTCCAAAGCGTTACAGCAAAGAACGTAGCAACGTAGACGGTAAACAATGATGTTGGACAGCGGGCAAAGATGGAGAATGGTCGTACGCGCAAGTAGCGAGTACAATGACGCAGCGTGTGCCACACGGTCGGGAAATATAAGTGGAACGAATATACATTGCTCGACCGGTCGGACCCCTATAACCCGCACCGCCGACGATGCTGCGCCGAGATTCGCGTTGGCTTGTTGGTCGTCCGGCTGAACTGCAACGTGAAAAGCGAATAAAGCGCGAGAGAAGCTGCTTGTCTGTGCCCCCGTGTGGTACTCGCGGTCGACCGCGACGGCTATACGTTTCTAAGAGGATTACTTCGTGGTTCTCGTAAAACCCAGAGTGTGCCGGGAGTACGCTGGTAGATCGCAGACGCGGGCATCAAAGGACCGGATCCATGAACCATATACCCGGCAACCTCGCCATTTCCCTCGGTTTTCTGGAAAACGAAATTTTCACTGTCCTCGCGATTTCGTATTTGCGAGCAGAATCCTCGTTATGTATACTCCGGACGGACACGGCAGTGGCATTGGACTCGGTGACCCGATGGTTATCGACCGAATCAAGATTGTTCGTTCTCTCGATCGCCGGAAATACGCTACGGACCGGCGTTCCTGACGCGCTTGTCATCGCTCACAAAATGTCAAGCCGAGGTTCTGCGTACGACGTAATGAAAAATTGTTGGATGCCACGAATAACTGCGTAACTACGTACGATGCAAATTATATTCGTTGGTACGGATCGAAGCTTGTTGCAGGGCATAAGAATTTTTCCTCGCATCGTTGTTGGGAATAAAAATAATTTTTCAAACGTATAGAAAGAAGATTCTATCAATTTTCATTCGATGGAGCGTTGGCAAATCAAAAAGAACGGGTTGGTCGTTATCCGTGGAAATGGAGTTTTTCTCGACGATTTCGAATACGAGCTTACACTTACGTAAACGACAAATTGTCTTTCGTACTGCTCCGGGGAGTTTGGATCAATGGAGGTTACAGGAGTAAAGGATGTAGATATCGCGTTGCTTCTCCCCGCGAGAAAGAAACCCTGTACACGGAACAAACCGTGAGGGCCAGTTCAAATCTACATCCACACAGCGTCAGAGCTTTCCACCAGCCTGGTAACCGGTGGTCCTTGGTAGAGGTGGTAAGTATTCGCCGCGCGTCCTCCTGAATTATCGCGCTGGTATTCCACGAGAAAATGCCACTAAATCAACCCCCGAGCTGTCCCTCTCACGCGGTTCTCCCGTCGCTATCGTCCCTTCCTACCGGTCTCGCAGTCCTTCTCCCGCACTCGTTTCCCATGCAGAGGAGTTACCTTCGCTCTCGTTTCTCGCCCGTCTCCCTCGTCCGCCCACCCACCGACTCGAGCTTTTCTCGCGAAACTCATCCTCCGCGCGCTCCTCTCTCTGGCCAGCGCCGTCGCGTAGCGCCCCTCGAGGCAAGATGCAAATACGAAGACGTTGCCGTCGTCCGCGCCCGCCTGGTGTTCGCAATGTTATGCTTGTTACAGTGCCTTCCCGCTTCCCCGTCGTGTTGCGCCAGTACCGGCATCCCCGCTGCGCGAGGCAGCTACGAGGGCGGGCAGCCCCGCGGAATTCGGAAGATAGAGAGAGCGAGAGAGATCGAGAGTAAGAGAAACAGAGAGTGAGGCAATGGGAGCAACGCGTGTGAGAGTCGTTCGGCTGAAATATTGTTGCTAAATAAATAACGAACGGTGTAATATGCAAAATTACGAGGTTCTGGGTTTCCTTCGTTGGGGCGCGCGAGCGTTACGTGCCTTTCCTCGCTGTACATGCAGACGTTTTCCACGGTGCGCGTTTATATTTCCGTCTATGCGCGTCTGTGTACGTGAAATACAGACGCGTACCGTGTATCGTTAACGGTGTGTGAGTGTATACCGAGCGTCCCGGTGCCCACGGCTGATAACGCCGTTTTAACTTGGCCTCTTGCTCTCCGGGCTCTCGCGCCTCTCGCCCTGTCCTCACGCTCACCAACGCAGCCGCTCTTCTCGTCGCCCTCGTTCACGTTCAATTGCCAAACGAGAAAATTCACTGCCCAACTACGCGACGAGACTACGTTTATTAGTCGTCTGTCTTCGCCGTGCGCACCGTTTCCCCGCCTGTATTTATATCTCCCAAAAATTTCGAGGAAAAACGTTCGCTCAACCGCGAGTTTTAATTCTCGTAAAATTTTCATGAGAACCCGCGAATAGGATTCGTTATAACGAACGATCGCAACGTTACGAATGGTTACGCCTAATGTCCGGCATTGTGAATTCACTTCGAACCGTTTCGAAATTCCAATATCGCGTAACGGAATCGCGAAGTACGCGTCTTACGTGTTGTATCGTACGATTTTTCATCAATACACTTCGACGTTACACCTGCAGCTTACGCCTGTGAAATGTTGTTTTCCCCGAATCTTCAACTTTGAATTGCGTTCGTGAAACTTCGTTCTTCGGATTTTCCACATTTTCCCATTCGCATATATCTTTGAAACTCGGCAGAGTGCGAAAGCTAACTTTTCAACTACCGACGTGTATGCAACCAACCCCGGTGGCCTTTCGAAAATTCCCGCTTCCAGGTTGTGTGTCTCGCCCCCCTCTTTACCCCTCGTTCAAAACCCTTCCACCACCGACCCGCGAGACCCCGAGCTATGTGCTTTCAACCACCTAGCGCGCTACACCCCCGCCCGAACTACCCCTCAACCAGACGGGGTTGTAACACACTTGGCGCAAAAACAGATCCAGATTCCTCTTCCCGCGGCACTCAGGGACCAAGATTAAGTCGCGACTCGCACGAGCTGTGCGCTACCACAAACAACCCCGTACCATTATACTTCCTGCTGAGTGTATAATGCTGAATACACGACGGAGCTCAAAACTTGTTTCTCTAAAAGGTTCTCAGAGCTCGCCCGGTCTACGTTTGCCTTTGTACAGCTACGTAATGTACAGCACGATGTCGAGGGAGAGGGAGAGAGAGAAAACAAACAATTCACGGTGCAAATAAAATTGTATCTCCTCGACACGAAGTAAATCCGAGATATACGGCCATCGCAAGTGATTTGTTTTTTTTTTCAAAATTCATCTCCGCGGCGCAACCCTCTGCCTCCACCGCCTCCCCCGCCCGATCGTCGACCAATAGCATTTACATTTGCTGCCGTTCGACAAGCTGATTCCGCGTACCGCTTTGACGGTCTCCCCTCGCGTCTCCGCGGGCGATTCTCAAGCCGGTTCGACGCGCGGTGCCAAAACAGATGCTTCGTTATACTTCAATCGGTCGCCTCGTTATCGATGCGGTCGTTCTCTCGTCGTCGTGGATTGTACATGCGTGCGTTATATTCAAACCGGCGTGGAGCCGGGTGAGCATTGTTATGAACTCTCGGTGTATTCACGGAGAGGAAATGGCGAAACGAGAAACGAGAAGAGAACACGTGACGGAAAAGAGACGCAGATTGCCGGGCGATCCTCTCGTGGCGACCTGGCACAGAGAATCGTTACCGCCCGCGCCCGTGAGGGTCACTACGTGTATACGTGTCGTATACGCCTACACGTATATGTATATGCACATATATATACATATAAATACATACAACTGCAGGTAAATATATATAGTTGAATAAAACGCGAAACGTCGCTTTGCTAGAGCGTTATACCGAACGAGCGCAAGCGGCAGAAGCCTAGGATACAATAAATAACGCGACGGGTAAAATAAAGTGGCGTGGGAGAGGAGCTGGTTGCCAAGCGGACCTGATTACCGTCCCGGTGTTTAAGCCCGATGCCGCGTACGCTCAGGCACATACACACACATACACACACACAACCGCACACTCACACACAGACACGAACAAACACGGAGTATACATTGTTGCAGGCGAAGCCGAGTCCTGCTCTCGTCTCTGCAGATCTGCTTTCGTTGTGTCGGCGCTGGTGAGCTCCGTCGACGCTGAAACGGTGTACGAAGCACGGATTCAACTACGCTCTCCGTTATACATACAGATGTAGAATCGTTCCGACGCTGCACCACACTACGATGCAATTCGCAGTGAGAGTTGTGCATGCGCCTGTGTATGTCGGTGTGTGAGCACGTAGGTGCAGCTACGCCGTGTACTATATAGCATTCCGTACAGAGGTGACTGTGGTCCCCTCCCCCGAAGCTACGGTACTATAACGCGACGCTATAGTATATGTTGTTGCAATGGTAGATACGCAACAGCAGCCGCAGCAGCAGCGGCAGCTCGAGAACTGCCGCATCGCCGGGCCGGATATACACGCCGGTACGCTGGTTTAATAGCCACATTTGCCTATCTGACTCTCCTTTAGCCTGGCGCGAGCGAGGACGCGCAACAAGGACGATCTCCGAGGTGTTTCGCGAGAAGGAAGATATCAAAATGACCATCGTAGTCGCGCGAATATTCGCCGTTTCTCGCCCTATCGTCGCGCTATCTACGTCTTGGTTAACTTTGGGTTACCAACTTTGAGAAGTTTGTGCCAAACTAGAAACACTCACAAAAATGCAAACCGGCCCAGAATTAGCGGAACGATGACGAGAAATATTTCGTATTATTTGTGACGACATATTATGATTATTATTATTATTGTGATTATCATTATTATTATTATTATTATTATTTTTATTATTATTGTGATTATTATTATTAATTTATTTATTTATTATTTATCATAGAACGATTCGATGTTACGTTTAAGCTCGAATGTCTCCTTATACAACAAAAACGATTCGCAAATATACGATAACGAGGAAACCACAGTCTGAACCGGACGCGTCTTCAACGACGGCGGTAGTCGTAAAACGGATGAACCGTAGCCGGGTCGACGGCTACCGGAGCCATTTGTATGGAATACGAGCATTACGTTTCCGTCTTGCTTAGGGTCCTATACAACGAGTTGTATTCGGTCCGGTCTCCCAAGACCGACGCTCGATGCGATTTTCACGTATTTGGTTCGAAAAAACTGCGCGAGTGTCTCTCGCACCTCACCCCCCCCTCCCTTTCTCGATCTCCGCATGTCTTGCTTATTGCCTCGCGTTCCTTCGGGGATCCGGTGAATACGTTTCACGCGTCTCCGTCATTAATCTTGATTCTCGAGCACAATGTATGTGTGCCATACATACCGATACAGCCAGTCACGTTGAATCCATTTGAGCCCGGCGTAAGCAAAGGGAACCGCATATATAGATATTGCGCGCTCCGCGTTCTCTCGGGAGTCGAACGGGTCGAGTCGATTTCTCGATTTCTCGCGATATGGGTATTAACGAGTATTGGGAAGAAGGCGAACGAAAGATGGATCGAGCGAGGTCGCGGAATTTGCGAGATCGGCACAGGTGGCGTGGATATTCACGCATGGGTTAGTTACATTTTTCGAAACGTGTAAATAGTATGAAAAGAAAAAAAAATACCTCGAGTGATTCGGATGATAAGCGACGCGACGAAATAAATTCGATCGAGAAGATGGACGATGAAAGGGAAGAAATTCGCATGATTTTTCGGACCTGCCGGATTGTGTGGCGTAAATATCGTCAGGTAGTTTTCTCGTCGTATCGGGATTGTGAAGAAGACGCGAAGAGGGAGCCACAAGGTCTTTGTTACGAGATGGAAAATGTCACCGACAGGGAAGGATTTTGCCGTGGCTATATGTACCACGTACGAGAGTGATAATGTGCAAAGGGCAAATCGGATAAACTGTGCAAACGAAGACCGGAGCCCGGCGCCCGTTGGCCCCGTACCAAAGATCCGGCCGCCCGTCACACGACCAATTATCCCGACGAGTGCGGCGCGCGAGGTCTCGCGTAATTCCGGCACCCGCACGCTCGCCGGAGTGCTCGGGCCGGAGGCTCTGGGACGGGAGCGACGCGGAGGTCGCCGAGATCGCGTAAAGCTCCCACTTGGCAGTCGGCCTGGCCGCGGAGATTCTCTGCCATTGCGCGATTGCACGTTTCACGGGCGCACGAGACCAGAATCAACCTCCGCCCCGTCGGAGAGTGCATCCCCCAGCCGCGGGTGGGGGAACATGGGCTAACGAATGCCGCTAATACGCGAACCTCGCTGAGCCTTTTGGGATCTAAATTAATCGCTGTTTTACATATTTCGTTCGTCCGGAATCGCGATTCAATTCTCACGCCTCTCGCGAATTTATATTCCCGAGTACTTTGACCCGAGAGATACCAACGCGAATCGAAAAGGTTTTATTACCGAGAAATAACGAGATATTTGCGTGACTCATGAGCCGTGGAAGAACCAGAGCTTTTGTATTGCCCTGACGCGTTTAACATATTTATACATACCGCAAGCTATCCGGAGAAACCGCGAGAGCAAACATGACGGAGAGTCCATAAAGCGCGGAGAGTCCTCGGTACCACGGGGATAACGGTTTTCGGCGAGATGGTCTCCAGTCACCAACGTAACGTCGAGAGCACATCGCACTTGGCATCGAGCCCAGCCGACACGCTGGGATGTAAAACTTTCGTAACCCGCGTGGAGCGCACAGCCCTTATACCATCCGCGCTTTTCACCAACATCCCTCGTTCCCGGTTCCTTCCACCCCCCCTTGCTCTGTCTCTCTCTCTCATTCCGAGTTCGCCGATGAAAATGTCGACCAGCGTCCCAGCCCATATAACTCGAGCATTTCCGCATATCGTGAAAGTGGCGCCGAGGAGGATGGTTTCTCTGGGCCGCGCTGGTACAAACGCTTTTTCAGTTTCAACCCGGCTAACGCACCAATTCGGCATGCAAACTCCCCGAGTCCGCGGCGGTGGATGTTTCTGTTGCCGAGCTGCGCTCTTCGACCGAACCTAATGACGACCCCTCGACTGTCGGTGACTCGCGAGGGAGACGGAGGCAAAGGCGGAGAAAAGTTTTGCGAGACGAGAGAGTCTCCGGAAGCTACGTTTCGTTACCTACCCGACGACGAATTAGAGACAGACGTGCTTCGTACCTCAAAGTACCTCCCGGACGGAGTTGCTGCATCACCAACGGGCAACCAGCCACTGCTATGCAAATTTCTGCATTCGTTTGTCCCGTGCTTTCTCACGGACATTCCCACACATCCTCTGGCTACGGATAGACGCTTGATGCCGGCGTTGAACGCGACATAACGAAGCGGGGTATATACCTGAATACCGCGAGAACTTTCCTCCGAGGTCACGCAGCTCCTCCGCTTCCCGCCCGAAAAAAACCCGGTACCGTCGTTTTCGGCTCTGATGTAGGGGACGAAACAATCGATGAAATTACGAAATCTTCGCTTGATCTTTGCTCACGCGTTTTTGGTGATTAATTCTGAGTACTCTTCCCTCCTCTGACACTTCCTGGGTGGGAGAAACTTTTGCTTTTTGAATAAAATCACGATGCTGTCATGGTTTCCATGAACATGAATTTGTTTCGCAGGAAGAAAATATATTAAAACGATTCTAAGAGCCACCTCTTCAAATTTTTAGATTTGTAAATAAATTTGTTGGAGAATAAAGTTGAATCGGTCGTAAATAATACAAGCAATGGATCGATGCATCATGGACTTCAGTGGACCACGAATGTACGGTCCATTTCAGCAGAGTACATAAATTGTACAAAAATAAAAATAATAATAATAAAAATGCTTCTAACTCCATTTCAAAGTATTCCACGTCGTTGATCACAAATGCATCCACGAAATGATCGTGAGTTCGAAAAGTTTGACAAAAGAAACTCGTAAATAACGTAAAAATATGGTCACTCCGACGGAGTTTTAAGTCATCGACCGGGAATCGTTGAGATTGTCATACGCGTCGAAATAACTCGACGGAGTTTTCGATGCGAAAACTTGCGATATCAGAATTGCTCGGTTTTCAAAACGAATCGGAAGCATCGCGTCGAAGACGAGCAAAGCGTTGCCTTGGCTTTTCATCCGGTAACCGCGCGCGTGGATCCGAGCCGACGGGTTCCGATGGATAAGTGGTAGGTCTAACTTTGAGGAAGAACCACGTGTTGCCAGTCGTCTCGTTTAACTCGGTTTGCTCGCAGCCACGATGTGTCTCGTCTCTCACCAACGTGGCAGCCAGAACCTCGCGCCAGACGAATTGTCTGCCATGTCGGAACATTTCCGTGGAAGCTTCAGACACGCTTCTCTTCTTCTCCCTCCTTACCTCTCCTCGTCTGACAATCTCCGGGTTTCGTTCCTTGCGACTCCTCGCCCATCCCCCGCCCTCTTCCCTTCCCGTTGACTCTTCCACCGCATTGGCTTCTGCATTATTTCAATTTTCCTCAACGTTCCAACTCGAACAACCCACAAGTCCAAGTCGTTGAGCAGCCATTGCGTCGTGAGAACTTGGACGCGAATCTCTCTTTTCCAAAAATCATCGAACAACGAAGACGCTTCGCTCGCTGGTTGTAACAAAAGTTATAACAAAATTCATCCGAGCCGTAACACCGAGCTCGCCCGGCATTCGACTGCGAAAATTCTGAAAGAAAAGAAATGAAATGTTTAAGACCGAGCGATGTAATACATCGCGCAGTAAAAAGACGATGAAAATAAATAAAAATAAAGACGAACGTTGCAAAGTTATATCGGAAAATTCAACATATTATTCGTTTTTAGCATTATATTCGTGGATAGAATCGTTTCATCGTCGGCAACGTTTCGAGTCAAGCATTTGCGCATCGAAACTTCTCGCAAGTTCATACCTAAAATCCTTCTCAACTCCGTGAGACGCAGCATCCTGCGGGTTGCTTTTCGCAAAACATATTCCTGGCTGTAAATGCGGTTTTGGCAAGGACTGAGTCTCCGCACTGTTCTCCGTCATTAATCTAGCTTTGCCCCAAAACTGTAGCTAGCCTCACCCCACCTCCACCCTTCGCCTCATCTCCTCTCTCGCCGCATTTTTTTTCTATCACGTGGATATCTAACGTACCGTAATTTATCGCATTGGCGAGTATCAAGGCTTCGGTTAACCCCAGACGTCCAGTGGTTTTGTTGATCTCGCGAGCACCAAGAATTTCGGTGCCAACGAGATGACATCAAACGTTTTGTTCGTTATTCGAAGAAAGTTCGTTCGGTCAATACGCAGCAGACGTCACAGAAGACTGAGTCGCAGAGCTGGAAAAAAGCTTTTGCAATTCCAATAGACATCAATACGGCTCGCAACTACATTTCTCTCAAACCCGAAGTTCCTCGGAGCCTGAATTCATTGTCGAATGTCCGAGTGGATCTTTTAACGCGTTGCGTTACATCTACAGCAATCAAACTGGTGTAATAATCGCGGGCCATGAAACACTCGCGCACTTGAGAGGCACAATTCGGTAGTGCAACGAAGTCACGGCTCGCCGAGCGTAACGAAACGCAAACCCTTCGAGGTCCCAGACAACAATGAATCCTTCACCAATTTTCTGACTTCCTTTCCCTCGCCTTTCTTGCCCTCGTCGACTTATTCATGCGCCCTTCGTGCACCGCGCTTCATCTCCGTGACCGGGCGTTTTCGCGTCGGATGAAAGAATGACGAAAATCATAATTGTAGATCGACGTGATACAAAAAACAAAGATTGTTCAGGTTCCTAGAGCCGCGAAATTCGCGAAAATCAAAATACAAAGCAAACGTCGGTGTTAATGAACACAACCACCCGGGAATAAAGTTGGGGGAATCAGCAACATAAAAAATGTGGAAAAGTGTATAGCGCAGCATCAGGCAGAATGTAAGCTGTAGTAAACAGCGGCAAGTTCACGGGACTCCCCCGTAATAAAATGAAATTAGCCAAGCTGTTATTTCTGCTAGCGGTTCGATACAGGGTGAGACGGCACAGTGGTGCGGGAGATGAGAGGGGGAGGGTGAAGGTGTGACGGGACAGAGGCGTCGGAGGGAGGTTCCGTGGATTCCACAGCGGAAAGCGAACGTCGAGCAACGACTCGCGAAACATCGTCCGACAGGAGAAGCAGGAGGTAGAGCAGTGCGAAGGAGAGAAAAACGGGGTAAGAACGAGAGGGAAACAGGCGTCAGTGTCGGAGAAGAGAGTTCGCGCGGTAGAGACAATGCGCCACCTCGATTTCGCACACCATTGGATTACGATTCGAACTCACCGACGCGACGCTCCACGGGCCCTCGGGGGGATTTCCGTGCGGAATTGGTATCTCGCGAGTATCTCGGGGGCGAATATAGCGTCCTCCCTCTGTCCCTTTTCCTCTTTGTCTCTATCTTTCTCTCACAGAGTTCCATATTACTGCCCTCTCCGTATTCCCGTTCGTCCGGCACACACGTAGTACCGACTGAACACGAGAGGTACCAACAGCGTGGACTCCGATGCCGACGCCTGGCCCCGTGATCGTTATCTTCATTATTTCTACTTTTATACCTCTTTCTCAACGTGCCGTTCCCGTTTTTACGTTGTTTTTTTTTTTTCGTTTTTTTTCGCGCTCGTCCCTCTTCTTTTCCCGTTCTCGTTCTTTTTCTTTGTTTCGAGGTACGCGCACGGATGAGCACGATGATCACGATTCTGAATGTGGGATATTCACGAGAATCGTTTCACAACTGACGACAGACGTTGCGTGGTCAGAACGGTTCTGGCACAACGAACTATCGTGCCAGCGAAGAGGCGGAGAAAGAGAGAGAGAGAGGCTGTTGGCAGGCGTCTCGGAGGTCGTGCCATCGAACGAATCGATTCAGAGTTCGTCGCGATGTTCCCGAAGCAAGGGGAGAACAGCTGTGAGCTTTTTTTTATTTTTTTATCGGTCACCGACAAACTACCACCTGCTCGTAGCCTAAACGGGGAGCTGGTACCGCCCTCCCGATTAATCTGTTTTATTCTTTCTTCCGTCGTTTCACGTCATTTTACGTTTCATTTTTGGCCCCAGCCTATCATCTCGCTCGTTCTTCACGTACAATTAGGGACACTCTTCTCTCTCCATCTCTCGGATTATCTGATTTTCCCCCACCCTCGAGCCTCGACCTACGAGCGCGATATTCTCCTCGGAACTTCCCCCGAGTTCCTCACTCTCCAGTCGATTTCTCGGTCGCTCTCGTAGGTGCAAACCACGAGCCAACAAACCGATGCCGAAGACAAACGGATAATTGGCGAACCTCTTGCCATGGTACGATAATGCAAACGTGTGCAAAAGCTCGGCTATGAGCCGACGTTCGGTACTTCGCACGTAAGTCCTCAGCTTGAATTCTCAATTAAGGATTCAAATAACTCAGATGTCCTTTGTTGGATATCTACGTCCGAGGTGGATTTCGAGCTGATCCTGGATTTAAAACGAAGCCAAGCGACACGTCGGTGCGATTCATTGAAAATGACAGAGAGTGGAATGAAAAATGGGGAGGAGTGAGGGTGAAGAAGAACGTAACATAGGCATGCAAGAGTGTACGAGGGAGAAAAAGAGAAAGCGAGAGAGAGCGAGAGTTGATCGCCAGAGCTCAACGTCGCTCGACGTTCCAACGACTTTAATCGAAAGCCTCTCACTATCGTTCCTCTCTCGGTGTGGCGTAAGTGCAAAGCCCTGTTCGTCCGGGAAACGCGCATGCGAGAGGTTACCGCTCTTTCAACCCCTCTCACTTTCTCATCCCGCTGGCCAGATGACCAGGTTACCTACCGCTGGTATATACTCCCATAGTTTCGATGAAACGTTGGATTTTGACGCGAACGATTCGCGATAGCTGCACTTGTCGTAATACACCAACTTCCACTCCATTTACTGTGCTATTTATTTGGCGTTGAACGCCCTTGAGGCTATTTCCCGGAAAACTCCAAATTTCGGAGACGCGTTTGATGGTCGATTGTTGTTTCGCAATAATAAAATTATATTCATGCCATTGGGTCAAATCATTCGGGTGAACTGTCTTGTACAATATAATCGGAGATGAATCATCGAAATTCAATGCAATAGAAATTCTTTTTTTTTTGGTTGTAATTCAATTTTTTTATATCCGAAGATGAGATGATTGACGAAGCTTTTGGCAAATAAATTCGTGTATCGTTCTACCGGGGAATTCGATGTTTTCAACGAGAAGGATGTGGCACGGAAATTTGGGACGATTGGAAAATATATCAAAGAGTCGAGGAATTATCGATCAGTCGATGAAAGAGAACCCAAAAGTCTTTCGTCTCTCTTTTCATCTGCCTCACGGTTTAAGGGCGAAAACAGAAACCTCCGGGCGTTTATTTTTTTTTACTTTCTGCTCACCCTCAACGGATTCGGGATATTTGCACCGACCGCAATATTCGGAGGGTGGAGCGAGTATCGAGGGTGTACCGGGTTTTTCGATGGATTCAAAAGAATGAGCATATAATTTAATTTGTTCATTTGGCAGTGAGACACCCCAGTTAATTAATATAAAAGTAATCGAATGAAAAGGCCTCTGCGTATAGATGTTGCCACACGAATGGCCGTACCAGCGGGCAAACGTGTACGCCGTTCCGAAGCTACGGTACGTACGTGAGTACGTGAATATCAACGGGGTGGAAGTGGAGCACAGAGAGAAAAGCTTCGCGGCAGTCGCGAAAGAGCGAGCACAGCGCGAAGCACAGAGCCGAGCAACGGCGAAGCGGGCTCGCCAGCGGCAAGGTGAGCGGCTCTGAGTGGATTAAACTGAGGTAATCAACGCAAATTGACAATCCTACTTTCCGGGTAGGTGGACGAAGGGCGACGCGTCGCAAGCGCCTCAAGCTCAAAAGTTCGACACATCTAGCTCACTTTCGAAAAATTCAAACTCGCCTTTAACGCCGGAACTACTTGATTTTAAAAGCTCCACCGCATTCTGTTTGACGATTTTATTTTTCTCCACGTATTCGCGTAACCGAACCAGTGCACTCTGACGACTCACTCGTATTAGAAACCCGACAATTCCTCTTTACAACCTTCGCAATTCATTTTCATATAAAAAAACAGGCATTACACCAATAACAATCAGAATACAGACCATCACCTCAAAGTTTTTAATAGAACAACTAGACCATTCGAAACCATTATGTATCCAACGACTACCGCACATCACACCGAAACACAATTTTCCGGAACATAGGATTTTCCAAAACTTACAATAGTGTACAACGCCAACCGATAATGCACTTATTCAAACTACAATACAAAAACCAATCTCATATAAACTTTGGACGATGAGAATACCTTACCATACATAAGAAAATCATAGGCTGATGGACCTCGGTCGATGGCCCATTGGCATCTTATGTTTGTAATCATGTTTATGTTTGTAGCCATGTTATATGCCAACCATATGTCAATAAATACATTTTACTTCTCCTACTCGCGTAACCAATTTTCGTCTCACGCACGAGATTAATACTTCGCTCGAGTCTGCAATAGATTTTTGCAAATAATTTGCAGCGTGGTCCTCCAAGAAAACGACTCGATGAGTAACACATGGAAATATCGGGTGAAGCACAGTCGGGCCAGTAATTCGATCCAATCGTAGAATCCTCCCTTTGTCAAGCCATGTCGAAAGGAAGGTTGCCGAGCTGGCAAGCCCGGCTGGTAATAGATTTCGTTATAAAGAACTCGTTCGACGGGATCTCAAACCGTGGGAGGGTGGCAAGTGTCGATCGAACGTTCCGCGCGTCGTTCGGAAAAATCCGTTAGGCTGTACAACGCTTCCCGCTGTCAAACCGGAGAAAGGAAAGCTAATCGCGTTTCTTTCCACGGAATAGCAATGCTGTTTCTGCCCTTAGTCGAAGTCAATCTAGCGGCGTTAGCTTGTCCACGGTACAAAGTTCTCGAAGCTTCTTCGCACAGGCGTAGCGCGGAGCGTGGATATATCCATCCTTCGAACCCCCCGTAGCGAGGGAAATTAGACCGTAAAGGAAGAGGAAGAAGCGTGAGCGAGTTCCGGAGCAGGGCGACCCGAGAAAGAAAAAAAATATAAGAGAACATCGAGGTGGAGTCAGCGGGGTTGCGGAGTCGGGGGACAGAGGCGGGATAAAACGTGGATAAGGGTTAGGCCAAGGCTTATAGACTCGCTTTCTCCAATCATTCTTACTCCTCTCTTATAATGAAATAAACACGGGACTACTCTTCGCGGCCGTGCTGTGCCGTGCCGAGCGTCGACGCTGATTGCGATGGAGTTGCCACAAAGCTTAACGACTTCGTTAACGACCGCTCTCGCACGGCACAGCTTCGCACGGGACGACTTTGTGGTACACACTCGTGCGATAGATATAGAACGATATGGCGTGTACATCGAACGATTCACGGCGTCGTCACTTCTATGCCGCTAATATAAGGACCACCGACGATGTACCTCGGGCTTTATACGTTCTCGTAAAAGCCGTGCTTTCTCCGTCACTTCGGACAATCGTGTGGCGTTGAAATAAGAACGTCGAACGATTTCGTCTGCGGACATTTTGTTGTACGCATACCTGAGGAGCGTACTTTATAAATATGTTTAACTAGGAGGTAAGAATTCGTAATACGATTGTACCATTGTATTTCCGAAGTTCTCCGGACACGGGATAAATGGCAGAGACGCAACGCGGCAACGAGATTACTCCCACTTGACCGAAACGGTGGAAGGGAGAACGGGCACGGGCGCTCGGGCTCGTAGTGGGGACTCGACTCACCTCGTCGTGACTAATTGGATTGGCTCTCGAGGCTCTAACTTATCCGGTTGTGTAGTCGTCATCGTGCAATCGTTAACAGGAGTTGCGGGTGAGCATAGTCGAGCCGTTTCTCCATAACGACGCAACGAAATATAACGGGAACGGCGCGAGTCCGTCATCGAAGGCGCTCATGAGGGTCTCGAAATCCAACGATCTGCGAATGCACGTATATACAACGTAAAGACGTCTCCGTACGTGCGTTCGGAGATGCAACGCGGGCGCTCGGGTTTGCGCAACCTTTTACGTAATGGCCAAAGCGGTGCAGCGCGTTCCTGGAACGAGATGCACGAAGCTCGGTTTATTTATCCACGACGCGGGTTTCGCCGTTGCCGCTGCAGCCGCGAGACGACTGGCGACGTCGAGAATGGACCAAAGACACGCGCGGAGCTAGACGATTCGAGATCTCGACGACGGCGAGAGCATTCGACACAAGAAAAAAATGGAGTTCGAGAGAGTGAGAGAGAGCGAAAGAAAAAGTATACGAGATGGTCGTGTCGTGTCGCGCATTGTTGCGCCTCTCGTGTGCCTCGAAACTTGATGGGCGGTGGTCGCTCGGCCACGCGGCACGACGAGAAACGACGAGAGGAGAAGCTGCGGAGAACGGACGGAGAAGAGAACGAGGAGAATAGCGGAGTTTGCCGCGGCGAGCGAGGTCGACCTTCGCGTCGAATCTCGAGTTACAACAAGTGGTCGCGGTCGCGAGACAGCGCGGGCACAGAGTCCGTATGATTGTTTAAAGTCGCGGACGAAACTTCGACGGAACGCACGATTGCCGATGGAGAGACGCGAGAATCGAATGACATTCGATACAACGTTTAGCAATTCATTGCGAATGCGCTGAGGCAGTTGAAAGATTTTATTTTATTCTCGTGTATTGATTTATTTATTCATAAATAAATTTCTTTAATTAAATAATTATTTATTTATTTATTTACTTATTTCGATAGAGCTAATGATGTGAATTAATTAATTGTTTATCTCAATGTACTACCAAAGTTCTTACTGAGAAAAGAAAGTCTCGTATTATGTCCGTACAGTGTCACGGAAGACAATGGTGTTACGGTCGAAACAGACGGGGCAGACCAAACCTGCATAACGTAGATGGTATCTTACGTAGAAAAATGATAAAATAAGGGTCTTATGTAAAATGTGCTTTTCAACGCAGTCCCGACAGCGACTTTTTTTTTGCGGCGAAGCGACGCGAAACGAGCTCGACACAAGCTCGTGGTCTGAACAACACAGGCAAACGTCCGATCAACGCGAGCTCCTCCACTCATTCTCTTTCCCTCATTCTCTCTTTCTCTCTCTTTTGCCCCAACGCCGTCGGCTTTCACCGGCTCTGCCAACCCTCCGAAACAGCCAATTCGTCGAGCATCGTCCACCTGCGACCTCATTACCTCAACCAACCTAACGACGAATAATTTTACTAAATCGCTAAAATAAAGTTTTTCTCAAATACTTTTTGAAATACAAAATAATAATATTTGTCGATCTAGCGGTTGTATTTTTATTCATTTGAAAAATAAAATTTGTTCTTCCTGGTGGAGGGTGGCATAAAGAAATAAAAAAATTCGTTGGCGAAATGCACACGGCGATCGATCGCGGTGTGGCTCTTCGTGTGGCTCAGCCATCATCGACGATCGGCGAACGTGGGCGCCGATAATTCGCCACGCCACGTATATTTATCCCCCGTCCGGAGATTAACGACGCCGATGGGCTTGCCGAAGCTCTCCCGCCCGACTCTCTCAGCTCTAGCTCGATTCTCTCTGTCCTCTTTTCTCACTTCGTTGTATTGTGAAAACTTATTGCGATGATAGTTGCGATTCACGAAGTTTATTAGCAACGAAAAACGATCATGAGTCAAGCAACTATATTCGCAACAACGTGAGAGCCTCACGAGAAATGCGAATATCCAGAAAATCGTGACAACCAATTACTTACGTTTTTGAGAATTATTTTATTTTACTTTTTTTGCGACGCCCGGTTTGTCCGTCGACGACGGACTGAACGATTATTACGTCATATCGTAGCTACGGAGGCCATCTTCAAAGACCTTTCGCTCTGAAACGAACGATCTGCGGTTGAACAGAGCCGACTGTACTCGCTCGAATCTACGTGTAGACGAGAATTTGTGAGATCGAATGACGCGCGCTGGCGTTCGCTGATCCTCCGGCTTCGAACGATTTCGCGCGGTTGGAATACCGCGTGGAAGACAAAATAATGTGAAAAAGGTTGAATTACGGGGATGATGACTGTTAGGATCGGCTGCAATGCCGTCGAGCGAGCGAAATAATAAGCTTGTCGAAATGGCATACGTCTCGACCCTCGTCACACAAACCGAACAACCGGAATCGTCCACTTGGAGCCAAAACCCAGCTCGATTTTCGAGTGCGCTGCACTACTGGCTTCGCTTGTGCTTGGTGATTACTTGGTACAGATATGTACAATGTATGCGTAACAACGACATTGTAGGTGTTGGCGTTGGATGATGAAAATAAAAAGAAAGAAAATGGCAAAGCCGATTTTCGTATACGATCTTACGATTTATTCGTGCTGATTTTTTATCTCTCCCTCCCGCTCTCTCTCTCTCTCTCTCTCTCTCTCTCTCTCTCTCTCTCTCTCTCTCTCTCTCTTTCTCTCTCTTTCTCTGTCATGCATTTTATTCTTAGTTAATTAGTTTAGTCAATTCCAATCCTCACCTTCAGTTCGTTTTTGGACTATTAGGATTATTGTGGTTATTTTTATTTTCATCGATATATATATTGATACATATATATACATACACTGATTTTTCTGATTTTTTTCAAATTTGCTAATGTTCAAGGTGTGATTATTGTTATTTTCCTATTGCCATTATCAGTATTGCCTAAAGTATAACTATGACACAATAAAGCAGCTCAATCTCCCTTCCTCTCTCTCGCTCCCTCTTTTTCTCTCTCTTCAGATATCTTCTTGACTTCTCTTCATAACCTTCGGCGACTCGTGGCGAAAGCGCGTAACGTTATGGCGCCCGAGCGAAACCTAAAGCCCGCACGTTGACCGGAGACGATACACGGAGCTCGTCGGGGTGTGAGAATGCGTGAGATCCGTGAGCGATGAGAATACGGAAGAGCGCGAGATGAGCGAAACTGACAGTGGCGTATGGAGAGCTGCGAATACGCACGGCCGGAGCAGAGACGATAAATGAGAGTGTCGCCCGGACTGTGTACGAGTCTGCGATTCATCGTGCGGTGACGAGAGACCCCGCGAGTATGCTCATCGTTGTCGTTCCCGAGTCAACGACGTACATCCACGTACGGTTGACAGCTCAAAACCGGGGAGTCCGAACGAAAAAAAATCGTAAAAAAAAAAAATACAAAACGCGCGTTTGAACAGCAATTTACAATCAGTCCGAGGCAATGCTTGACAAAACTGAAATTGTCGTAACGATCAAACGCAGAAATATTTTCGTTCGTCAGTGAAATTTTTTTTTTTTTTTTTGGTTTTACCTTTTTTTTTTCGAACTTAGTTTCGTTAACCTTCTCGTTAAGCGTGGCAACAACGTGCTATATTTCAATATCCGCGTTATAATAATTCAATTCTCTTGTGCGCGAAATATGCGCTGCATACAGGAATATTTGTTTGTGCAGAAACAAAAAACTAGAAAAAGTTTAAAAGTTGAAAAAAAAAAAAACGGTGCTCATAGTTTTCCCGACGTTTTGTTTTTTCTCATTCGTTCGTTTTTTTTGTTATTTTTTTATTTTTGTGCGCTTGCTCGAGCGGCGTCGTTGCTTTTTCCATCGCTGGGCAAATTCCAGCTGTAAATTGTGTCCCGCGCGTTTCACGGAGAACGAGGGGTGGATGGGTGACTCGGCCGTGATATTAACTACCCCATCCCGTATATATACTAGCTCCCTCTAGTGCTTTACCGACACGCAAAGTTTTTCTCTGCGCTAGCTCCCGCACTTCCCGCTTCCCCGCGCCTCATGAATTCCGCAGTCGCGAATCCACGAGGATAGCTGTGTGTACTCACTCGCTCGCTTTACGCGCCGCGGAGGGCCAGACATTTCTCCACGCGATTTTGCGACTCTCAACCCCCTCCACTTTTTCGATATTTCCGTCTCTCGCTCTCTTCCCCTCGCTGCACCCGGCATGTAACAGTTCCGACGAAAGTTCGGCGGTGAGTTGCAGAGTCACACGGAATTTCCGAGAAATGCAATTAGTTAATTACATGTGAGCCAATGCGATCGACGCGCTACGCCAGTTGATATAGCTTCCGAACGTCGGTGCGGTATTCTCGTGTAGAAATGCATATACAGGGTGGTTCACGGAACTTGCACATCACATTGTGTAATTCACATAGGATTAGCCGTGAACCCGATAACTAAGAAGTAATTACACTATGTTTCTGGCTAATTTTCTTCGCTTAATATCAAGCTATAGATTCAACGTTATCACAGATTTTTGCATGTCAATAAACAAAAATGATCCCCTACATAACGCATCCTTTAAAACCGTACAAAATATATATCCAACATTATTCCATCTTAAGCATACTCTCTGAGCCATACAGGTGTGCAATTTGCGTGGACGGTCCTGTATACGTCAGAACGGCCACGAGCTCGGTTGCATCGAGAGATTCGATTCGTTTTAACCTTGATTGCACAATGAAATATCATCTCGATCCGCGAGGTTGTGACGAACGCGTGGGAGGATCGTCCCGCGCGTCGCGAGCCTTAATCGTCCGTACCGTGGATTGTATTACGTGGGTTTGAACGCAGAAATCTACGTGCTACATAAACTCGTTGTCCATCGTGGCGGATTATAGGCGTGCGGCTGAACGAGAAGAGCATTACGTCATGACCCAATAGTCTCGGGCGATGAAGTTCGGAATCTCGCTCCGGAGCAGGCGGACAGCGGGGGGAGGCTGACGAGGGCCGGAGGGGGGTGGGGGGCAGGGTTCGAAACGATCAGTGCCCACGCGAGTATATGCGCGGACAATTGTGAATAGCCGCTGACTCTGATTATGTGTCTTCGGTATGGAGAACGTAAAAAGGTCGTCCGTGAGTTCAGAAAGCCAAGATCGCGATTTCTCGTCCGTCGACTCGTTGCGCAATATCTCAACACTAGGATGTGAATTTTTCATTGCTTCTTTTGTTCTTTCATATGATTTCAAATTTGATTTCGATCCGGCAATTAGCGCGACAGCCAGTTCGATATATCTTAAGTCGTTGAATCTTCAATTTCTTCTCTATCTCGGCAAAAGCGTTGAATTCTTCGAGCGTAATATGGTGATTGGAAAATTCCACGCACGCCCTTTAGTTATCGTCACCGTGTGGGAGATGCAAAAATTGGGTTGCCCTTCTCGAAGCAAACCGCCCTATTTCTCTCTCATGTATAACAACACCTTTTCGCTCTTTTCATTTTTTTTTGTGGTTTTATTTTGCGTCATTTCCCGTACACCCACCCACCCCCGCCCCGCCCGCCCAGATTTCAGCCCTGCCGAAGCCCGAATGACGCCAGCACTTTCAAAACTCGGCTCCCGGTTGAGAACGACTTCACGTACGACGATAAATTTGAGGGTGCATTGACTACTTACGAATTCAAACCACTGCACGGAACAAAGCACGGGGCAAAACAAATCGAGTGTACTTGGGTGCCCGGGGTTAGGTGGGGGCGACGGGGGATGTAGCAACCCAGCGTGAGAATGAAAAAAAGACGAAACAGAAAAAACATAATATGCTGAATTTTATCGTCACCTGAAAACCACAGAGAGAAGAGAATTTCCTCAATCTGTTCGGGTTCGAAGGGGGAAGTGAATGTCGGTACGGTAACATCGGAAACCTTGTGTATATATATGAAGCATTTCGATGCAACCCACGCCTGGGAGGGGGAAAAGGGCGCCGGGGTGAGGGACGAACGATTTTCCGTGACCCAGCTGGAACGGGATTAAGAAGTCCCGGAGGTCCAGGGTCTCGCAGTGTGTTTCGAGTGAAAAGAGAAAAAGCTTTTTCCGGCGAGTTTGATATCGCACCGGGTCGTCTCGAAGCTGAGATCCTCTCTCGAGAGAGAGAGACGCGAAGGGATGCGAGACTTATTTACACCCAGGTATATATATACGGAATGTATATATGCGGCAAAAACCAGTGGGGTCGAGGGCTAAAGTGGAGGGGCGAAAGGGCGAGTGGTTTTCTGCGCAGACCTGCAACGAGAATCTCTCGATAAGCTCGGAGGATTTCTTTGCGGGGTGTTTCGGGGCGCTGGCAAAGTAGTTCCGGCGCTTTTCTCGTTCCGATACCCGCCTGAATATTTCATCTCCGAATACGGTGGATTGTTGAACTACTGGAAAGTACCGCGGGAGGGGGAGGAAGGGCAGATAGACGGGAAAGTATCGCGCGGGCTCGCATAACATCAGCAGTCGCGTTATTATCGCGAAGGGTAGGCCGGGGATGAATCCCGCGAATGGACGACAGGGCCACGAGGCACGAAGAAGCGAAGCTCGCGAGGGGAAGGAAATGAAGAGTGAAAGGAGGTTGGGAGGTTCATAGAGCGTAGGGAAAGTGGAAATGTGAGAGGCGGGACGAGAGATAAAGAGAGAGATGAAAAAAGAGAGAGAAAGAAAAAAACGAATGAGCGCGAGGAAGAGCACGCTCGCGCGTATATAAATCAAGCGAGCCGCCTGGCGCTTGCTCCACGGCCTATGAATAACTTTGTTATTCCGACC
Organism: Sussaba pulchella; assembly: GCA_963971145.1. NCBI lineage: Eukaryota > Metazoa > Arthropoda > Insecta > Hymenoptera > Ichneumonidae > Sussaba > Sussaba pulchella. The sequence continues at coordinate 14,414,789 of OZ020170.1, read as the reverse complement.
CGTAAAATTGCTCTGTCCTCTCCCACCCACCCAACCGTTATGGGCAGAGCCACGGCAGCAGCATGGTGGCAGATCCGCCAGCAGCAGCTCGTTCGGAACGTCGCGCGAGAGCTGTGTGGCAAAAAAGGTCGCGCGCCGGAGCCGCAGCGAGTGTGCGGCACACGGGGTTACTGACGGAGGTTTCTGACTTTTGTTTATACGTATGCATACATACGTGCCAACGGATCCGCGCAGGATCACGAAACGCGGGTGAGTCTCGAAGATGAGATCTCAAAAACGCCGACCTCACCGCCGTGGAATACGCGAAGCGTTAGCTTGCGCGGACGCATCGCAACGAGACGCGCTGGCAGCAAGCTTGAAGGATGGTTTACATACTTTGATCGTTAACCCGAAGGGAATCTCTCAAGGATGTAACTTTGAAAAGACTGGAAAAGGAATGATGGGTCGGAGAATTCAAGCGGACCGTAAAGCTTGCGCGCGGAAAAGTTTTGTTGGTGCTGCTTTCCATCCACAACATACTTTTCTCAGACTCGACGGACTGACAGCCATTCGGACTGACCGTCATTGAAATTCAGCGATGTCCATGTTCACCCAGAAATAATCGTGCGGAACGAGCGTTCGCCACGAAGAAAAAAATAATGATACGAAAAAGAACCGTGGATGAGTAATAAGCATGATGGTAAAAAGGATCGGGTTGAGGAGCAAAAAAAAAAAAGGGAAGACGGAAAACGATAGTCTGGTGAAGAGAGATAAAGGAGCGCGGAGGAGTCTCGCGGAAGCGAATATACGAGAAGAAATCTTGCATAGTTTGAGAAAGTGAGACATAGGGTTGAGAAAGGAAACGAAGGACGTCGACACGCGGAGAAAGAAGGAGATACGCGGTTCTACCGTGCACACTGCACATATACATGTATCCGCGTGGTACGGGCGACACGCGCGTATAGAATAAATTTGTATATTGTCGCCGGCAAGTTGGATTTCCCTCCGGGCGTCCCACGGGAAAAGCTGGGAGGCATGGAAGGCGCGAAGGGGTGGTTTCAGGGTGGAAGCTTCGCGGACGGGTTTGGCGGGGAGATGAGTCGGAGTAGAAGACGAAGAAAACGCGGGAAAGGACGATGCAGACGATCGTCTATCTCGCCGTCTTTGAGTTGCTTACCCCGCGCGTTACATTCTGAATCAGTAATGGTGAGGCAACGGCAACAGAACGAGCGACAGTGGAAGGGCAACGTTGGGGGAGAAGCAACGGTGGCGGTAGCATCCAGGAGAGACAGAGAGATATATCGCGACGATAAAGGTGGAGTAAGGATGAGAAAGCCCAGAATACATAGATAGCCGAGAGGGGTGGCGGTGTGCTGCTGGGCCGAAGCGTGCGAACGAGTTTGCTTCGAAGATGGTTCGAATTGGTGGGAGGTGTGGGAGATATAGGTGCGCGAAGCGTGAGGGAAAAGGCGCTGATTCGAAGTTAATCTCGTATTCTACTTGTATACGAAGACGGCAAAGACTAAAACGACGACGACGACAACAACGCACACGACGATGACGACGACGGCGAAGAAGACTGCGTCATCTGCCGGGTACTTGTATAGGTGTTGACGAGCTCGTCTCCACCACGTCTCGTGCAAACCAAATCCCGGAAGCCTTGACGTACAACCGGAACGAACAGTGACGGCAAGTTTGAGAGATGGAGATACGAAAATAAAAATAAAAATAACACAGACGTGCAAAAGAATGTATGAGGTAGAGTCCGCGAGGTGGAGATTTTGATTGCTCGCAGGGCTCACTTCCTGGTCAGAATCCCGAGGGTCCTCCCGCGGGATTTTGATACGACGAAGATTCCTTGCCGGACTGTTGCGCATCGTCGAACACAAGCTCCAAACCCGCGGTACCGAGAAGATGAAGAAATTGATCTTTCCGGGCAGAAGCGGATAGCAATTGTAGCGTCAAACATGATTCTCATAAAAAATTCATGAATATGAGAATAAAGTAAATGTGATTGGGAAAAACTGCGCGTCCAGTTTACAATATTCAGTTTGCAAAATCCAATGTTCAAATATTGCGAATCAATATCATTGAAAGGATATCATCGTTCCGGGCTTCGCGTGAAAAAAACAAGAAAAAAATTCGTTGGAAAATTCAGATCTCAATTGCATTTGGGCGGTTGATGTAAACGCTCACGTTGGTCGAGAATTGAGTCACGTGTAATCGTGAGTGACGAGTACGCGCGACGCCATTACGTTCCGTGCGTTTTCTCTACCCATCCTGCGTTTGACGATCGATGAGTGCGGCGATGTATGGCCATCTCGTCTCCACGTGATTTCCAACGGATTTCGCAGACCCCCGCTAGCGCGCTCACGTCCACCGGCTCGCACCGGGGGATGCGTTGTGTCCGGTGACACTACGCTTCTGGAACATAATCGCCTTTTACGCTCGCAATGGATCGGAATTGGGAGCAGGACCGGCGAAGCGACGAAAAACAATAGGGCGAAAGCCCGAGGGGCGGTGACGAAGAGCGAGGGTCCGGTGGGGAAGGTGTCCGACGGTGAAATGACAAGAGATCGTGGAGGGAGAAAATCTGATGGGCGATGGGCGAACGAGAGTTGCGAAACATTGCCAAAAGTGATACAGCAAAATCGACTTTGTGTCCGTCTACGAATCTCACGTCCGCGCGGAATTCTGCGTTGTTTCGAGCGAATGCGCATCGAAATCGAACGGTAATGAGAGGGAGTGGAAAAATTAATCCTGCGAGAGGGAGAGAGTAGGGATGAGCAGGGTGACTTGGCACATAGGACCGATAATTTTTTATTTCTGTATGAATGGAAGAAATTCAATAAAAATTGAACAGGTATCAAGAGCCGAATTGTTTAAGGAATTAACAAAAAAAAAACAACGAAGAGAAATTGATTATCTTTGTCAGGGTAGAAGAGAAAATAATTCATTGGACTTGCGATTCACGATTCAAAACATTTTCTTCGGTGTCTCGTAATGTCTGCTGACACCGCACGAAATATTTTTATGAGTCCTGAGTGAAAAATTATTTCATTAACACACGACGTAATTAAAAATAAATAATAAAAATATATATAACGGTGTGTCAAATAACCCTGGCTTTGTTTGTGAGCGTAAGAGCGACAGCGGAGAGAAAAAATCGGGGGGCAATAGCGACGAAATGGAAGAGAAGAGAAGGTGAGAGGAGTGGTTAAGAGAGACTCCTACGAGGGCTCACACGCCCACTGTCATTACCTCAAACAACCTCGCCATCTTTTATTTATATCATTAGAGGAACGGGAGTAACAGCCAACGTCGAGAGCCTAGGACTCCACTCGTTTATCCCACGGCCTCCAAGGGCTCGTAAGGGAGCAAGCGACCGCAAAGCCGAGTCAGAACCGTTTCAGAGTCCAGCCGAAGCTTTTCGTCATTTATGGTTAACAAAAAGAAAATGAAAGACAAAAAAAAGTCCGAAGGGAGAAACGAGTCTAGCGGGGCAAATTAATTCCATCGTGTATTTTCTCTCCCTCTCTTTCCGTCTCTGTTTACTCACGACGAACATCCCGGCCTTCATCCCCTCACCTTTTTTTTTCAAATTAAATACACAACGGGATGATTATTCGTTCGCGTTACGACGGCCGAGGGTTCGGCTTCAATGGATGCGTCCGAAAATGCGATACGAAAAATGAGAGAATGAGTCAACGCGGAGTGCAGTTTGTGATCGTGATCGGGCTGTGGTCAGAATTTTCGAGGGAATTCGCGCCCGGGGAATCGCGAAGCGATTGCGGGCGAGTCGCGACGTTTGCTATATACGTACGAGACTGTACGGCCGTTGTTATACAACTGCACTCGCGAAACGTCCGCTCTCGGCCTGTCCCTCGGGGGGTACTTTAAAATAGCCGGGTAAACCTCGAAGAGCAGGACTTGTACGGTTTCGTCGACTCGGCTCTTTACATTACTGTCGCTTTCTTTATTTTTCTTTCTCTTTTTTTTTAAACTTTTACTTGGAAACAATTTCGCTCGCGGGACAATGCAAGAGAGTTAGATTTTTTCCAGTAACTGTATATACATAGATATATCAGTATTTATAAATACATGGCTCTACTGCGGTCAATCCAATTTATTAAAGATGAAAATAAAAGATAATTAATGGAAATAAATGAATAACTGCCTGCACGAAAAGTTAACAGTCGCTACTCGACGTGCCGACAGTTCGACCGTGCGATTTCGCTCATAATTCTCGCTGCGTATTTCGCATATATCTGCTAATCAACGCGATTCATCGAGGGATATAGCTGTTGTTGATTAGTCGAACGGTCGAACCGTACTCAAGGCCCTTTCGCGACGGCCACGGTGTCCCTCGCCAGCGATATGACGTATGACGTGCGATGGAACGCTCCGCTTCGATTAATTGAAATATAGTTCCGTATCTATCTCTCAGTGCGAACGCTAGATGGAATTAAAAATTGTTATTTCTTCATTTTTCTTTCAAAGCTGAGCTATATAGTGCACGGAGCGCGCGGATTATCGAGGGGTATATTGTAGGAATAAGCGTGGATGAATGTTAAACCTCGCGTATCTCGAATATCGTATCGAACAATATGTATACGTATGCATCCGTAGATATATATTCTTCATCTGTGACAATGTGGATGGGACAAAGCTCTGCGAAATTCGGTATTCGAATAATCGGACTGTCGGAGTGAAGGATATAGCTACCGCATCGGCTAATACAACCATGACTCCGGTCCGGGCGCGCAACCGTCGATAATCGAACATCAATCATCCTTAGAATTACGATGAATTAATTATTATTGAGTGGCGAGCCGGTGTGGCGCCCGCACGTATCAACGGATGCTGCTCGCGTACGTGTCCCACAGGCACACACCTGCACAAGCAACGTCCGTGTATCGCAATATGACTCATCACACGGACAAGCTCGCTTAGGGACACAGGGAACCGTATACGGATGCATACTTACACGTTGGCAGTCGTCAACCGAATGCTCGAACGATCGATCCAACCACTTGCCGATTGGAAGCTGCATCCCTCGGCACTCCGAGTATCTCTCGTACCCGCGCGATGTATCCATCTCCTCTCGTCCTACATGCTTTCACCGAAAACACGTCCTTCCCCCGTACATCCCTCTCGCCTCACTCTAGGCGTTATCGCCATATCCTACTCCATCTGTACATTCACGCCGATCCATGATCGATCTGTTTTAATCACGGTACACGAGTTACTTCACGCAAAATCTACGTTTGTATCACGTGCTACGCTTCGAACGAACAGCGACGCTTCTCTGGTATTTTTTTTCTTTATTTTGGCGACTGAAAGACAAATCAGTGCGATGAGCAGGGTTTTTTTTTATTGTTATTCTTCTTTCTTACCAACGAACGATGTGTCACGCGATGCGATAACTTGTGTACGTTGGATTGTTAATCTCGGCAATTATGCCGGAGCACACGTAAGAACGTTGGAGACGATTTATCGCAGTCGTACGATTCGCGTACGTCCAAGTACCGTTGGGTATTAAAGATCGAGGTCGCGTTCACGAATTTATCGACCTTGAAGAGTGGAGTTCCGCGCAGTTGCCCGTGGTAGGTTGGGCCAGAGCCGGGAGAGCGAGGAGAGGTTGGGGTTACGCTAGCTTTAATGCCGAGTGATTTATTCGATCGTGTCGGTCTTTGTCTCCGAGCGATATCCGTATGTGTGTGTGTGTATGAACGTGGCCGATGGCAAGGAGTGTAAGCTCGGATGGCGATACTTCCGAGTAGGTCGGAAACAAAAACCCGAAGGACGGACGAGCGCGGGTGGGGCGAAATGAAACGTTATAGATCTGGGATCTGGAGAAGAGACTCGAGGTACGGATCGTGGAAGAGGCTGCGAGGGTTGGAAAGAAGTCGGGGGGAGGTGCAGCTGCGACGGAAAAACCCAACTGGGATGCACGGGGCGGTTCTGAGCTTGCAGTATTCTTGGCGTATGGCACACTCGTGGCTGGCTGTGTGTGTGTGTGTGTATTCTATGTATACATATATATTTGCCGAAGATATAGCTGTGAGATGCGCGCCGGGCATCCCCGACGAGTCGAACGGCCCGGTATTATTTCCAACGCGAAATACGATCGAGCTGGTGAATTTCCTCGTTCGGTATTCATCTCTTCGCGCCCTCGTGCACCTTTTCACGCGTTGAGATATGTAGACACCACGGACCGGGCCACCTTTCCCGAGGCCGTTTGTTTCTCGAAGCTATGGCATTTAAAGTCTCCTCGCGGGACCCATACGGATCGACCGTTCTACACTCTGTCCGCCTGTTTTATTTTTTTCTTCGTCTTTTATGAGATATCCGACGTTGTCTTTCCGCACCAGTTTGGGTTCCATACGTTTTCCAGCGGTGCCCACGTGCGTCTGAGCTGCTCATAACGTCGTTGGGCATCCCGGGAATATAGATTCACCAACCTGGAGCCTCATTTTCGTTTTCTTTTCTGTTTTTTTTCTTTCTTGTTCTTTTTTGCTCCCAAGCGAGCTTCGGCATCGAGGGGTTGGATAATGGTGTTATGCTTGCGCGGATGTGGGAGTCGGGGTCGAAAAAGAAGACATCAGCACGTGCGTATATGCCTAACGTCCATCTCGTTTATTATCGTTCTATAGCGTGAAACATTCCTCACTCGTTGTCGTCCCATTCCAGTTCTCCGCGGCGCATCAGTGAAGAATGAGATATAAATAAATATACACACATATATATCCGTACATATGCCTATAAGTATTACCGGCGTACTCTCTGATGAAGTAGTCGAGAGAATGAAAGCAAGAGAGAGAAGAAAAGGTAGAGGAAGGGGAAGTAGAAAGAGGAAAAGAGAGTTGGGTACGAAGCGAGAGAAAAAACGGAAAAGAGACGGAGACATTCGCTTCCTACGTTCCTGGGCATAGCGTCGCGTTGATCTGTCACTCGCATTCTCGAGGTTCCAGCGGTTGAAGAACGAGGGGAACGTAAACGCACGACGAGTGAAAATACGAAGAGAGCACGATGGGGATAGCGGGCGAGATGGCGTGCGAGCGAGTGAAAGATGAGAGACGTTTCGCGCGGAATATTTTTGCGGTATCGCGCGAACGCGCGAGTGTGCGGACCAATTGTGCGCGCGTGTGGACGCGACTAGCCGGAGGACACGCGCTGTTGAATCGCGTCGGCGTTCATTATCCGGCTGTGCCATGCGACTGTCATAGCTTCGTTGCCACACACGCGGCAACACACAGCATCACCGGGAAACATCACCACCGGCGGTAAAGCAACAGCGAAAACCTCTCAGCCCCTCCTGGTCCACGGCAATCGTGAATAATTCCAATGATACGATACAGCGATTATTCTTTTTCTGAAAGCCAGTAAAACGAAAAAAAAACAGTCGTGGCTTCGTCGGACTCTTCCGACTCGCCGTTTATACAACGGCTGATATAATGGCGCGGGTCGCAACGACGATTCCACGAAAATCGCTCGGAGCAACTGCGAACGCGATATCTCATTGTCGGCGAATCGATGAACGCGCGGGTTATTCCTCCCGGCACGTCGTCGATCCCAGCCGTGTGTATGCACATACGATACCTTGTGGTACAAAGATGCACGTGCCAGATCCTATAGATAGTATGGACTCTTTATGATACGCGCTATACGGACGGAGAACGGAGAACTGTCCCGCGCCGTCGGCCATTTCCATTCTACGGCTGTACGGCCGGTCTGTCTTGCCGGGCCATTGATGCCAATGCGAAAATAGCCGAGGGACGAACTAGGCTGGCGCCGTAAACTACGTTTACGAATCGTTAGAACGCCGGCTCTAGCCCGAGATCGGTGCGAGTAAACCAGCGAGGCTGCGACCCGCGCGACGCCTTGCTCGCACTTAGTCGCGGAATACGTACTATAGCAATGTGAACGTGTGTTGTAGTGTATTTTACGCTTTGCTATAAACGTACATGACGATTATGGGTGTGTATGTGTGCGTATGTGTGTTTGCGCGTTTGTGTGTGCATAACCACGTGCGAACAAAACGTATGGCAGCATACGTTCGGCTGGAAAGAGAGTCGAGCGTTCATCCCCGACCGGATATTTAGATTCGAGGCACCTGCCCCTTTCGTTGTAATGCCCCCTTCTCCTCTCCCCCTCCCGCGGTCTGCCATGGTGGACTAGAATAGTATAATACTTACGTGGCCATCGGAGACTGGAGAAATATTCGGCTGCTGATTTAATCTCCGACTATAATAGCTCGATTGTTCAGACGTTGATATTTGTATAACATCAGCTAATCCTCCCACCTCGTGCTTGGTCTATCCTATCGTTCGGGATACCGAGAACGTTTGAAACTATTTTTACCATTTTTTTTTCAACTGAAAAATGATTTACAGGATGTACTATTTTTCTTCAGTTTGACGGAGTTACAATTGTGTTTATTTAACGATTTTTGTTGTTGTTGAGGGCAGATGAAAATATTTGATTTTGCCTGTCGAGGATTTATAAGATGTATCTATGGACTGATCAGTTGATTCGATTGGTCTTTGATTATCTCGTTTTTAATTAGTGGGTCCGATAGGGCTTCGTAACTAAGTGGTGGTCCATTCCAATATGGAGGGAAATAGTTCTTTACATTTGTTACATATATTTATTGTTTAAACAATTGATTTTTCTATAAACAAGTATCCAAATTTTGATAGTATTACGCCGATGATACTGCTATCCTCTCTGTCTTTCACATATATATTCACGGTCAGGTCTCAGTTATTGTTGTACCGCGAACAAGACAAAGACGAGAGATTGGGTCGTGCAGCTAAGAAGCGCCATTGCGGAAGAAAATGTCGCTCTTTCGAAAATAATGTCTGGTTTGGAAGATGAGGATCTTTGCGAAGAAAGACGGGAGCGTCGGCGGAGGTGAAAATAGAGGATCCTCGAGGAAATGCTTCGGTCGCAGTTAGCAGCGAAGAAAGAAACAGAGCCGAATATAGATAACAAAGATATGTATATGTATATAGATATATAGATATCTATAGAATGATATATATATAAAATATATATGGCATAAAAACCAGCGGTAAGCCCGACTCAGCCTTTCAAGAACTCGACCCTTTTTTTCCCCTCGACAGCCGGGAGATGCACACAGCATGAGTCGCGAATGCGCGAGCTCCTGGCTCGTTTGATACCGACCTGCCAATCTTCCAGCAAGCAGCCACGAACTGGCTCCACCGCTCTACCGGAATCCGTGCAAATCACCCATCTCACTCTTTCACTGCGTCTCCTCGTCCCTTTCTCGAAGGAGCGGACCATTTTCTTTTATTCGACGACCCTTTCGTCGACAAAAAAAAAGATTGCACGTTACGTTCCATGGCTCACGGGTAAAATCATGGTCGATAGATTTTTCAAACAAGCCTCGAATAATGAAACTACTAAAACAATTACTGAAATTTGAATTAAAAACATTTTTTTCAATTCCGAAATAGTTGTTGATTTATGTAGGTCATCAGTTTAATCGAATTATACAATGTTCTCGCCCGTGTGCGTGTGAGTAACTCCACACAAGCGAAATGTCCTCAGTTCCAAGAGAACGACGTTCGCATTGCCATAGAGTGCTCCAGGGCGATTATCACCAGAGCCACTTCCTCATCGACGTCTGCTCGACCCGAAAATGACCCGTCCGCTAATAAAGTACGAGCTAGATCGCCAAAGCTTTCGAGTATCCGTGGCCGGTGCTCCACACCGGCCGTCTCGTTCTCGGACGCTTCGTCGTGTCCCCGGAAACCCTAAAATTCGAGCTCCCGCGCGCGTTCCGTCCTCCCTCTCGCGACCGCGACGATGGACGATGCTTCGAAAGCTGGACGATCGCCAACTCGGCCCGCTCCAACGCTGTGCACGGACACATGCATGGCCGCGCGTCCATGGTTAAGACGAAAAAAGCCGAAAGCCGAGAGCGAAGTACGCGCCGTACCGGGTTTTTTTCGATAAGAGACCCACCCCGAATATAGGCCCATCTGGGCTTATATATTTTGATTCTGTTTACCAAAAAGAAACCCATGGGACTTCATTCGGGTGGGTAACGACAATTTTTCAAAAGCTAAGTCTAATTCGTCTTCGGATTGCGTCTAAATAAAAATTACTATAATACAAATAATTCTCGGCTTGCAATTATTATTCGTCTCTCATTTGTTTCATGTATTTATAATTTTTTAAGATGATGAGAAACATTTTTTATTTTATACTGTTCTGCTTTGGCAATATTTGAAATAAAAACAACCTATTATTAATCAAATAAATATATTTTTTTAAAATAAACCTACTTCGGTTAAGACGCCCATGGGGTTACACCTAGGTCCAACATGAGATAAGAAACCCGGTACGAAATCCGTAGAATTTCGCATTTGCCAGTTAATTCCATGCGAGTTTCTCCAAGCTCCACGTGAGAACGTTGATCGCTGTGCGAACGAGTTTCTCCCTCAACGCTGATCAGCGACCGCGCGAACGCGTATTTTTCTTCGTCCGGTGGTGGACCACAATTCTCGTCGATCGGAGATACATGCAAACGACGTTTGGCGCTGGATTTTTCGCGCCTTTAAATATTTATATATACACAGATATATGTATATATCCGGCCAGGAAAGTGAAAGCCACACGCGCTATTTGACGTACCGCTCGTTCCCGGCGTTCTCATCCGTCGGCAAGCTCGCCCGTAACTTCGCGCTATGAATAGCGGATTCGACGGGGGGGTGTTGGCGAGAAATAGACGCGACAAATAAACGGAGAGACCGAGTACTCTCGGTTGTCGTCAAAAACGGATGGGCCGGAAAATTGCGACGATCGTGAAAAAGAAAAACAAATCAATAAAATGATATTGTGTTTTCGATCGAATAATCGCGATCGTTTTTACCTGTGAAAAATAAAATTTCGAAGAAGAAGGCACGAGAATGGAGGATAAGCGCTGCTTTTTCTGCTGTCATTGGTCCATCGGGTTATTCAATACCGTAAAATTGCGGTGAGAAACGGATTCGAGAATTAAACATATGTTTTTCTCGATCTTGCGAAAATATTCGTAGGCAGCTCGTGGCAAACTTTTCGGTAGGAGTGAGTTTGGGCTTCGGTGAAGTTTGTGGTATCAGGATAAATTCGCGCAACGACCCACCTGTCCAATCCGATGTGCGTCGCTCCACGAGTTAAACACATCAGCCTCGTGCGTCGAGAAGAGCCCCGGCAAAAGCAGCGCGAGCAGCGCACATCGTTTGACAAACGGAAGGGAATAAGACGTAGAAGCATACCGTCGGAAGAGTTGTGGACTGCAGAAGAAATGGCATAACGCTGCGAGACGACCGTGGCTCGTATAAGCCAAGATGAAGACGGAGAGAATGGAAAAAAAAAATTGAAAAAATAAAACAAAAGAAAATAAAAAGAAAACGATGAAACGAAAAAGGGGAGACTATATGGAGTGTACGGGCGGTGGAGCCCATGCCACTAGCAGGATGAGGCAGTAGATGCCGTCACTGGCGCGGATTGTCTCGGGACAATCTTGGTTGGCTTCGTACGCAGGGTGGTTTTCGTTTATTTTCTGTTTTACCCTACTTCCTCGTGTAGTTTCCCCTCTCTTCGCTTTAACTTCTGTCTTCGCTTTCGTATATGTGTGTTTGCGTGTATTTGTCTGTTGCCTGCCAACCAGCCAGCCGTACGGCCGCAGTGGCAGGTGCCCATCATTCCGTAACGACCACTCTCTCTCTCTCTCACTCTCCCCCCCCCCCTCTCTCTCTAGTTATCTTTTTCTTCCTTATTTCTTTTTTCATTCTCTCCAATGTCCCCCTTCCTCCTCGACCCATCGTCATTGTTGGACACTCCTCGTCGCGAGAGGCTTTGTTTCGTTCTCCATCCACCGTGAAGCACGCCAGGTACCGATACACATCACGTTTCTGGATGTGTTCCTCGAATGATCGTCGAAATTGCTCGGATTTATTTATTAGTCCGTCCCGAATGTCCATCTCGTTCTTATCTCAAATCATAACCCCTGCCACGATTGGCGATCATCGCCTCTCAATTGTCTTTACTCGGAATGACAAAAAATTGTTGCAAAGTGATAACTGATTTTTTTTTTCTAGTCCGAAGAGGTGTAAAACGGTTTTAGAACGGTTGATACGAGGAAATTACTTCAAGATAGCCGAAAAGACGGTCGTCCTATCGCAATTTCCCATCGCCTTTTTGCCCTCTTCGTACTCTTATCGTTTCTTCGGTTTAGTACAACGATCGGTGAGCACCGAGCACCATTTTCGTGAATCTTCACTGCAACGTTATTGCACTTTCGAGCCGACAATCTCTTCCGGTAGCGCTGATTGGGTGCGACGAGAAACTTTTGGCAAACGGAACGAAAAGTTTCACGTGGAGTTCGGGAACGAAGCCGAGTGAACAGGGCCGCCGGAGACAGAGACCGGATGAATGTGTGCAGCTACACATCGGTCGAGCTTGTGCACGGTCTTTGCTTCTGCCACTTGTGCAGCTCGTGCTGCGATCTTACGAATCTCGTACGCGATCCTTTATGCTTCATGACGTGTGAAAGAATGACAAAAATGAGGACATACAGGAGCTTCTGACTCCGAGTATTCGCCTCGGTGACGATGTTTACTTCTGCAAAAAATCAAACAACGTACGAAGAAAAAAATATGCAAAGTAAATAAACGAAATAAAAAAAAATGTATCTATGAGAATCCGGAACCAATAATACTTCATTGGAAGCAAAAATCGTGCTCTCTGAGACAAATTCTGGCTCGTCAAATAGTTTTGAGCGAAAAAAGAATCTCCGCATAAAACGTCGAAATCAATAAAATAAAATAATACAATTTTAAAAAGGAAAACAAAATCTACTTCACAAACGCATAAGCTCCAATTCGTGACGTAGAACGATGGGCCGTTGCCGGACCCTGAATTTCACTCGACCATCGATAGAGCTTCGTCATAGACGGCAAAGCTCACAAAACGACGAATGACGGGTCCGCGGTTTCGAATCGTCAAACGTGCGCTCTAGACACAAACGTCGGTCGGAAAGCTTTGTTTGCCGGCCGGATTGTTGTCCGGGATGGGCAGGCAAACAGCGAGCGAGAGAGGGAGAAACAGAGAGCGCTCGATCGGACGAGCTTCCGGTTTTTCATGGGATCTCGCGACTATCGCGAGTCTCCGGAATCCGGGAAAAAATCGATTGGCCGCGGGTGTCGCGCGTTCGAACGGACCAACACCACCGACACATTGTAACCCCGCCAATTCATAGTCTCCACATTGTCGAATTGATAGTGTTGAGGGGGGGGGGGGGGGGGGTGATGGTGGTGGTGGTGCTCTCGGGGCTTTCAAAATTGACCCCGTTCACGACTACATACACAGCTATTACTGTACGTTACGCTATAACGTGACTGCATCCGAAGCGAGTAAAGCTCATGGTTCGATATCCAACGGTATTGGTGAATTCCGAGAGTGTGTAGATATATATATATATATATGGGGTATTCCTGGGAATTTCGGCAACTTCGGACAGTTGGGTCGAAATTTTTGCCCCCCAATTGTTTTCATTAATATGTGTTCAAAATAAAGAGACACGTATTTCGGCGTTTTTTATTTTGAGCCCCCACTTTTGAAATACAGTCAAATGAAGTTTTTGAAGTATTGACCACATTCGGTCATTCAAATCGATATATCTCAGCAACGGTTAGTGATAACTCAAAAAACCACAGGTGTTTTTTTTTCGTTTTTTAACGCTTTATACATTGAAAACATTGACGATTATGTTGCACAAATTCAACAATTATTTATAAACAATTCAAAATTGAAAATGAAATAAAACAAAAAACGCACTTTTAATTTTTGAAATGTATTTTTTTTTAAATTCCTTGAACAAAAACGAAAATTTAGCCACCTTGAACTTTTTGGGCCGACGCTTCGTTCGGAAGTTATGGATTTTTTTGTCACAAAAAACCCGTAAATTTACGTATTTTATTAGTAAAAATTTGCATGAAAAAAAAAGTACCCTCAATTATTGAAACTGATTTTCTTTCAAATTCCTTGGACGAAAAGAAAAATTTTGAGACCCGGCCGGACTTGGGCCGACGTTTCGTTCGAAAGTTATAGCTTTTTTTGTCATAAAAAACCGGTAAATATACGTATTTTATTAGTAAAAAATTGCATGAAGAAAAAAGTACCCTTAATTATTAAAATTGATATTTTTTCAAATTCCTTGGACGAAAAGAAAAATTTTGAGACCCGGCCGGACTTGGGCCGACGTTTCGTTCGAAAGTTATAGCTTTTATTCTTAACAACCGGGTAAACATTTACGGGTTTTTTGTGACAAAAAAATCTATAACTCCCGAACGAAGCGTCGGCCCAAAAAGTTCAAGGTGGCTAAATTTTTGTTTTTGTTCAAGGAATTAAAAAAAAAATACATTTCAAAAATTAAAAGTGCGTTTTTTGTTTTATTTCATTTTTAATTTTGAATTGTTTATAAATAATTGTTGAATTTGTGCAACATAATCGTCAATGTTTTCAATGTATAAAGCGTTCAAAAACGAAAAAAAAACACCTGTGGTTTTTTAAGTTATCACTAACCGTTGCTGAGATATATCGATTTGAATGACCGAATGTGGTCAATACTTCAAAAACTTCATTTGACTGTATTTCAAAAGTGGGGCCTCAAAATAAAAAACGCCGAAATACGTGTCTCTTTATTTTGAACACATATTGATGAAAAAAATTGGGGGGCAAAAATTTTGACCCAACTGTCCGAAGTTGCCGAAATTCCCAGGAATACCCCATATATAGGTTTGTAGAAATGCTCTCATAGCTATATGGACCCAGAGCTACGCCGGACGATATAGCTCTGCGGGTTCCATGCCGCCGTCCCCCGGCGACTATGATCCACGTAAGTGTGCGTGTGCGCCGTAGCTCTCGCGCTCTCTCGTTGCGAACAAAGTCCCATGGACCGAAAGGGGGTAATGGAGAGAAGGAAGAGCGGTGGCCGGTGTGTATGTGTGTGTATATTTCAAAGTCCGCGTTTCCCGACGTGCTGGTTCACTATGGCTCGCTCGGTGTGCATTGGCACGAGGAGGGTGAGAGAGACTCGACGAGATTCTGCAGAGAGCGCGATCGCTGCAGAAAAGTGACCGGTCTGTGCGACCTTCCCTCCCTCTCTCCTTCTCACCCTCTCTTTCTCCGTCTCTCTGCTTGTTCGCTCGTCATCTATCTACGTTCGTCTCTCTTTCCGTTTCTCTCGTATACTCCGGTCAGCAGCTCGAGGGCCTCGGTGAAGTGGGGAGAGAGGGAGCGAGAGAAGAGAGAGAATGGAGGAATGAAGAGGACGTGGACGGCAAAGAGACTGGAAAAGAAAAAGAGAAACTGCTGACTGCCCGAGGCCCCGATCACACATCGACGAGGGTAACCGAGAGCCAAAGGGGTGTGAGCGTGAGACCTTTTCCTCAGCCAGCAACAATAATTACCCCCAATGGTCGTAGCCACCCGGCAACGATGACCGGGAGACGTGAAGCTGACCGTGCAACTGCGCTACGTATATATACCGTAACGCGCAAAAGTGGTACCGCGAGCTCAAACGAGGTCTGTGATTTCCATTCGTGTTTCTTTTTATTATTGTTTTCTTCTTTTATTCCTCTTCGCCTCTCTCTTTTTCTCCCGCACACACACGAGCACTCTCTTTCTACTTATTCCTACCGTCGAACGCTCACTTCCTTCACACTGCGGATTATCTCGTTGTCGCTGCCGTGACTCGCATGGGCATCGCGATGTTCGATTCTTAAATTATTCCGCGAGATCCGGGACTGCGTTTGGCGCGCCCGGCATGTACCCAAAGGGAGGCTTGAGTATTGGAAGAGAGAAAGAAAGAAAAAAGAAACGACGAAATAATCCACGAACCTTCGGAGAATGTTAGCAGGACCCGAGCGAAGGGGTATAAAGAAAGTTTTAAGTATTTATCTGTGTCTCGAAAAGTTCTGCTTCGTCGTAAGCTCCGGGAGTCGCCCTGCGAGAGTAAATTCTATATACCGTCGTTGTAGGATATTGAATGGGGAGAAAATGGGATAAATAGAAAAAAGGATGAAAGAGAAATTGTGAATAGAACGAACAATCGATATTATTCATTCGACGAATAAATGGAATCAAGCGATAAAAGAGAAAGAAGAAAAAAAAAACAAAAATTAATGAATGATTCTATTTCGTTGGGAGTTTGAATAAATGGTGAGGAATGTCTGACTTTCATTGTCGTATGCGTTAATAACCCGTTGGATTACGAGTGCGCACGTAGGTATATGCCTCGCGCGGTATATAGCGTAAACGGGGGCGTCTCGACGGCGACGCTCGTATGAGCGCCTCGAAGTCTCCCCGTTTGGTCGGCGGTGTAGTTTCGTGATCGCGTTTATATAATACATATATACATGTACGTGTATACAAATATGTATTCCGACAATGTTCGTGACTCAGTCGTGAACCGTGAGGACGGACTTGCGCTCCCTCGCGACATTACCATCCCGTCGCTCTTCGTGTCACGAGTTTAACCGTTACATCAAACTCCGACAAAGTATCCGCATATACCCACGCGGCCGACCGAGAATACGACCTTACCTTCGATGCTACGTAGGAGGCATGCCATGAAGATTTCAATCGAGATCCCATCGTGGCCTCTCTGATTTTCGCCGTAATTTTATTGCGCAAAAATAACGGTTGAATAATGCATATTCAATTTTTTTTTCAATTTTTTCGACCCTTTTTTTAAACAAAATGATTTTAAAAAAATCCATTTCGATGTATTTCATGGTCTAAAATTAAGGGAAGAATTACTCAAATTAGATTTTTTTTATTACGGCGAAATGTTTGCTTTGGTTAGATAATAATGCTCAGATCGTGATCGCAATTACATGGAACGCCCCATAGATACGAACAGTTCACGACGAAATGAATGCCACGATGGTATCAAGGTCTTTTCATACGGATACGACCCTCTGAAAATTAGCGAAAGCCGAGCCTCAACCCGAACGAGGGTAGATTCATCCGTCTCGTGTTTCCGGATCGTACGATAATCTCGACTCCGCAGTGTCCCCCGTTTTCCGAATCGAGAGCTTCGCGCGTTACAATTCTACCGTCGGGGAAAAACCCGACAACGCGATAATCACAACCTCGATAAATATTTCGGCCTTAATATCACGATTATAAAACGTTCTCGCGGACGCGTTGATTATAAATGAGACATTAAGAAGAAGAAGAATAAGAAGAAAAAATTGAACGAATAAAATCCTGACGGATGTAAAGTTTCGAAGCTTAAAAGTGAACGATGCTGGATGATCTCATCACCGTAACTAATGTAACACTCACGGACGAACTTAACTCGCACATCCTTCTTAACGTGGCTCGTTGCGAGCAAGACCGAGCTATGTAACTCGCTGCATAGTCTCGCGCACTCGAGCAATTATGCGTGGCCGAGGCGCGGTTCAGTCGTCGACGCTTCGACGCTGTCGCGTTTCTGCATCATACCCGGACTCAAACGTATCTGTGAAAACTGCGCTTCAGTTTCGTTGTGTTTCTGCTTCTTCGCCGATGCCCATTGTTATGATTATTATGGAGATGACGATGATCGAATACCGCGTGCTCGAGGCATTGCATCATCGACCATATTAAAGGCGTTTGAGAAATGCAAATCGTGAGTTAGTTTCGTTCGCTATTAAATTTTCTCTGTACTATATTATATATGTATGTATTGTTTATAGCAACTATACAATAACTATAATATATATGTACAACTATACGAAATAGTTCTATATAATATTATCTCATATATTCTAGATATTTATTATTATCTTTATTAATATATGATTGTTGTATATGACCATATAATGTATTATTTAGAACTATAATGTATATTGGTATACATATATATCTATTAGAGTTCTTGCATAGTTGTTATGATTTATATTATATATATATCTATCGAAGAAAATTTAACGGTGAATGAGACTAACTTACGATATGTATTTTTTAAACACCGCCAATAGACGTACATATATCATATCATATATTGTAAAAGATTATTAAATATAATATTATGTAAAAATATAATATACATTTCTCTATGTGGTATTTTATACTACAATATTACACATACATACGTGGAGTTTTGTAGAAAGATGGGAAACAAGCTGATAAATCCGCGACAGAGTGAAATTTCAGCTACAGAGCCGCAAGTCCTGGCGAATTAGCAAAAGCAGGAAGCCAACCCGGTGGCGTTGTACAAGACCGGATAGCGAGGGTGTTTTCGTGGTGCGGAGAGGCACCTGGCTCCTTTCTGGAACCAAGCCATTACCTAATCGCTTAACCTCTCTGGCTTCCAGCCCGCGGAACAGCTCCAATACGTCCAGTATCGGGCTCTCCGACTGTTCCCGCACTGGTTTCTTCTTCGCCCCACCTACGAACTTGCGTTGCACCCGAGCACCATTCTGAGAACTGAATTGCCACGACCCCACGGTCGAAACGAAATTAGTTGTTTCGAGAAAAATAATTAATTTGAAAATTACAAACAAATTTTTTTTTCTGAATTCTATGGAATGCATTTTGTAACATTGGTATGATGATCACTGCAAATTGAACTTCAACCATAATGGTAACACGACACACAACAAATTTTCTAGCTGTATATATGTATATATTTGTATGCAGGATGTAAACTCTTTCTCAGCTTCCTGCAAAATGATAAAGCAATATAGCCGGTCTCATGCCTCCGATGGAATTAATTTCGAAGGACCTGTAGACGATGAACGAGATAAAAAAAAAAATGAAAAACAGGTATCGGGCCTTTATAACCGAGAGCATCGGAGCTCTCGACACTATGTGCTCGCCCAGTCTAGAGGAGTGTGTACTAGACGAGCCAAAGATGAATAAAAAATAAGAACAAGAGTGGCTGGTTGGTGCACGGTGCAGGGACGAAGGTCGAATGCCAGAGAGCACCTATACAGTTGCGTGTAGCTACGGCAATGTTGTACCGCGTGCGAGTTTCCCGTGAAACCGGCTCGTAGAATCAACGTTGAGACTGGTCATGGTTTTTTTCCCGGAGAAGTTTCGGAGCAAACGAGCGGTGAAAAAAGAGCGAGACGAAAATAGACTGGAACAGGACAGTGGACGAGAATAAAGGGTAGATCGAAAGAATAAACTGCAGTATGTATATCCATGTATATAAATATATCATTATATACATGTATAAGTATATGTATTATATACAGTTTAAGAGTGTGGAATAGGAAGAAACGTGCAAAGACACGCATGGGGTTATCGGGATCAGACAGAGGTCGGTAAGGTAGAAACGACGAGGATGGAGGGAAATAGGGGTTGGGCCGGAGTTCCTCGGGTGTCTAAAAAAGAAACAGAAAAACCTTTTTTACGTGCTCGTATCCACCGCGACTGCTAATCTTTTACATTTATTTTTCGCCATCAGGCGCCCTCCCCGAGGAGGGTCGAAGATCGCGCGAAAATCGTAATGCCTCAGCGTTACGAAGGGTCTCGGGAGAATACAGTTCGAGGCGTACCCCAAAGATATCCGGTCCTCGTTCACCGGCGGTGTCACTCGTCTCCGGCTCGATCGTAAAAGTCCAAAGCACCCAAGATTATTCTGGCCGAAGAGGATCGCACGATTCCACGTGTCACTATGGTCTCTTTTGGCGCTCTTCGGATCCGGGCGTACGGCGAGGGTTTTCGTTTGCGACACGGGGAAAGACAGCCGTGTCTCGGAAAAGAACGAGGGACAAGAGGAAGAAGCGAAACGACGGTGTCCGAGATGTCGGGGAAACGAGGACGAAACGAAATTGGGAAGACGGCAAACGCGGGAGAACGCGAGCTCGCGCTCGCGCGTTCGCTCGCGCGTGTGTTCGGGAGGTGGGAAAGAGAACGAAAAAAGAGATGTCGAGGGGGATGGTCCTCGGGGCTCTTTACGGTGGACGAAGAAGAACCCGGAGAAGCAGAAACGTGACCGGCCGAACGGTAAACGACAACGTCCTTTCGATTTACGATGGTAAGCTCTCACGTGAAAGTTCATTTCAGCCACGGGGGTTCCACGATTTCTTTCGAGAAGACGCTCAACGAGGTGACACACGTGCTCTTCTTCCTTAATCTAAACTTATATATATATAAATATCTGTGGCTCGAAGGCAGAACCGAATAAGTCCATTTGTTCAAAACATTGCGATTAAATCAGGTTCCTATAATTTGTATTGTAAAAATCGTTTTTAAACGCAGAGATACCGATATGCAAAACCAAATAAATACAACAGTTTTTTTTAAATCCATAAGTTACAGACTAATTGAATTTTACCGAATGCTACCATCTATAGTACCAAAAACTAGGCGTCACCTGATAATTATTATTTCCTAAATCGATTCTTTGTCTGTAATAGGGCGTCTAGAAGCGAAATCGTTATTTTCCGAAAACTCGTTTATAGATTTATTCGCATTTGCCTCCAAACTACTAACAAAACCACTCGGATCGGTAAATCCACATACCACCACTCGTATATATATCGCTTGCATCATTATGGGGAATCATTCACTAAGAATCTAAATACACACACACACAAAAACGTTGACATGGCATTAATACGAAAAAAATCCATCCATATTTTTCGTCACCTATTTTCCCTAATCGTTCAAACTTTTGAGTTCGAGAAAATTTTGTTTCTTTCCAGCGCGTCATGCAGACTTTGATCCGACCCGAGCCTTTGATTTTACAATGACACATAATCTCCATCTTGGGTCCATTTTCGTACGCGTCTACGATGTCACAATATTGGACGTATCGCGAGCGCTCAATTAGTATTCTATATGTACCTCATTTGACGTGGGTGGGGTTCTCTTTCACCCCAACCCGGGGGTGAAACCAATTTTATCGTCGGAACCGCGTCCAACGCGGGGCGAACCAAGTGGGAGGTATACTGGGGGATTAGTCATCAAGTCCAACATTGTATTATGTCACAGATAAATATATATATGCTGCATGGCAAATGGTTGATATACAAATACGTGGCGAGCGTACCACATCGGACCCCACTTTTCCACACGCTTCGAGCAATACATGCAAACCCCGAGTTTCTTGGCAGCGACATGATATTCCGAGCCGAGGACGCACGTGAGTCACTGTAGAGGGCGACTGCGGAGAAGCAGGGGGGGGGGGATGCAGAAAAAACAGCGATCGATCGTCTTGACGTGTTGCGTTTCGCACGCTCGTTATTATCAATGTATTTGATGATAAACGTTGCGATAGCCACTACTCTCGCACGAAAATGAATATAGAAATTACGAACGAAAATACCGCTTTGCCCTCCACCGCCCCTCTGCGCCTCCGCCACCCGTCGGAAAACGTCGACGTCAGCCTCGCCGCAACGTACGATCGTAACGCCGGTACGAACTCGTAGCCGTCGCTGACGCGCCTCGCGATTCGACGTTCCGCATCGAAATTTATTCTCTCCACGCATCCCCCACGGCCCTGATCGCATTAGAGGCCCTGGAACAGGACTGGCAACGACTGCGAGAACGACGAACGTACCGGCTGAGCCCCGGCAGCCGGTGTGCGACGAGGCAACGGAAATTCCGCAACATCGTGGAAAATATTTCGCGGCGCGAAAGTTCGACGGTTCCGGAGGGCGATCGTTGGATTAGTCGGATGCCGGAGATTTTTCGAAAATTTGAGCTCTCGTCGTGGGAACGACGATTGACGCGAGGGAAGAAGTTTCGTTCGAAAATTCGGTACGCTTGGGATAATAAATTTTGTTAAGAGTCGATGAAAGATCGGAAAAGACGGAGAAGACGGAGAAAAAAGATATTATTATTTCGGGCGGGGAAGACCGAAATAGGCTGTGGATGGATGAAAATGGATATGAAATCATTTTAAAAATCAAGAAATAAATGCGAATACGAAAATGAAATAATATGATGAATGAACCCATGGATATATGTAGGTATAATATTGCAGATACAACCTGATTAATCGATCATTAACTAATTGTTCGGGTCGTACTGTAATACATATAATATTTAAATATGTATATTATGTATAAGTGATGGAATATTTATGATCTTCGTGCCTGAAGGCTGGAAATGAAAAATAAAAAATCGCACTGAGGAACGAAATTTCGTATTCAACCGTTTCAATTATCGAAATCCCGAAAATCAGATCATCCAAGAGCTCCAAAGCGAAAAGATGATTATTATGGGCGACTTTAAATCATTAAATAAGAATTTACTCGATAAATAAATTTCAACATAAATTTATATCGATGGCGCATAGTTTAGCTTTTTTTGTAATCCGTTATTTTTCATTACAAGTACTTGCGAAACTATTTTATACCGGTCCCTTATCCATTTTCTTCTTTGAAAAATGTTGATCAATAGAAAGACCAATACAAAAAAAACAGAATCTCGTTCAGTGAAGAGCTATAGGTATTCTATAGCAGCTGGTACAAATAAGTGAAAGTATGAGTTGGAACGAGCGATGCATCATGCATTTTGCATGTATATAGGCTACGCCGCAGCCCCCCCCCCTTCCGCAGTTTCTTTCCCGGCGATGGCCCCGCGCTTTCTGATCTTTCGGTAACGGACTCCGACGGTGTCGAGTACAATGGCAACGACGGAACATTTCGAGTGGCACAATCGTCGCGACTGCGACTCGCAAGATCCCGAGGAGCTGCTGCAGTTTCGTCCCGGTCATTGGAGTGTTCGTCGCGCCGAAGACCTGAAAAAAATATGGAAAATATCGCCGAGGAGAATCGTAGCTAGAACGCAGACGCCAAGATGAGCGGAACCGCGACGGAGGAAACGACGAAAGTGAAAGTCGTCTACGCTCGATGTATCGCTGCATGCAGAAATATGCAGCGCACAGCTGGACCGCGACGCGAAAACGACTTCGTTATCGTTACGAAAACGTTCTTCTCGCTACGTAGTGTCCAAATTCGAGCGAAGAATCAATTATCGCACAACTCATGCGAAAAAAAAGAATTGATTCGTCGACTTCGTTGTCATTGAAAACAAAATTGATCGCTACACTGTCGGCAATGTCCAGCTGATCAATTGATCGATCGCAATATTTCCTATGGCTTCAATGACGGTCATATCAATGATGCGACTCAATGTGAATTTAGATGAATTCTTAAGAAATTCCCAAATAAAAATCAATTTTAAAACTTTCGAAACCTACCTCGTTGTGATCACGATTTTTTTTTTGTAGTCACACATAATCCCCAATATCCAGCTCCGGTATGGGCACTGATTCGATGAAAATGAATTGGAAATACTTTTATTACTGAATTAGCCCTAATTATAATTGCTATTGAATATTGGAATCAATTGAAAAGCAATCATTTATCCGAGTTTCGTTATTATTACAGAAATGTGAAAATTTCAATTGTTCTATGATGATTGATCTTAATTATTCGTTCGAAAAAGTATGTCAAATACATTTCCATTGAATGAATGCCCAACCCGGATCCAGCCGACTAATTAATCGCAATAAATCCAATAACTATATTACCCCAACGACGCAACTGAATGTGAATAAAAATTACCCCACAGAATTCACACAAAATTAAAAAAAAAAAGAAAAAGAACACCATAGCACTCACACATTTTATTCAACGTATCAGCGCTACTAAAATCCCATAGAATGCAAATATCTTCATCAAGTTTAATCGTTCGACCGCCTCGTGTGCGATAGTTAAACTCACGAGCCAGAGTATCGCGTGTCGATTATTAAGAACCTCGAGACCGAGCAAGCGGCCAGGCTCAGCTTCTCTCACACGCGAAGTTCCACTGTCGGACTTCTGCCCGCAGGCTCCGAAAAACCCGCAACGACTGGCGCTATCGAGGAAGCGCGCGCGCGTGCAGCGCGTCAAATTTTATCGGTCGAGATTACAAGCACGAGGTCTACTCTCTCGGGATCTCAAGAGTTTGGTTAAATTACGGGGTTTGAATCACGGTGTCGAGAGTCGTACACGAGCGTACCGGAGGTATCTTTCGTTGTACGGTTGTTGCATTATAACACACCACGAAGTATATCCGTACGCGTCGAGTTATCCGCAATGACGGGGTTCTGCAATCTTGGGCTCATCTTATCTCATTGTTGTGTGACGTGAACACCATCGTGCCGCACGCAGCATCGTTTCTCTCGGCTGTGCGCACCGGTTGACGTCTTAGCGAGCAAGTTTCTCGACCCTCTGCAACCTCCACCCTTCCCTGCGGAACGATAGATACGTGTGTGTGTACGTGTGTGTAAATATATATATATATATATATACAGGGTGCGCACGTTTCACCCTCGTAGTTCCTCGTCTGGTCTTTAGCTAGCGTAGCGTTTTGCAGAAGCAGGATCTGTGCGTCTCGACCCCGGAGTGACCGAACCACTTGGTGCTGCAGCAGCCACGGGTCGAGCTGCAAAAGAGAAAGAAAGATTGCGTCTCGGCGAAGCGGAAGCCCCGAGTGCGCGCGAGATAGGGAGAGTCTTCTTATACATATACATTATGATAATGTCCCGTGCAGCGCTTCAGCTGACCGGGTACAAAGATGGATGTAGATATCGACGATGGCAAAAACCATACGACCCGCGTTATACCCGTGCAACAACCCTCGAAGGGTTCGCCGCTCTTCTCTCCGGGTTTTTCGTTATTTTCCGGCTCTCGCTTCTGCAATTGTTGGGTAACAGGAGGCTCGGTTTTTGGCCATTTTTTGTGACGAGGATAATTTTCGTATCGAAATAATAAGAATGATGTATTATATGAATGAAATTATATTCTTGGAAATCAATATTCGATGATTTATTATTGTACCGCTAGGATTTAAAAAAAAGTAAAAAATGTATTTTTTTAATTGAATATTCAATAATTGTGGAAATGATAAAAATGTGGAAAAATTTAGGTTTCGAAATTTAATATTTTACGATCAATGCAAAATCATTTTTGTCATTTTGAGATTAAATAAAAAAATAAATAATAATACTTCGATATAAAGTCCGATTCATAAAAAAAAAAAATAGGTCCAATTTGTTTCCGATGCTATTTCGCATTTTGAGTCGATACTATTTTTATTATTAATATATATATTATCAAATTATCGAGATAAGTATTCGTGAAAGCTTTGTGGAAAGTTTACGTCGTATTTTGAAGGTTCGATGGTATCAGTCTCGTCGACCGCGAGATTTCTTCATAATCAGCGCGCGGATCGCGAATGAGCGTCGCAGCAGGATGGCTTACAGCGCTCATTACACGGTATTCATTCGCTTTATACATTGTACAGATTGCAAGAGGCTGCGCTGTAACCCGTCGGAATATCCGAACGATATTCATTATGCTCGGCGCCATCGCGGCTTACTTTGTCGTGGCTTTTCATTTCAACGACGGGTCGCAACGCCGAAACCGCGAAACCGCGAGACGTTTCGCGTTGAAGAATTCGGTGTCGCGAATAATAATTGTCATTGATGCTATGCACCGGAACGACTTTTCTTAGCGACACGAAATTCTTGCCATCGTTTTTTTTTTCTCGTTGAGTCGACATTTATGCACAAGTAAATTCGATTGAATGAATATTTCATTATTATTATTATGTTATTGTTATTATTTTATTATTATTATTATTATATAACCTAAATAACCTAAGTAAACTAAATATTTCATTATTATTATTATGTTATTGTGATTATTATTATGTTATTGTGATTATTATTATTATTATTATTATTATTATTATTAATAATATTATTATTATTATTATTATTTCAATAATATAAATTTGACTAATTCGTCGAAATTTGTTGTGGGTATTTTATGGATCGTCTCTCGAATCGATGAGAGCTCGAGTACATAGCGAATACAGCGGCTTATCAGTTTTGAAGAAACCACGGTGCGCTGTCTGCGATATATAGGCATATAATGGATTCAAAGCGCCGAACCGTCGAATCTCCGGGGACCCCGAGGAGCAGAGTAGTCGCGCAAGCATCGCACGGAAAAATTCTCAGTCGAATATCGACAGTTCCGGTTGTGTCTGTGGCGCGGTTTGGGCAAAAACGGCGCATTCTTCGGTAAAAATGCATGCTGTCTTCGATCCATCTCCCCCTCCGCCCCACCCCCCTCCCCCACTGCTTCCTCAGCCGTTCTTGTACGGTGTTATCGTGTGTGCTGGGCCGCTTTCTGCATCTTTGACTTTCAACGCTGGGGAATCGTTGCGGTACCGCGAGCTTCCCGTTTCCGACTTCCTCTCGCAACGTTGACAAAAGTTTCGTCGCTGGAATTCACGATACGCAAGCGAGTATTTACGTTTACGGATTTGTGCGTACTTGTATTTGCGGAGGTACGGTTTTGATAGCGATGGATAGATCATGCGGCAAAAATGTTGGGATGGAAAAGCGTGGGAAAGCTTTTTTTTATATCGCGCATCATCGTCGCGTTACGCTCGTTTGCTTCGGGTGGGATAATCAAAGTGTTTTATTTGTCATTGTTTATTTCGTCGATTATTTTTCGATGGTAAATTATTACGGTAGGCAGGAGTTTCTTTATTCGTTTTTGATTTGGTTGTGATTATTATTTATTTTTTGAAGAAGTATAATTTATGACACGCTGTGCGTAAATGCGGTTTGACGCGAACGAAGTGAGTCACCTTGTGACATAAAAATTTGTACGATTTTCGTGCGAAACACGTTTTCTTGACTCGTGTGATTGCAGCACCCGCCTTCGGCTGGTGCTGCAAACTCACACTCGTCAGAAAAAATGTTTTCGCACTTGTATCATGATGTACTATTTTTAAAATCTTTTTCTTCTATTCTAGAACTGAAACGTGAGCCATGGAATCGTCGACTTCTCGTCGCTACATCCGCGCCCATCGTCGAGTAATTGAATTGAAGTTTAAAAATTTTTTTACAATACTTCAGTCATCAATAAGCTGTTATGCATTAACAATGGACGTGTTAATTTGAATTATTTGAAATTTCACAACAACAAAAAAAAAACTAATTACCCAAAAAATGACTACTACTTCCTAAAATATCTTACTGATTTTTATCAGTAGAATTATCCAAATTTATATCCTTAGTGTCAACGAAAATAGTTATCAAGCAATAGTAATGGCTTCTCCAATTTTTTTCTTTTCCCTAAAATCCAAAATAGTCAAATTAACGCGTCCTGTAAACTCAGCGTCAAACATCGTTGGGCAAATCTCGTTACGATCGGCCATTGTACGATCAAGTTGAAGGTCTGGAGATAATGCGTGTTATTGCAATACGAATGGCGATGTGCGCAATGATCGTCGTGTGTGCACGCTGCATCGCGCCCGACGTGATCTCGGAACAGTTACATTACAGAGTCGACGCGTTACCTCATCATCGTCCCGAAGCGCGTAGGTAGCATTTGCTCGGCAATGACACACGCGACGGCGTGAGTTGTCACCGCCGCGAAGACTCGGGCTATCGGTACGGCTGATCTGTGACAACAACTCGGGTTATGCCGGAGCGCGTAGAACTATACGGGCACGAGACGTTCGAGAAAAATAACGGAGCCATTGTCGTCTTGTTGAGGACGGCGAGGCGGGGGTGGAGGCGTGTATTATCGACGGAGGATAAATAACGGAGAACGGAGATGTCACATTTCGTTGCGATTAAAAATTTATGAAAGAAGTAAATCACTGCGTGCTATTATTCTATTGAACGAAGAAATGATTATTTATTTATCGGGTGGACAAAGATGGGTGGTAATAAGTTGTAAAAATAGAAATGATGTAAAAATTATTTAAATATATGATGTTATTGAATCGGAACGATCTCGATAAAGAACGATACGACAAAAGAAACTGGTTATTTTTCCTGGCCGGTAAAAAAAATTAATGTGACCAAAAAAAAAAAAAATAGTGGGTTTAACGAACGATTGATCCGCGTAGTATATATCAACCCGGTTGATGAGTCATCGGTGATTAACGAGACAGAAGCAAACAGCAACATCCGGTTGAACAATCGAAAACAGCGTCGAACAGCTTAATCAGCAATACCCCAATTAACCGAAATAGTTCGACCTATATCGCCCTACATTCGAAATCCGCATTTATCGAGCAATTAAAAACTTCGTGATCCCCACAGAATCCAAACAAACCGAATCGTCGAAATAATCATTCCTACGAAGTTAGCAATATTCATTATCCTCTTCTCTTATAAATTGTTATTTACTCCAAACTACTCCGTGCACAGTCTCCCTCTCTCAATTGTCATTATTTCATTCGCGTTTCTTTTCGCTCCTTCCCTCAACGCCGTACTCCACGTATAGCCTCCTCGCATTTATCCTTTCTCTCCGTCACTCGCAATTGCGGCGTCTTTCTTTCCCCGTCCCGTTCTCCGACACCCCCGGAGAAACGAGATTACGTCGTGAATGTGTACAACGCTCGCCAGCCAGTGTGTTACGTTATGTGCCTGAAAACCATGAGACGGCGCATACAACCATCCGCGTCGCCCACCCACGAGTCAACGTGCGATAGCGAGGGGAAGCCCGAAAGTCGTCGGTTCGGAGGGGGGGGGTTGGGAGTCCGAGCGCGAACCGTGTTGCCGGTTCTTCGAGAACGTACAACCACGGCCAGACCCATCACGGAATGGAACCATGAAACCATCCGGCGATCGTCGGACGGCAAAGTATCGTACCAAAAGTTGGTGGGGTCGCTGCGCGATGGCGCGGCGGGGGGAACAGCGGCGGGGGTGGCGACGGAGGGGATTCGGCGCATGCGCGAGAAAGGGCTTATCGAGCCGCGGAGGGGCGCCCAGGACGACGCGTCGGCGGTGAACGTTTCTGCTGCTGCTAGTGCTGCTGATATTGCCCGTGCTTGCGCTGCTGTCGTTGCTCTTGGGCCACACCGACGCGCCTGCTTGCCTGGCTGGCTGCGGTAGCGGAGTAGCACGAGCACGACGGCGAGAAGGATTCGAACGTCGAAGGGGAACACCCGGTAGTGGGGAGAACGAACGAACGAACGAACGGTAAAGTATATACACGATAATTCACCCATACACACGTAAACCCACCCGTGTAAGAACGAAGCTACGTACGTACCGTGTGGCCGCCGGTGGTGGGGCAAACCCTGCGAAAGGGAGGGTTCGGGTTAGGGGGTAGGGTTTTGAATCGTCGGCGTGCGTAACAGCGATATACCGAGCGTGTGCGAGTGTGGACCAGCCGCCACACAACGTAAAATTACCCCTACCACGTCGCAAACGTCGACGTAGCCGCGATAGCGATATCGAAGTTGAGGCGAAACTCTCGTATGCGCGCCAGCGCCATGGGGGAAAACGGCGCGAGAGGGGTAAAAGCCTCCGATGATGGCGCTGTGATCGCTCGGTCAGTCGGTGTCGCGCCAGGCACTCGCTCCAGCCCAGACCAGCGAGCCAGTTGCTATTCCGTCGCCTAACCAGCATAGCTCGCCTCTCTTTACCTTTTCACCCTTTACCACGTTTTAAACGCATCGCCGCGACAGGGCTTACGCCGCAAAGCTGCATCAATTCGCCCGGTGTCCCCCGTTACATTCCCCCCGATCCCCTCCATCAAACCACAACACCGACACCGACGTTCTCTCCCTCCCCCTCCCCCTTCTCCTCGACACCTATCGGCCGTCTTCGCGTCGCCGCCAGCCACCGACCACCTCCACCACCTCCGTCACCGCATCTACATCGCTGCCGCAACCGCCGCTGTTGCTGCTGCTGCTGCTGCTGCCGCCACCGCCGCCACCGCCACCGCCAACGCCAACGCCAACGCCGCCGCGTATCGTTCAAACGTCGTACGCGCCCCGTCGTCGACGAGACATCGTCGCGCATTCTTGTTCAGTGGTGTCCGAGCTGCCGGTTATTCAATACGCAAACGACAAAAGAATAAACGGAACAAGGAGGAAACAACGGATAAAACAAAGAAATAAATAAATAAAATAAAAACAAAAGATTGATAAAGAAGATAACGGAATTTTAACAATAATAGAGCAACGGACGTAGTTACTGGGTGACTGTTCAATCGTTCATTCGTGTTTGTCGGTGTTTGACGTTTTTTTGAAAACGGTTTACGTTCATTTTTAACGTTTTTGTTGTTGAGTTTACGTTTTTTTTTGTTGTTGTTATTTTGTTTTGGTTTTAAACGTCATCGTAAATTCACTCGTCTCGCGCTTGTTCGTGTTTGTTCGATGAACGAGAAGACTCCGTTGTGAAATCGCAAACTGATAAGTGAGTGGACTTGAATTGTTTTCGGTTTTCGTTTTTTTTTAATTCGTTTCGTTGTTTGAACGAATCGATGCAACAGTGAAGAATTGTAAAAAAAAAAATTAAATAAAATAACGTATATACAACGGTTGAGAAACGAGGATCGGTCACGGCCCAACGAATAACGAAGAGTCTGAGGAATCCGAGCATACGCCGCGAGCAGTCGACGAGATTTATTATTAAAACGTATGTGAACGATTTATTGAAACACGTTATTTATTCTTATTTGCGAAAAAGTGTGCGAGAATCGGAGTTGAATCGTTTTGCAAGATTGTGGAAAGTTTGGAGATTTTATTTTTTGTTTTTAGATATTTTTTTTTTTATTAATTAGTAGATTATTTTTTTTTAGTGCGAGTGCGTTGCTCCGAATCCGTTACATCACGGTTTTGTCGGAGCCAAGTGCGTACACGTATACGTATGTCTATGTATGTCGCTTTACGCGATAATGCGAAGAGAGCGGATTTTGCAATGATTTGGGAATCGTTAATGATGACGTTGAAATAACGAGTGGGAGGGAGGATGATTATTCGCGGTTGATTGTTGGACGATGAATTTTTGAGGGTCACGCGGTCGAATTACGTGCGACGACGGTTTCACGAACTCTTGTCGATGAACCCGCCTCGTGTCCTACATCCGGTTTTATCCGTTGCGTGAAATATCCCAAAGTCGGTAAGAAAATGGAGAAAGCAAAAAAATTAAACGATAAAATGACCAAATCGCGTTGATGTTATGTATTCGGTCGAATTACTCAATCGTTTCTCGAATTTCGTGTTCTATCGCCGGAAATTCTCACAATTTTCGATTCGATCTTTCTTATCCGGATCGCACGATTTTGATGGCTAACTTAGCAAGTCGTTCGCGGGAGTGGCAAGATAGAAAAAAGAACTTTTACAAAGAAAACGTTTATTGCAGAATGAATTTGTCCTGTTAGCATCGATTTTGCAGTAGCTACGCCAATTTTGAGTTATTTTGACACGCTCGTTGCGATATTTTTACATCATTGCGTATTTACAAAATAATGATAATAATAATAAAGATAATAATAACATCAATAACAATAAATAATAATTGTACCGAATTTCGCCCGCGATTCTTATGTTTCTCGAGCATTTGCAAAATATTAATAACAATAATAATGATAATAATTGATAGATATTAATAACAATAATGATAATAATAATTCAACAATCTCGAGCGTCGTAAATTAGGTAGAAGAGCGATGTTACAAGTCGGTTTTATCGGTACGTTAGGTTGGAATGCATCGCTCCGGGGTTTATTTTTCGAGCGTTCCTCAACTCCGTCTACCTGTTAGATAAGCTCATATTCCGCGCTCCGAACTGATAAGACGTTCGAGGCGTAGCTGTATTAAAAAAAATATAATAAAAACCAAAAAAAAAAACATTAAAGAAAAAAAACCCCGACGCTTGTCTAAAGCCCTTTCTCCCGCTTTCGGTCATAAATGCGTTCGGGTTTAATCGTTTATTTCACAACCGGCGTGTTTCATCTTCGTTTCCACCCTCGCGCTTGATTTCCGATTCATAACATCGGCTTTCGTCCACTCGCATTGCGCGATCTATGACGCATCTTCTTCTCTTTCCGTCGTTTTCCAACCACCGACGTAATTTCCCGAACCAAAAACGCACAATTCACCATCGAAATTATTTAAAAAATTAAATTACGTTCAATTCTTTTTGTCGCGGGGGGGGGGGGGGGGGGGTTTCTTTCAAGTACAATCGAATCAAATTGTTTGCCACTTTCGGATTATTTTCTACCTGACCCGACCGACCGATAACGAGCGCTCATCAACGTTCGGTACTTAAAAACACATTAAGAAATTTGTCAATTTACTCAAGGCGATAATTTCTCCGTTCGTCGTCAATTTTTCATCGCAATGGAAACGAATTTTCCTTATAATTGCGAGATCGATGAAAATTGAACTATCGGATTTAATTCAATCTCATTTAATTGGATTGTTACGATGATAAGTGGAACAATTCTTGACGATTGCACGAAGTTTAGAAAAAAATTGTGGATGGATTTAAATTGGTGGGAATGAAATTGACGTTACTGGGTTTGGTAGTCGAACGTTAATTGCGCGCTGATCGCTTGGGCGACGGGAAACGCATATATATATTTCAATCTTTATCCGCGTTATCTCTGCTTTTCTCGCTCCATCTTTTTCTCTTCCTCTTCCTCCTTCTCTCACTCGCCAACGTTTTTCGTACCCACATTCGTCGCGTTCGCCCGTACAACCGCCGGCTTCGCTCGGTCGGCGTAATCGCTCCGAAAATTTGTAATAGCCGTCGCTGTTCGTCCGTCCGTACGTCCGTCCGTGCGTTCGTTAGTTTCGCTTGCTTCCCGAAGACGGGTTTGTGCAAATGACGGAAATTCCCTCGTAAAAACACCTGTCATATAAATTACATCGATGCGCGTGTTTAACACGTACATTCGTATATGGGCCGTTCCACGATAAAAATCGACCGGGTTTTGATTCTCGTTTTATTTTCAAATTTTAAATATTATTATTGTTTTAAGTATAAAAAATTGCAAAAAAAGTTTAGTATGTTATGCGATCTTATGAAAACACGCTCGACACGAATTCTTAGAATGTGTCGAAATTTAATTTTGTCGCTCTGTTTCAAAATGAGGATTATGAAAAATCTTTCGACGATTTTTTCTCACGAATTTTATTATTATAAATTAGAGCAAAAAAAAAAAAAAAAATAAGCTCAGAATGTTATACGGTTTTATAGAAACACGGTTGACACAAATTCTCGGGATCTTTCGAGAACTAATTTTGTCGCGATGTTCTAAAATAGAAATCATAAAGAATACGTCGACGATTTTTTCCCCTCGAATTTCACAATTCCACGTAGTTCTATATATATTTATTAATTCTTTTGGACGACGTATCTTCTAATGATTCGTTCATACGCTCATAATATTGGAGTAAAAATACGTTCACATATGAATATATGGTATGAAAAACATATAAATATCAATCAATAAGATATTAATATATCACGAATGCGATTGAAAAAGTTGAACGATGAATCAAACTCGGTTGAGTTAAGGCGATGTTCTCCATCGACCGAGTCGCAATGAGTGCGAGTGAGATAACGCCACGGGCGGTTGTCTAGAAGCGCAAGAGTGCGAGAAAAATATATGTATCACGTTAAGTTCGATCGTAATTACACATAGAGTTCTTCTTCAAGATTGGTACATTGTAGTGCCATCTGCTTCCAAAGTACAGATCTACGAATTCAGAACTCCTACAAAGAGCAAAGCCCAAGAACTGTGACGCTACGACTACTTTCTAATGATGATCGTCCTACCAAATACACGTCATTAAGGTGAAGTGATATATCGATTGCCGCCGAATCGAGAGTGAACGACAATCAAATGTATCACTTCACCTAAAAATCGTTCTTCGAACATGAAATTCGTGACTCCGATATTTCTCCACTTCAAAATTCATAAAAACCGAACCCCAGAACTCATCAGTCAGCATTGATTTCTCCTCTTTCTACCGATTAAAAGAAAAATAGCTCGCTGAATTAATGTCACGAGCTACAGTCTGAAAATAAAAAAATTCAGTGATAAATTCTGATTGTTCCTAGAGCAAAGTATAATGTGTTACATTGTTTCTAAAGAGAAATAAAAATGATATTTGCGCGAGGGTCGTTTGAGTGACTGAGTCAGAAGCGTGTGGTTGATAGACGAAAAAAGTGAGCGAGAGAGACGAAGAGAAAGAGAGAAAGCCAAAGCGAAGAGATGCAGAAATAGCGTTCGGAATGGAGCAAAAAAATTGAACGAGAAAAAAAAAGATGGAAAGTAAAAAAACTGGAAATTAATCTAGAAAGAGACGAGCGAGTATGATTGAGGCGGTATGAAGGCGAGCGGGTCGGTGGCTCTTCGGCTGCGCATACCACGAGAGCCTCGGCTGCTCCGCTCGGCGTGGAATGCATCCGGCGTGCTCTCCTCTTCTCTCGTTCGCTCCGCGTTGATGTGGCTGCTTGCTGCTGGTGCTGAATCCTGACCGTGCCCCTGGTTCTGTATCGCTGTTTCAACAACGCGTGTATCTCGGCGCTGTTTCCGAGCCGCACAAGCGTGCAGCAACTTCCGGGTTTCTTCAAACGGGGCGCCAATCGTTCATCGTCCACCACGGTCTGGGTTATCTCGAACGTTTGTGAACCCGCCTCGTTACCGGAACATCCTTCGTACGTTCGTAGACGTATTTACGGGGCATTCCAGGCGAAATCGACAGGATTGCGATCGTATTTATATGTTCCATTTTTTTCTCTCATGTGAAACGCCTGTATGAAAATACAATTAAGGGAATAACGAAAATACGGTATATACCGATATTACTATTTTCGGTAGAATTGATGAGGTTACAATCAACAAATATTGCAATTGAAAAATTAAGCCGGAGATTTTTTGGAGGAACAAATGTTTGAAACAATTTTTTTGGTGACACAGGAAATTGTATTCAGTCAAAATTGTATTCTACCCTCACGCCTATCCTCGGAGTACTCTTAATCATTTTATTTTCCAACGAATAACTTGCTGCAATATCATAGAACTTCGAATTTGAGGCAATGCACGGACTCGTCTATGAGAAACTATTTTTTATCAATTCTCTATGAGATATACGTAAGAAAGGAAATTTTTTAAAAATGCCGCGATCATAATACTGTCGATTTGCCCTATAACGCTCCATCCGTATATTCTCGACCAGCCTATTTAACTGCACGAGTGAGCACCAATGAGAACCCGACGGAGTCACCACGAGAAACCGTTGCGACTTATTTTAAGGCCGAGAAGCGTGGGCGGACGAGAGGCCATCATCCCCAGGGGCTCTCAGATCGTTATTCCACACTTATAATTTTTATTTTCAAAATTACTCTCCCAAACATTTTTTTACAACGAAAAAAAAATCTATTTCATTCGTCTTCATCGGAATTAACGATTGCGACGGTGATTTATGCATTCGTGTTTATTTTTTATTCACGACTGCGTGTGGCGATTGTGAAAAAACGTTTTCTCTCCCTCAATACCGATTCGGTGTGAACGATGCTTCAAAGCCCGCAGCATCGTCCGATGGACCGTCGAACAACTCGTTTCGTTCTCTCTTTTTTCCATTCGTCTTCTCTTTTCGTCGTTATAGTCGCTCGACCAGCCCGTTCTACCCGTATGATTCGAATCTACGAAACCGATCGGTAGCCCGACGTTACGATGTTTCGCTTTTTTTTCTCACGACGGTCGCCAATCGAAAGTCACACCGGTCCTCGTTTGGTGTATGTGAAGGATTCGTACGGAAGCAGGGATGGAGAAAGCGAGGAAGACCTCGCGATGTTACCGAACGAACGCAGATAGAAATTTACAGAGAACAAAGAAGGAAACGAAAGAAGGAATTAATGTCTGGGTGGTGGAAATGATGGCATTTATACAGAAAAAAGGGCAGAAAGAGAGACTGAGAGGGTAGTCGGGATGGAGCAGCAAAAAATACAGATAGATTATGATAAAGCAAAAGAGAAGGAAAAAACGGCAAAATAGGGCTTGGAAGGGAACCATACAGAATATTTGGAAGGGCATTCATACAGATATAAAGAAAGATTGATTGATTGATCGATTGATTAAATTCGTTATTCCTTAGTTTGAATTTTGGCGAAATGACATAAAAATGGTATATTATGATATTGTCTGGTAAGCGGATGACGATAACAAAAAATAAAATAAAATAGTAATACCATCAAAATAATGAAAGTAAACTACACAAAATGAAATAATATTGAATAGAATATAATAAAAAGGAATAACAATGAAATAAAATTGAAACGGAATACAAATAAAAGTGGATTGTCGCAAAAATAACATGAAAATTCAGTTAAATCGCAGCAAGAACGCAGATGGAATTTGATGAAAAAAAAGGAGATAAAACAGTGAACGTAGCTGGGAGGGGAATAATCGTTCGGATGATGGAAATCATGTGTTCGTTGGGGCATTCGAAGGTCCGTCGTGTTATCCCGTGCATACGCATCGGTACGTGGGCCGGGAATGGCTCGTAGGTGGCGCGACATTTAATCGTTCGACAGCTCGTGCAATTCACGACGAGACAGACGAATGAACAAGACTGACCGTGGTTGGAATTTTATTCGTCCCTCGAGACTCCGAAGCAAAGCAAATCGCTATCGCATTATCGGATTTCAGGCCGATTAAACTATATTCGTGTGAAATTATAATCGATGATTCGAGAATTTATAATAAACTTTATTCCCAAACTCTTCAGAATTTTTATTTTTTAATTACCTTGACAATATCGAAGCAACGTTTGCGAATAAATTGATTCGTCGATTGCATCTCTGGCTTTTAATCTGCATTTGCTCTGTTTGGTATTGATAAAAAATTTTGTGCAACGATGACACAATTTTTTTCGTAATTTCACGAAAACTCGTGCGAGTTTCTCCGTTTCTCGTTTTCTCATGAGTTATGCGGGGATGAGAAATGTCTGTGGCCGTTCGTGCAATGCGATGGAACGGGACGAGAGTTTTTCGGGCTCAAAGATCAAAGCGAAAAAGTCCGTAATACCATCGGGAGCTTTTTTCCATCGCGATGGAATTATTTTATTCGATAATTAAATGTATTACTTTGATGAATCTCGCGCACAGAACAGGTCGATTGATTTCATTTAACTTTTTACCCTCTATTCCCCAGCTAGGAGTTCTACATATAAAATCTTCATACTTCATTTAATTAAAAGATGAATTGATAAATAAAAATAAAAAAATAACACCAAAGAGCAGCAATTATTTCCAGATATTGGAACCAACACTATCAGAAAAATATGAACCTATATATGTCTTTAATCTCGACAAAATCTGTCAATTTACTCGAACGATGCAGTTATCACATTTATCGAAAAAAGAAAATTAAGTCATCCGAAATAATTAACTCTTGAAACGTAAAATACAAGAAATACTTTTTCTTTCTCTTCTGGATTTTCTTTAATATTACTAATCATTGAAAATGTTTTTCACCGCGTTTGTCAGTAATTTGAATACCGAGCGAGTACTGTTTATAGACGTCAAATTTATAAACCATTGGCGAAGAATTTTTCTTCTATTTTTATCTTTTCGATCCCAAATGCGCGCAATCGGTTTTCCGGTATTCCCGAAGCGTGCTTGCCGACACCGCGATTATACCATGTCGTACACGTAACGCTCGTACTATAACGCACTATATTTAGTCGTTTTCCGCTCCCTTCGATGCTCGCGCGAAAGACAGAGAGACAGAGACGGAGATAGAGCGAGACGGTGACACAGACAGAGAGACGTATAGCGCTCGGAGCGTCGACTCGACGCTGGAGCGCTTTTTATAATCGTGACTCAGAGCCGAGTCGCGGGGATCGTAACTTCTTTCTCCTTCCCCCTGTCATCCCAACCCCGTTAGGACGAGAGAGCGGTGCGAGCACGACTGTATCGTACGTACAACGATTCGGAGGAAGTTGTAAAGAGTGCGAGGGAGACGGAAGATCGATAAGGCGGCGGCTAAAGGCCCATCCAGTCCATCCAGCTGTCTGCGTCATCCACACTCAAACATATAAATAAACGTGTATACACACGCATGTATATTGATATACGCGAATGGTGAACTACCAATCACGTTGATAGCCGAAGGGTGAACACATTCGACGGAAGGATACCCGAAACCGTCTCGATATTTACCGGCAAGAAGGTTTTTCCACAACCGGCCCAATGAATCCTCAGTTCCTCATTAATTTATTTAGAAAATTTATTCAATTTATTTACAAATTTTATTCGCTTCGTTTTCATTAAGCCTTCCAAATTAAGCAGTACGCGTTTGCCCATGTGCTATGTAAATTTAATCGTGTCTTTAGCAACGGTAAGATGACAAAGCGGGGAAGTTGTAGGATCAGTTACAGAGCCAGGAAGTGTTGAAAAGGAGACGTGGGCAAACAGGGGCGAAAAAAATTAAACAGAACAACGATGGAAAAAAATAAAATAAAACAACAGCTACATGCAGTTACGGTAGGAAAATAACAGTCACGCGACGGGTATGAAGAAAGATTTGAGGATTCCTGGAGAGAATGAGAGATGCGCGGAGCTTTTGCCGCTACCGTTGGTCGCCGCGAGGAGGCCGGAGCTACGACCGAGTGAGGAGGCACAAAAGAAAGCGCGCTCTTCGCGCTAACACGAGCTTTAAAAGCTTCTGTTACACGTATGTACAAAATGCATATACGTAGACATATATGTTTGTTCCATCGTTGCCTCGCTCGGTCTCGCCGTTGCTCGCCTTCTCGTCCGTACCGCGTTTTTTTCGACGCGCACACACACACACACACACACGTACACTCCGATTCGCGCGAAACAGAGCGGCGAAGTTGCGGACGATGCGCCGAGTGGGTGGCGAAATAATGCACGGGGCGCTGGATGATGGCTCGACGTCGGTGGGTGGATGGGTGTGCCCGTATGTATCTCGTTTTAATTTAAACTTTTCTTTTTCTTTTCCCAACCCTCGCACGTTTCACGCTCCCGCGTGTGCGATACGAGTCGCGCTCTCGTGACGCACGTTATGTACACGCAAGTCGTCCCGCACACGCACGCGACACACACCCGGGGACACTTGTGTCGTACGCAACGGGGAGAATGAGCGAAAAGGAAAAAGACGAGAGATAGGGACAAAGAAAGACGAAGGATGGAGTGTCTGCTGCACGCGTGCCGTTGACCTGCAAAACCCGTAACCCACTGGTAACCTTTTTTTTTTTTTTTTTTTGGGACATTTTTTTCCAACCCCACATCGTCGTTACCACCGCCGAATCAATGTGAAAAATCCGGGCAAATCTCGATCATTGATTTCGTAATTGATGATTGTTTTTACTTACTTTTATTATTCTCTTTAAACTCTTGTGTCACACTATTTTTTTAAATAGTTCTGGTATAATAATAATAATAATAATAATAATAATAATAATAATAATTATTATTATTATTATTATTATTATTATTAATAATAATTATAATTATAATAATTATTATTAATAATAATAATTATTATTATTATTATTATTATTATTATTATTATTATTATTATTATTATTATTATTATTATTATTATTATTATTATTATTATTATTATTATTATTATTATTATTATTATTATTATTATTATTATTATTATTATTATTATTATTATTATTATTATTTTTATTTTTATTTTTATTTTTATTATTATTATTATTATTATTTTGAGGGGCATTGTTATACCAGTAATCGATTCCTTTCGTGGTAATATTCCGAACGTTTAAAGAAATCCGTGATAATATTGTTCATACGAAGTTGTCGATAATTCCAATATTTTCCAATCAGCTTGCATCAGTATAACCACTTTTGTCACGATTGGCTTATCTCTCGTAGCCGTCACGAT
This sequence comes from Sussaba pulchella, assembly GCA_963971145.1. Classification (NCBI taxonomy): domain Eukaryota; kingdom Metazoa; phylum Arthropoda; class Insecta; order Hymenoptera; family Ichneumonidae; genus Sussaba; species Sussaba pulchella. The sequence goes on along the minus strand of OZ020170.1, from coordinate 14,375,083 downwards.
TTTATGTATCCGAACGATGGTCGTTCAGCTAACACGCGAATCACCGACGAACACACTCGAGCAGCACGATATTGTAACGGCACCAGCCGGTCTATTGTTTCATTTTCACTATTCGTACGAAGAAGCATCTTCGTTCAGTTCGATAGTAACAAATTGACCGAATTAAGAAAACTCCGAGGCTCTCGCGTTTTTCAACGTTGCTCGCATCTCAATCGTTGATATAACTTTGCCGCTGGATTGGAAAAATGCTACGGTTTCACGGGGGCAGTAATTGCGTGCTCCGAATTTCGGATTGTGGATCGAAAATTGGCACCATACATTTTCGAAATTGTGATCTTTCAGGGAATTGTCAGTCGGAACCGTGCTGATTCGGTACATTTATTTCTCGTATCATTTTAATTCGATTTATTGACCTGTCGGAACATTGAATATTCGGAACGTCGACGTCCACGCGAAATTTCTCCCGGTAAATTTAGCGTAATGTTCGGTTTCTCCGACACGAACCACGTTTCATTGTTTCGCTACATCTGTATCGGCACCCACCCAGATATCTGGGTTACATCATGGCGGGTCCGTTGACCGTGTCCTCTATCTTTCTCTCTCTCTCACACACTCTCTTTACCTCGTCCGTCTCTCTCATTCACTCCCTCTGCTCCGGTCAATTTTGTAATTGGGTTTCGATTCGAACGATTTCGAACCACATGCCTGGCTTGCAGCTACGATCCCCGCCCGTCCCCGCGGCTCATGGCCCCAGCAGCCCACGCTCGTGAATCGACATTATTGTACCTTAACCAGAAATTGCTGGAAGCTCATGATCGCAAATTGTACCTCCAAATCAGCCGTCGCTGCGGCCACTGATTATCATTATTAATTTATTTCATTCCTGTGGTATTAATGCATTTCACCCAAAATTATTCAACGTCGCCTCTGGCACATTGTATCGGATCATTTTTGTCGCATTATCGACGCGTTTCGTCGAATTAATTACGAGGCTTTCGAACTTTTATTCTTAGCCGAAACCGAGGTCGGAAAAATAATAATATTAAAAGTGATAATAATAATAATAATAATAATAATAATAACAAAAATAAAAATAATAATAATAATAATAATAATAATAATAATAATAATAATAATAATAATAATAGAGAAAAAATATAAAAAAAGTATTTTAGTCTGGAATAGAGGTTGAACGGTATGAAAGCGATAAAATCCACATCACCTTCGGGCTATCGAATTCCCGTGGCATGAGCCGCGTGCAATGTCGCGGTTATATATACGCACATGTATAGACGTATAATACAGATACACATGTTCATATGTATAATGCATATGCGTATCGAAAGGCGGTCGGAGCGGTTCGTCGTCTGTGGCTGTTGGGAACCACAAACGCGAAAGTATATATATCCGCTCCCGCGTCTCGTTGCTTTTGCGGCAGCTCGTACCTCTCGATCATACGATGCTGTACTTTATACCCGTGCGGTTCTCGTATGACGACGGGGATTGCTGTTGTCTGCCACGTTACTCCGGAACGAGATTGACTCCATCGATTCTACGGTACAGGTGGTGGCGATCATCGGATACACCGATGTTGGCTCGAATGACCGACGTACACTTTTTTTCGTTTTTTGTTTTTATTGCAGAAAAAAAATGAACGCACCTATGCTGTAAAGAATGATTTCAACGTTCAATGGGATGATGAGGCAATTTCTGTGGCTGTATGATTCGCAGATAATCGGGAATTGTTGCGATTATTGAACAGATTATTTATATTAAAGTTACTCCGATAAACTCATTTATATCGAAGAACTTCTTGAATATGAATTGATCAATTGCACCATAACTAAGAAAGAAGCTCATAAATTGTCTCGACCGAGATAGAAATGATCTATAGTGTCTGATGACATAAATTATATTCTGATCAGAGTATGAACGGTAATTTCTGAATTCGACCCCGGAGAGAACTGTAGTATTCGTCTTGCTGGTTTTATTCGGTCGTTCGGTGCCGTAGCTACATCACGCAATTTATTATCGACCGTTAAGCCAATCACGAGGAACGTTGAGTGTATTTATGGTGATCTCATATGCACGTCTGTGCAGCCTAAGTGCAGCCTTAATGCATGAAACTGTACAAAGCGTTGCGAAAGGTGGGCAATAAAATAACATTCTCCCTTTAGACTAGTTGAATCTCCTTTTCCCCCACCCATACCATCCTCCCCCCTCCATCGCTCTCTCTGCATTCTCCCGCGTCTGGCGGATAAGTAGGCCGTGAAGTCTGCTGTCTGCCGCGTGTAAACGCTACACTCTCGCGACAATGCACGTTGCATTAACGCAAGTGTCGTTTACACTTCGAACAAAGCGAGGAAAAAAACCGGTTCGCACCTTGTCAATTTATTACGACACCACCGACGGTCGGTAATGAAACACTGTAATTCATTTGCTTCAACCGTGTTGGATTATTACCGTACTGCATCGACTCATTAACCCGCGATCTTCTTAATCAAGCTTTTCTGTCAGCGGGAATTATTCTATTTTTCCCCAAAACCAATTCATATCTTCGAAAATGATAACGAAACCCAATAAAAATGGTATCGTTAATTTGAAACGCAAAAATGAAAAACTGATTCGATGTAATTAAACAAAGTAACAAGAAGCAATCACAATTGCCGAAGTCTAGACTTGAGGGTCTTCGATAGTTGCATAAATAATTACGAGAAGGGAAGATTGGATGAAGTAAAATCGTGTCACGACCCTTCCCCTTTAATTCAACGTTTTCCGTGGGCGACAATTATTTTTGTTCTCCCCAAAACCAATCCATGTTCACAAAAATAATAACGAAATGGCAATTCCAATAAAAACATTACCGTCAACGTGAAACGTTGAAATAAATAACCGATTCAATCTCATCAAACAAACAAACAAGAAGCAATGACAATTGTTAAACTTCAGATCGAAGGTTCTTCGATAGTTGCATAAATAAATAATAACGCAAAGGGAAGATTGTATAAAGCAAAATCGTGTCACGACCCCGCCCCCTCCTCCCTTTCGGGCGCGTATATATTTCTCGTCCCCCATTCGTCCGTATTTACATTGACGATTATTCTTGTCGGGGAGTTCATGCGTTTGGCGATCGTCGATGAAACTCATTCGTTCGGCAGCGATCGATTGAAGCGCGATAGCGGTTCGGGGGGTGGCTCGCGAGGGCGTAAGGGCGTAAATATGTGTATGTGTGAGTGTGTGCGCGCACGTCTAGCTTTCCTATACTGTATAGGGGCTCGAGCTTGCGTTGCACCATCGAGCTTATTAGCATGTGAGCGAACTTATCGAGTTCTATTTATAGCTGCACTGGGTAGAGCGAACTAATACATATATACCTATATGTGGATACACATAGGTGTGGTTCGGTGTGTGCGTTGTGCCGTCGTTGCGCCGGGCCATGAGCACATCGGTGAGGCTACCACGGATTGTCGATTACGCTCGATTGTCAAGATTCGATCGTGCGAGCGACGTCTGCCCACGTGTCTATGTGTTCACTCGTGTGTGTTTTGCCTGTGTGTGTGTGTGGGCAGACGCGCCTCTCTCGCCTATCCTCGTTCCGTACCGACGAAGCGACCGATTGAGCGAGCATATGGCAACCGCTAACGTTACGATCTATGGGAAATGATTTTTAACGTTTACGTACGATTGCCTTCGATTATGCGGCGTTGACTGGCCATCGAGAATGCCTCTCAACCCGCCCAGTATCGTCGCTGCGAACCGTACAGACGAGCCAACGAGACTATCCGCGCCCTTGTTTTTTTTTCTTTACAAAAAAGTTCATTTTTTTTCCTCTTTTTGCCACCTGACGCATAATTTTTCTTTCATTTCTTTACCCGTGCGAATATCATCGCATTTTTTTTTGTTCTACAGCGCGAAGTGCATTGAAAATTACAGACTCAAATTAGCAAAATGAAATAACGTCACGCGGTGCTGCGAGCTGTGAGCTCGCTCTCGAACGCGGCGCTTGTGCGTGCGTGTTGCGCGACGCGAGTATTAACCCGGTCGATGGGAGGGAGCTAGGGGATGAAGCCGCGAAAGGATATAGACTCGATCGAAGTAACTAATTGGATTCTTTTTTTTTTTTCGTCTCTCCCCCTTCACGCGAGTCCCGCGTCGATGGAATCCGATTCTTTTCGAATCCTCGATGGTGATCTTTTTTTTTTCTAATTTTTTCGGTTGAAAAAAAGCTAGACTTTGATTGATTGCGATTTATGTGCAGTCACGCGTTTGCGGGTTTTTCATCGATTTTCCCCGCATTTGATATCTCGACGCGTCGATATGCACGCGGCATTCGCTCGGATAACGTTTGAACTCGGGAGAATCAAAGAAAAAGCAGGAACAAACAAAAAAAAAACAAAACGAAATGAAAAACATAATTCAGCGGTAAATAAATTTTTATGACAGTAAATTATCAGTCACGAGGTATAATTGAGTTGCAAATAAAACGATAAACAGTTTGTAGTACGAACGGACGGCGGAGAGTCGGGCGGGTGTGCTCGCGCCGCGATTGGAATTAACGTCGAGTTAACGTTTGTATTTAACGGAGATGGGAAAGCCGGATAGTCCGTGTACTCGTGTATATGCTTGTGCACGTGGCGACGGAGCGCGCAAACCTGTCGCACCGAAAGCTCAAATGCATATGCAGAGGGCGACGACTGCAGCGGCACCGGTCGCGGCGTGTGCATATTCAATGGGCCGATAATAATTGTCGATAACGAGGTCCGCTTCGCTCCCTCCTTCCCCCACCGCCTTTCTCTCTCGCGTTCTCGGTCTCTCTCGGAATTACGAGAAACCCGGAAGCGTCCCGTCGACGCGGCCCGACGGGTGGTGGGATGCATTTCTCCGGCTCGCTTGTGCTTTATGACCGCTTCGCTCGCGAGTTCCCCGACTAAACGACATTGCGAAAACCAAGTGACGCTCGTTAGGAACAATTTTCGAATGAGAAATCGAAATGAAAGAAAAAAAAAACAACGTTAATTCTCGACGTTGAGCAAAAAATGTACGGAAATCTCGGGGTTACCGGGGTAAAGTGGTGAATTATTTGACTATTTCTTTATGGTATATGTTTTCTAAAGATTTTGGTAAAAGACTGAAGAAGTAAATAATTGAATAACAATTTTTGAGGGTGGAACAAGTATTTATTCAATTTAATGACGAGTTTATTTTGTTCAACTGTCAATGAATTCGATTGAGAGAAAAATCCTTCACCATTGGTTAGTGCTTCAGCACGAACATCATGGATGCAAGATTCTTTTACAATTTATTTTTTTATCCGTAATTCATTCGCCGAGGATTGATCGATTCGTGGGAGAAATAAGTGGAAATCTACCTCCATCGGTAGTCGTATCTTCGTTTAGGTTATCCATATTCTCAACAGCGTTTCTTCATTTTTATTTAATTTTTTTCTCCTTCCATCAACTTTTTTTCTCTGTAGTTCATCGACGAACTTCGTCGTCGAGGTTTCTCCGTTCGAGTTTCCACAGTTGCGTTACAAGTAAAACCGTGCGTATGTAGATTTGGCTGAAACGTGTTGTCGAGAAAAAAAGGAGTCTGTATCTTTTCGCAGACTTCGAGACTTGCCGATTCGGCTGGAGAAATACGTACCTACGAGACGCACGTCGCAATATCGCGCGCGCCGTAGCGAAACCCCGGAACAACTTTGAGGAAACTATTTCCATCGACGTACACGTGCGCGCAATATTCCGTACGTACGTGTATACCGGCGAGACGCGGGAAAACTGAATGTTACGTATCCTCGGGGATGCGCCACTCGCGCGAAATCTATAAGATATCGCGCCCCGAGATTCCTTCGGTTGGAAAGCATGAGAATGTAGCGTACATCCTACTATAAACGAAATACGTATATAGATGTATATATCTGGGGTTTGGAGGCTAAAGCGAGCGAGTCAATTTTTTTGTCGAAAAAAATAAGATGAAATCAGAGTCTTTGGATGGCAAACACCGGTTTAAAGGCAGAACTGGCTGAATTTGGCGATAAAGGAAGAAATTCATGAGATTAACCTAACCAAATAAATTCATTTTATTCGGAAATACCGAATAACTTCACCGTTCAAAACCGTTTATCCGTTCAAAAAAAAAAAAAAAAAACAAGACCCACGTTATATTTTTGCAAGTGTTCCCGCAACTTTTTTATAGGTAAAATAATATTTCGTTATTTGACAATGTATATCGATTATTAATTATCTCGTATCGGTAGGCAAAATAAGATAAGTCCATGATTCCCAGGCAAAACCGAATAAATCCAACAGTGTTTTTTTTTAATCCATAAATTATGTTCGAAATCGCTTTTTCCGCTGTGTTTAAACGTTCGAATCATAAAATCGTTATTTCTCGAAAATTGTTTCTACGAACTCATTCGATTTCGTCTCCAAACCACAGATATGGATACCACATATCGTGTATTCCGTTTAAGACCGGTATATTTCGTTACAACGTATGCCGTTTGGTACGGATATTGTATTCCGATGCTCCGGGACAGAATACTCTACAAAGTACCACACTGGAGACGCTACACGCCGCAGTCCATACCGAGTTTTCTTTTCTGTCTATATTATGCCCCGGAAAGTTCGCTTCTTCGGACATAAGTTATCCCGTACATTCGCAATAAGTAAAGAAAACAAACATTTCCGCAAAAATTCGAAATAATTCGATATCTGAGAAATTGTGAGGTTATGTGATGCTGCTCCGTTGGTAACAATAAACTGTAAAGTATTTTTATCGAATACGATTGATCGCTTGAATAAAAACCAAGAACGGTTGATTCCGTATTGAAGTATTGCGGTCAACCGTTCTCGCCTTTCATTCGGGAGATCAACGGTTGCCGAAAACAACACTTTGGCACCGGCAATCTGAGAAAGGCAAACACTGGCCCGATATTCCAAAGACGAAAATGCTCGATTCCTTCACGAAGTTGTATCGAGTACAATGAAATTAGTTATTTCCATAATACGTCACACAAATATTGCACATGCGCGTTTCAACACGCAAAGCTGTACCTCTTGCGCTTCCCTAAAATATCGCGTGCGTCACGATGTTAGCTCGAAATATCTTTTTACGGTTTCTGCGTTACGACGTTTCAAGATTTATTTTGTCACAAAATCGTCCGCTGACGTCTTTGAATAATTACGATCCTTTCGAATTACCGTCGAAAATTATTTCGTTTTTTCTTTTTAACTTCACAGAAATATTTATTTACGATTTTTTATTATGACTAATGATCTTTTCGGCCATGAATCTGCCATTGAATTCCTGATAAATTTATTTACTAATTCAAACTTTTGATAAACAGACAAATAAATAATTATATAGAATAAAAATGTGAAAAGAATGTTTTGTTCAACCGCGTTTTTTTCCTCCGCTGTTGGGTCATCGAATCGAGTCCGGGATTATGAAATCGTACGATCCAACGGTCGACGGAGTCGATCGATGAAACTAAACCGCGGACGAGAGAAGCTACCGATGATTCCCCACTGAAAATAGCAACCGCGGCGAGTATTTCCGAGTATAGAGGCCTTTGATAATCGCGTGGCGACTTCTCGTCTCGACTGGATTATCGATTCGGTCAGTGCTGTGCGGTGTGCGTCCCTGTGATGCGGGAAATATGTACATACGTATACGTACATACGTGTAGCACATACTGGAGGAGAAGCCGCGCGTGACGTTCAGCGATATGTGGCCGAGGCGGGAGTTCGGGACGTGGAAAGTGAGGAGGAAGGGAGAACCCAGTCTCACTCGGTTTTGCCCGTTCGCTCGCGTATGCTTCCAGTAAATCAGCGTATCAATCGCGGCCGTGTGTCCGCCATGGGTAATCGATGGTAATAATTAATAAACGAGCCTGGCGCGCAATTATCGCTCGGCAAACTATCGCGCTCTCGTGATCCGTTCGTCGTTCTCCGTCTCGACGTCCCTCGTGCCTATCGCTCGCTCACTTAGCCAGTCATGAAACGTGCACGCTCAGACTCAACACGTACAAAAATTAATTGAGAAAAAGTAATAAAACAATTGCAAAGAAAAATCGATTTTATATTTTGCATGTAATTATTTTTCTTCGATAACAAAATTGGTCAAGTCGAACGCATAAAAGCGAAGTAATCTGGAAAAAAAGAGCAATGAATAGATCAATGAAAAATTGAAAATTATCTTCGGTCGATTTTCATCCGGTTTCATGTTGAAAGAAGGGGCCATTGATACTTCTTTTATTCTTCCTTTTTAACCTCGCCTCCACCCCCGCAAGCTATCGCGCTCGCAAAACTTTTCGGTGCATCATTGGCCGAGCTTATTTATTTTTGTATATTTCCATTATTCTGTTTCGTAGGATATTCGGCTCTAGCTTCGGTTGCTGCGAGCACCAAGTCGATTAACCTCTCGCTCTTTCTCTCTCTTTCTCTTTCTCTTGTTCCCGATGTTCCATCAGCTCCAAGAGAACGCAGCATCTCCTTCATTCTCCCGCTTACTCGGCCCCGCGGTACCCACTTTGCCTAAGCGGTTTACCCTCGCTGTTGGGAAAATTGCGATACCTCCTCCTCCTGTGCATTGCGCTCACGCATCCATACATCCTCGCTCGAGTACTCGTATGCAAGCTCTCGCTCGACGCATGCCATAACGATTTCTTCGCTATATCGCGTGGCGAGAGATATCGTTCGGCTCGCACAGCGCTGATTATTTTCTTTTTAGTCTATCCTCCAGGAGTAAATCATGGAAAACCGATACTTATATACAGCTATAGCTATGCAAAAAACAAACAAAAAACGAAGGTTTTAAGCTTACTTTGAACTTTCTAATCAAATTCTAACCATCGTCTTGATCAGGAAGTTTTCTATTTATAATATAAGAAATTTCGTCATTTCTTGGCAATTCTCTCGGCGAGACAATAAATTATTCTTGCAAAAATCCAATACCGTACGGAATAAACCGGTACGAACCCTTCTTCTGCAAAAAAGGAATAAACTTACGTTTCATCTTACACCGCTCCTCTGACGACAATCATGCAATTTATAAACGTTGTAAACGTGCCATGAAATGATCCATGTATGCATTTTATCCCCCAAAAGTAGAGTGTATACCGAACAAATCCGCACGATATGGTATGCATACACACATAATCGTTCCAGGCGTCCAATGACTCCGAATCCTTTCCGTCCATCACCTTTCATTCTGCTATAACCCTACTGCACAATGATCGACCGTCATCTAATCCGTTATTTCTGTTTTTTCTTATTGCTTACAGATATAAAAACGAGTACCTGGGAATCAATCGTGAAGGGCACGTGCCAGGAGCGAAACGAATAAATGACGTAGGAAACCGAGTAACGGAAGGGACGTAACGCAAACCTCCACGGTTCCCCCCCTATCCCCCCCTCTCTCCCTATCTCTCGTTCTTTCTCCTTCTTTCTCTCTTTCCCTCCGTCTCTCTCTCTCTTTCCCGCTCTTTCTCTCACTCACGCACAAGCCTTATCCCCGAAATCCTGCCTAGCTCGATTCGCAATCCGACCCACGACCCTACTCACCGACCTTCGCGACCTTCGCGACTCGCTCGTTTCTCCCCGTGGTCACTTACGTCTTGTCCTCGTACCTTCGCACTCGCACTCATTTATTTTCACTCGGCTCTTCTGACCCCTCGCGCTTGTGAGACCGCACGAGTCCTGTACAACCCTCGAACCTCAGGGTCAAACTGATTGGTTGATAATTCCTCGTTCTCGAGTTTATCGCGCGAATAAAAGCGAAGAAATCTTGGAAAACAAGAGCTCCGCAGCAGTGCAGTGCAACGAATTCAACCGCCCGTGTTACACGCATACCTCGGAAGCACCGGCCAACATCCCCCCTCCCCCCTCCCCCTCCCCGTAACGTCGCGACGAAATATACGAAGAGCGCGGAAGAACGAAAATTGGCAGAATAAACTGGCTTTTTACGCGCGCAGCTTACGGGGCTTGAATCGCAGATCTTAGAGTCGTGAATTTTTCTTTTTTCCGCTTTTGAGAGCTTTTCGAAAGCTTTTTTGGCAACGAACGAGCACCGCAACGGCTGTTTTTTCAACGGTGTGCGAGTGTGTTTGTGCGGGTTTGTAAATGTTATTACACGTTGAATTCGCAACGAAGGCCTAAACGCGTAAGCGCTTGACGAGAAAAGATACATCGAATAATCGAGTAATAGGTAAGACACGAGTAGAATGAGGGAAATTGTCGAAGAAAAAAATGATGATATCAATGATAACGAGTAAATATTTCGAACGTCAAATTTTTTTCTCTGCAACAGGGATTTGTTAAAGTTTTTTTGAGCGATGTTGTAACGGGTTGGATAATGTTTGCACATGATCGATAAATAATGCGCATAATAACATTGATTACAAATTCGAAGCAAAAAGTGGTGATCGATCGCGTTTTGATCGAGCATCGTGGAGGGAGGGGGTTAAAATTTTGCGCGGTGTAAGTTGTCGGAAAATAAAACTAATGAATAATTGACGCACAATCGGGGGTCGAAAAAAATCATAGAATCAGTTGTGAATGATTTGTGGGAAGTAAGGTTTCGAGAGTAAAAGATACAGCGAATGAAAGAGGAAAGGGTGAGGCGAGAGAGTGAGCAAAAAAAGGAATTTAATATCAGAGTTACAGAAAAATAGGGAAAAAATAGCAAGAAAGTTTGTCGCGTGTGCGAATGTTTTGTTTCTCAGTATATCATAACATAAATAAATATATATCGCCATCATATATGAAAAAATATATATATCTATTGATATTTGTCACTCGGTACAGTTTATCACAGTCGAAATATAATTAGAGTGCGAGATAACTCGCGACTCATTATAAAAACAAAATTCCATAATAAATTTAAAAAAAAAAAAAAAATCACATTGTTAAATTACGATTGTAGTCGTCGTCGTCGCCGCAGTCGTCGTCGTCACCGCCGTGGTCGGTGCGAGTGATTTCTACACAAGGCAATAAGGCAACGTGGACGTTGACAGTCACACACTCACACACACACACGAATAAACACACAAACGGGCCGAGAAGACGGCAATGTTCAACATGAACAACTTACTCAACGGCAAGGATTCGCGCTGGCTGCAGCTGGAGGTTTGCAGGGAGTTTCAACGCAACAAGTGCACCAGGCCCGACACGGAGTGCAAATTTGCTCATCCACCGGCCAACGTCGAGGTTCAGAACGGACGGGTTACCGCGTGCTACGACAGTATCAAGGTAAGTCCACCAATTCAGTCCGAATCCGAACGTTTATCCATTTTAATCTTTCCCTAAAATTCAATTTACCAATCAACGCACGAGATCACGATAATCCGGCGAGTTTTCGGGTTTATATGTAATTCTATCAACGTTCCAAAAAACATGTGATCATAATAATCGTGATCTAATCAAAAAATTCCATTCGTCTCGTTGTTTTTTTATTCGAAAGCAAATCTTTCTTAGACGCGTAGCAGACTCTCGTCGAAATATCGTACACTCTGTTGTTAAATGTATTCAACGGTCCGGTAAATAAATTTCGCGCGATAAAAAAGCTCGCGAAAACCGCAGTTTCGATCGCCCACTGTTGCCTCGCACATTTTTAGTCTTTCGTCGGAGGTATTAGTCGTCTCGAGGCTTCCTGAAAGACGACATTGTTCGACGTGCACGAGCGCGACCCCGTTTCCGTGATAGGGTTACACACGTACCTACCGAGCCAAGCCCGAACGTACATGTGTGTGCGCGCGCGCGCGCGTGCTTCAATACCATTGTAAAAAAAAGGCGATGTATTGTCGCGGTTTACCAACGGGGCGACTCACGCCGATAACAACCGAATATAAGTCGGTCGACGGCCTATATTCGTCGATTTGTTATACGAGCTACCGTAGATAAACTCCGTTTTATGTGTCAAAACGATTAATTAATTAACCAATCACGAATCCGTAAATAACGATTGCGATCGTCGGATTTTACGCGATCGCTCGAGGTGATAAAACCAATTTCGTTTCGAGTCAAATAGTTCGAGAATTCTGTTTCGCATTACTAATATAGAGTTGCCGATACGATAGTTCACACTTTAGTATCGGAGTTGAAAACTTTTTTTCAATTCTATTTGTTTTTATTTTTATTTTTTTTTGTTGTTACATTACGGACTATTACCGGGAGTTTGCGAGGTGAAACAATCCCTCGGGAGCGTAATGGTACTTTGTGGAGGAGTGCTTGTGAATTCCGGTTTTTATCATCTTCTACCGGTCCATCGATTCCAATTATCTCAAAACTTTCGATTAATTCAGCTGTCAAGCGTGTGTACCGAATCGGAGGTTGGGGCGGCTGGAAACGAGGGGGTGGAGGGGGGGGCGGGTGGCGACTTGATCCAAGAGGCTCGGTTCGTCCTGATTCTCCTATCTCTGTCGATTTTCTCTCGGCTCCCGGGGCCAGATGTCACGGCTTCGCCAAAGCCTCCACTTGTTTTATCGGCTCGTTACACACCCGGGTCGTCCCGATTGGCGTTTCTTTCTATCCGTCGACCGTCACGTGTCCTTGTTTTTTATTTCTATATTTTTTTTCGCTTATTTTTTACTACCTTTTTTTTCGTTTTTTTTTTTTTTTCAACCTTTCGAACCCATTCTTCTGCCCGTTCCAATTCATCCGTACTACCATTTTATTTTCAGATTGTGTTTTTCTCTCGGTTTTTCACCATCGAAAACGCTTTCGTATCGTTCTCGTTGCGGTTTACGATCGTCCCTATTCCACCCCGATAGCCGAACGCTACTTTTATTTATTCATTTGTTTATTCATTTTTTCACTGTCCAAAGCCTTCGGTCGGATAAGACCAGGCGGGATTACGCGGGGAAACCTAGTGTGTGTGTGTTTTTTTTTTCGTTTCTTTACGAACGATTCGAGATTTGGAAAATATTGTTGGAAAAACCAAGAGACGACGGGTTAAGGGATTGACACACAGGGCGAAGTGTCTGGCTTGAAAAGTGCCATTAGGCGGTTGCGTTTTTGGACTACGACGGGCGCGTTGTGTGCGGCTTCCTCGTACGTTGGTTTCGTCGGTTTGGACTCGGTTGTTCGTCGTTTGCACACACGATCGAGGATGAGCACAGATCGAGAGTGTGTTCGTGTGTGAGGGAGAGAGAGAGAGAGAAAGAGAACAGCGTGCAGCACGCGGCTGTACGTTGCCAGACACGAAAAAACATAGAGGCAGCAGCTGCCGCGGTTCTGCACCTGTCGCGTCTGTTATAGCCACGACCGAAATACAGAACCAACATATACAGGTCGCTAGTCCTCTCGCCGTCTGACTCGATCCGAAGCAACGTAGACGAGAGAGCGAAGGAGAGAATAACAGAGAGAACGAGAAAGAGAGACGGATCACAAACGAAGAAGCAGCGGGAAATGTTAGATACAAATTGCACTTGCGTGTATATTTCGGCACAGGAGTAACTCTCGCTCCTGCTTTCCTTCTCTCGATCTCTCCCTGTAGTCAGTTTTCTCGCATTTCTCCATGGTCTCGCAGTTACCGCAATGTATCGCGAAGCTTATCGCACATCCGGGTTCGAAGATCTCCGGAGTTCGCGAGAGCTCAGAAAAACGTGGAAACTTTGTGCATCGAACAGATTGGTCTGTCGCCATGATGAACTCCATCAAATATTATACGAGACGAACAAATTGCTCAACATCAGTCCCGTCGAAACAACATCTTTCGATTCTCGTCGAATCAATTTCCATTCGAATTCTCGAACCCGTGACGAAACATGAATAAATAAATGAATAAATAAATAAATTCATAACAAATGCTTTATTCGCGTTTTTTTGCATCGTGGTAAAAAAATGTCCACCGTTGCCACGTGTGTCTGAAATGGCGTTACGAATGTCCACAGTTATCCATATTTCATAAAAATATTCTTTAAAACGACAGCTGTTAAATCCACGCGCTACGTTTCACACTGAAGTTTCGTATCTCCTTCCACTACGATTCTTGTAACGTACGCATCGGTGTATATATATCTATATTTATATAAATCTATATATAAACGCATGTACATGTGTAGCTCCGAAGCGTACATCTTTCGCTCGATGGTGCATTCTCTTCCGAGCACCGTGCGGCACGTCGCACGCGCGTGAATTTCCGTTATCGTACTGCACCTATACACACGCGTATCGTCATTGACGTAGTCAAATATATATGTAAATTCACGTACGTGAAGAACACCGTACGTAACGTACGTGATCGTCGAATTTCCTTGCGAATCGTGATATTCGCAGCTGGAGTCTCGAGTCTCCGGAACCTTCGTCCGGACCAAACGTCGTTAGATCCTGCGCTTGCCGTTCTTTATTTCTTTCTCCTCAGCAACTCGGCAGCCTTGGCACTTTGTCCCAGCAGCCAACTTTCAACACCACTGTCGTTTATGATTTGAAATTTTTTCCGCCATTTTTCTGGCTTCCTACTATTTCGAGAATATAATGAAGAAGAAAAATCTTGAATGTCGTTTTTATTGGGATTGATCAATATCAAAGAAGAGGGGAAAAAAGATGTTTCGAGTATTCGTTCTGGACGAAGCAAGCAGAGAGGCTCATGAAATCGTAAAGATGAATAACCAAGATGGCGAAAGTCTGTCGAGAAAAATGTAAACGAGCGAAGGCCGACCCTACGGTATCGAACAGTTCTATAATAATAACACGTTGGCGAGTGACACCGGAGGAGGAGGAAGAGAAGGTCGGGACATTTCTGTTCGAACGTCGTTAATATCAAGATCGATTCGCGATGGTGAGGAGAGCCCGACGGTCGTTCGACAGGGAACATCGCGAATCGAACTCGAGGATAGGCCGCTGGCGAGTCAGCGAGCCAGACAGATAGACAGACAAGCAGTCAGCCAGACAGACAGTCAGGCAGGCAGGCAACCAGATGGAAGAAGGAAGGCATAGCCAGGGTCTACACTTCGTGCACAGGTATTGCACATCCTGATGGGCTCGCAGGAACGATTGCAACAGAGACGGAACTCGTCGGTATCGATGCGCCTCACCGATGTTTCCTCGGTGTCTTCTACGTCTTCGCTTCGTTTCCTCGTCCCACTTCCGTTTGTTCGCTTCATTACCGAGCACGAGCGTTGCCTTTCCATCCACGAGTTCAAATTATTTTCTACTACCGAGGATTCACTTTCCCCATTGGCATCCGTAGCTTCGACGGTGTTCAACCATCGTCGCTGATATTGCCAGTTGCAAACGCGGAACAAGATCACAAGGAAGATTTGCGAGGCAGACGTCGTAATAATAGGTCAGGCTTGCGGAGTACGCTTTCCGGTGTGTATATATATATATTGCGAAAAAACTGATCGAAGACCCTTAGATTCCAAAGAGCTTACGGTCGATGTATACAGTGGTACCTTGATATACGTCCTTGATACGTTCCAGGTCCTTGAACTTTTATCAAACAGGGAGTAAACCAAGGTACTACTGTACGTATATACGGGAAACTTTTATCCAATTAAAAATAGTGGAAATAGCAATTACCCCTTAATTTAAAAAAAGGTAGTGCGGCAAGGAGTAGGGAAGAGGTTCGTCTATAAAATCTGAAAAAAAAATTAGTGAGGTCGTAGGATCTAAAAGACACTTTGGAAAAAAATCATCGTCCACATCGGAGGATAGAAGGCTTTCAATCCACTCATTTAATAAATATCATACGACGCATTTCGAAATTCATTTGAATCCTGGCAGAAGGAATTTCACGGTAGAAAGTCAGGATAACAATTGTACTATCTCATTCGGTAGAAAGATACACATCCTCTCTCTCTCTCTTCCTCGCTCCGTCTCCCTCTCTCTACCTTTTTTCTCCATTCGTGGGTTTCACAATTTCTTTCGTTATTACCTCGCCCCGCAACCTTTCCGATTGAACTTCCCGAATCCGAATCGCAATAACGTTTCACGTTTCCGTGCCCGATCCTTTCATCTTGGCCCGTCCTCGCCGCTCGACGCGAAGGGTCCAGAACGAACCGTGCGGGACGTTTCGACGGGGGTGGATCGCGTTGTTCCCGCGAGAATCTCGGTCTTCTTCAATCGGAGCGACAGAGGGAGAGAGACCCATACACACACACACAAACACACACACACGCCCACACACATACGCACATAAGTGCGCGTGATGCTGAGGTTCGGTCTGTAACGTACAGTATCTATCCATCGGTGGCGGCGGTCGCTCGTAATTTACGACCGGACGGCATTAGCCGCCTATGCCCGTCCCCCCCTTCCCATCCACCCCCCTCGCCCTGTAATAGAACACGGAGCCAGAGGGTTAGAGCGCAGCGAACGTTATCCGTTAGCTCCGTTCTCGAACGCCTCGGTGTTGCTCCAATCCGCAGCGCTATGCACTATGCATCGGGCATATAGTGCTGCGCTTCGCGCGCGCGCTACGTCGCAGATATTTGTGTGCATCCTCTTGCAGTTCTGCGTCAACGTATGTGTATTCGAATACACGGATGTTGGTGTCTCGTACATGAGTGTGCGAGCCGCATCGGGACGGACGGTCCGAGGGGGAAGAGGGGATTGGCGGTGGGTGCGGAGCAGCGTGCAATGCAGCCGCGTTTGTGAGGGCGTGCGGTCCGAGAGGTGGACCCAGGCGGGGCTGAATCAGGCGCGCGGATGGCATTCCGTGGTCAGTACGGTATGTGCCTATACGCCGTCATGTGTTATCGATTCTCGTCTCGTCGAACTCCATAGCGGCCATCCGTTGGTATACATATACATGAGTTAAGTATGTATATGTATGTATACACATAAACGGATATAGGCTGTGTGAAATGTTCAGCCGAGGGACATCCTCGACCCTCGCCGAGACCCTCGGGGAACCTCGGACGCTATAACCACACGATCCACGATCCACGAGCATAATAGTTACGTAATCGTGGTCAGAGTGGGTAAAAATTCAAGCCAGAAATATTGCGAAAACCTCGGCATCGCGGTAGAAATCCGCAAGGCGGTCTCTCGGTAATTCGAATTGTTTCTCGCTACCTCGGTCGTAACTCAAACGCTGTAACGCACACGCGCGCACACACACGCGCGTTGGTGCTGGTGTGCGCTTTTGACGCGAACGTCATGGGCGAACAAAGATGATTTCCCTGGTCGCGGTGCTGCGTTTTGTATTGTACGCACACACGGTTCCGCAACTTGCGGGATTGATGAATCGTGATCGTCGGTCGGGTAATCGTGGTCCAGCGCGATGGATGTGTGCTCGTACCGACGGGGACCAATATAAATGAGTATCATGGTCGTGTGTGTTGCCAGGGTCGTGTGTATAACGATTGTCGTAGGATTGTGCTGCTGTCACGAAGCCAAGACGTAGCTGAGAGCGGCTACTATGAGAAACAGGTGTACGATTATTGCGAGGCTTCTACGTTCGTATATATACGTACAATGGCTTTAGAATGGTTTTACGACGAAATTTCCTACGAGCTTTATGTGCCTACGCTGAGCTAATACACGCTCGGCTCTGCAGGAAGATTCTTAATGCGGGTGACATTCTCGTCGTGAGCATTGCGTGCGTGCGACACGACTGGCTTAAACCCCTCCGGTCCCCTCAGTCCTGCAGTCGCCGACCCCGGAAGTAAATAAAATCGAGTCCGAATAAAAAAAAAAAATCTATCTCATCCCTCATGCATTATTCATCAAACCCCTCGGAGATACTTTTCCCGGCTGAAAAATAATAATCAATGACGCGCGTGGAGCAGGGCCGTATACAGCTTCGATCGTAAAACACAAGACACGTTAAAACGTTTTCTCTTTCGAGGAGTTTGTGGAGTAGCAGCCCCGGAGTCGTTAAATATCGGTAGGAGCGCCACTGGTGGTACAAGCTGCGCGTGGGGTTCTCATATAATCGTGGACCCACTCGGAATACATCTCACTCGTCCGAAAGTCTTCTCACATTTCCATCCATTTTTTATTTTCGTTATTTTTTTTTTCTCGCTTTTTTTTCAAATATCCTTTTTTCCCGGGAGCTTACGACTTTCGTGCCTTGCCACCCGCTAACTCCGTCGACGCTTCGCGTTGGGACAATTTTAGATCCTCCCATGTCGAAGTTCGAACACGTGGTAACGGCTACGACGGACCGTTCGGTCCCTGATTCGAGCCGAACCGACGCGCGAACGGACTGTCAGAGAAATTTCTCGTCCATCATCGGTGAAAGCCTCGACGTCGGCTCTGGCTCTTTCGTCGCGTCGTTTCAATACACTTGCGAACGCAAATGTAAGACCATGACGTAAGCTCACGAGTACGATGTGACAAGCGTTGATTTAAGAACAAATATTTTTACCGCAGTATACGACAGAGAAAAAAAGCGAGAGAGGTAAAAAAACAATTAAAAAACGTAGCAAACGTTTTTACACGCGTCTTTTACGCGTGACTCGTTCCACCGCGTACAATGTTAACGCAATGGCGAATATAGCACGCGCGAAGTCACTGTCGAGAAGAGTGTATTATCGCGTGAACGAGTTTTCACGAGGACATGAAACTCGAAAATCGCGCTGGAAGAGCTTTGCTGGTTTCTAGAAAACGATTTTTGTCCGATTCCGGACTGAGCTCGAGCGTCGCCTCGAAGAAAGACTATTCTTGGATGTATGCATTTCTCCGGTAGGTATACACACACTCGTCAAAGGCAGTCAAAAATTACTTCCGCCATTACCGAGGACCCCGAGCGAAATCTCGGGAGTCAAGCCCGAGCGAGATAACGTCGCGAGTGCGAGAAAGAGATGCTCTCACCGTCGTTCTCTCCTTCTCTCTCTCTCTCTCTCTCTCCGTCTCGTGGACCGAGGAACGAAACGAGAGATGGAGAAGGAAAATCGAGAGACACGAACCGCTGCTGTCGGTGTTGGATGTTCAGACCTCGGGGCGGCCTAATAATAGCGAGAGATGGGCGTCGTTTGTTCGTAAGCCGTTACACAGGACCGCGGCCGCTGAGCCCGACGTAGTTCCTGGCGTCTCTCTTCGGTTGTGTGTAATGGCTACGAGCGGAAAGACTCGTTCGTTCCTTCTTCTTCGGGCTGTTGCGCAGGAGAAATATAAACGAACGCTATTATATCGCGCACAATACTCGCACGTGTGTATGTGGCGTGCGTTTGTGTTGACCGGTTAGCACGCATTACGCGCGAGGCAGTCGTGGCCCACGCGTGTTGTCGCTGACTTTTTCGTCCACCCTTCCCCTCCTCGTCCCTTCGGATCCACGCGGTTGCGTAATTTCATGGATCTCTCTTATCCTCCAGGAAATAATAATAATGAAAAAAAAAATATATAAAAAGAGGAAGATGCGAGAGAAAACGAACGATGAGGAAGAACTCCGTCTTGACCTCGAAACGTGATTCTTGAAAATACGTCTCGTGACTCACGCATCGTTGGTCATCGGCACCCGGAGCCGATATGCCCCACGGAGAGAGACGAAGAAAAAACAAAAGAATAGGAAGAAAATAAAATAATAACAACACGAAATTCTCGGTGAGAATGAAACGTAACGAGAACGAGAAGCGAACTGTACGAGAGAGTTGTTTCGGAGTACTGGAAAACGGAAAACTTCTGTCTCTCGAGGATAATTAATAATTCATTTTTTAATCTCGATGTGAATTGTCTTGATACAACCCCGGAGTTCCGTCGGTTTCATCGTTCCGGCTGTACGTTCCTTCGTCGGTACTGCGTTTCCGGTGTAAACGCGTCGGAAACTAAGTTTTGAACGTCGGAGGATGGCAGTGGGTATTGTATAATACGGGCTCAACGTGATAGTTCTCCGTTCGGTTATATATTCGCGAGTAGTACCACGAAAACTCAGTGAGCTCGAATACAAAATTTATTCTCCGGCAATTCGGTTCATCGTCGTGGCGTTGAATGAATGAACATAAATAAATAATGTGGAGTGATGCGCGAGAGCGTGTGGCTCAGTACCTGAAGTTCGTTTCTCGCTCGAGCGTGACGTTTTCACGTCGTCTTCGCGTTTATTAAGCTCATCTCCTTTACGCCCCCGCACGTCGACCTATACGTTTCTTTCGTTCTTCGGATTCGTCGCGTCGCCCCCGTCAAGGAGGTCCTACGCTTGCGTTGTTTCGATTGGATCTCGAAAACTATACGTATAGATATATATCACGTCGACCTTATTTAGGTACTTTGCTCGAACCAACGCTTTTTACGTTCGACCGCCGTACCAGATCTCCAACTCCACTCGACCTAATTTCTCACCACCCAGGGTTTCAGTTTTTTTTCCCCTTTCTTTCTTTCTTTCTTTCATTTTTTTTTTCACGTCTTTTTTTCATCCCCCTGCTTCGCGCTGGTCCACAAGCTCTCGTGATAATTCGTTGCTTCTCCAGCTGATGCGCTTTTCCAGCCGGCAATCGAACTTGTCTTGCATCTCATTGCACTTCAACGGACTTAACGTGGACACAAAGTTTTTATTGTCATTGTCGTGGGAGCATCAGCTGCGTGACAACGATGTAGACTCACTGTTCAACGTTTCAATTGAATGCGGTGGTTTGATTTTTTCTTCGGAGACTTTACAACCGGCAATTATCGTTTACCGTTGTGGATTATAATTAGTTTCGATTGTTGGTTATATGATGGCAAAATGTAGAAAGTAGATTAAACGTGACGATGTCGCGATAAATTTATTTACCGCGCTACGTGTATCAATAGAGAATTCACGATACTTCCGTAAAATCTAATCTCGTCGGACGGAATTGAAAGCAAAAACTTTTTTTCCGGACGTAAATTGAGGCAATGGAGTGCGAGAAATCGTTTGAATTTGATTATCAGCAGTCCGGCCGAGTTCACGAGGGAAAAAAGCGCCATCCAGCGTTTGGACACCTGTTTGATCTTCGGCTCTTATACGGTTGATTATCGCCTTCGGCTTTTCGTTTCGTTCTCCTTCTAAACTTCGTCCAATTAAATCATTTTTACTTGCATCTCCTCCGATCGTACATCGTATATCTATATAAGATTCTCCATCGCGATTGAATCGTCAATTTTGCAAAAATGCCTATGAACTGATGGAAATATTTTGCGGACGTTCTAACAAACGATTTGATTAAAATAAGAAAACCAATTTTTATTCCCCGGAACATTCAAACCTTTGAGAAAAATTCTCAAAGCGAGCCTGAAAAATGACTGTTTTACGCTCGGGGATTTATTGCACTCGGTAACGAATGTGGGAGCCAAGGTGCCGAGTAGCTTCAGAGATGTGAGTAACCGCTTATCACATCGCATTCGTAGCTTTGTGCCTCTCATCATTCGTTTCATTAGGGCTTCCCGGATATGTCTGCATTTGCGTCCATTTACATAAGTTCCCAGCATCTGCCATTACATTTCCCGCAGTTCTCGTGATATATATTCCGATTTGTTTTGCGTTACGTTCTGATTATCATCATAATGATATTTATTTATTTTCTTATGTATTCATTCATTTATTTTCTTATTTATTTATTTATTGGCATTTTTCACGTACGTCATTCTCACTCGTAAATCCTACGGGTACACCGGTGAGAGATACTGGATTAACAATGCATTAATTACACATAGCTCTGCCTCGCTCGCACCCTCTTCCTCTTCTTTTTTTCGTTAAATTTTTTTTACCTCCACCCAAGCCAATCCTCGTTCCATCGCCGTGTGTTCGTTCACTCGCGGTCGAGAGTAACGCGAAGCACGCGGTGCTTCACATTCACGCTGAATTTTCGAATTATACCCGGCAGATTACCTCGGATAAAATTCAGGTGTACCCTACGAACCCCCAACGTCCATTTGCATATCGCCGTCTACACAGGAACGCTCAGATCCACACGCTCGCACACGTACAAGCTCTTGCGATACGAATGAACGAAACTGTGGACACCGGGGAGAACGCCTCGGTAAGCCGGTTTCTTTTTTTTTTTTTTGTTTTTCGTTTTGTCCCCTTTTTTCGTTTTTTTTTAACGTTCGTCGTGCTTTACCCATTCCTTTCCCTCTTACTCGCTTCCATCTGTTATTTCGTGTCTATCGCCATCTCGCTGTTTCTTCCCGTTTCATCCCCTTCCACGCCCCCGCTTCCACCACGTCCAACTCTTCACCCCGGGGGGGTTTTTCGTGCTCCATTCGAATCGGGTCCTCCGTTCTTGTTTCCTTTTGGTTCGAGGGAGAAAGAAACAGCGCGAATGTAAACCCGAAGGGTAATTAGCGACGAAGGTGGTGGCACTCGTGGCGATTCAAGGATAACTCGTATATATCCCAACCGAGCGGGAAACAGGATGATCGAGATTTTATTTGTATATTTTTTTATTTTTTTATTCGTCCCAATGGTTATGCGACCCACCGACGAACCTCGACGTTTTCCTCGATCCGATCCAATTAAACCTTGTCTTTCACCGTCTTCTTCCTCCCCGCCCCTTCCCTTCCTCGCCCTCCGAGTCCGCAAGATCTCGCCGTTGCAAGCTCCTCGTGTACCTCGTGACACGCTGGAGATCCGCGGGACGCAAGAGCTCGATCCGGTTACCATCTTTCGTCTCGGCTTACCGCGAGTCGACTCGCTCGCGCGATTTCTATTTTTAACCGCGAGAGCATCCCGAGACGAGAAAACTTCACTGTACCGCTATTTCCCCCCTCGTCATCTCGAAACTACCGGCTGGTAGCCGCCTCTCCGATGTTCCACGAACCCGGCGACGTTGTACTTTTCCCCTTCGAAACGTAATTATTCGGTATATTCCGTAGTTTCGTGTTACTTCGTGTAATCGCAAAAAATAATCACGATTATCGTCATCAACGCTGCCTGCAAAATTGCCGAAGCCAATCCGTACCGCGGAGTATCCATGAATTTATCTATCTTTTTATTTCCGTATAAACGCGCGACGCGGAGTTATAATGGAATAATTGAATGAAAATGAATAAATTATCGATGTATCGTTACGCGATTCGAGTTTTTTTTTTTTTTTTTTCGTCGTTGAATCGTCGCGATTAGCGGAGAAGAGAAAATACGTGAGATGTAATCGTGAGAGGCAGAGGAACAAAGTGCGGGAGAGAGGGTGCTTACGGGTACGGAGAATCGTGGGAGGAGTGGTTGTCAGGCTGGTTGGGGAAAGTAAAGAGGCTAGCCGGTGGGCGAGCAACAGCCGTCGTTGGTGCTGGTGCGCTGCTGCTGTTGCTGTTGCTTCTGCTGCTTCTGCTTCTGATGCTGCTGCCGCTGCTGCTCTTTTGTTTTCTGGGACAAGAGGGTTGGCGATGATGAGGACGGTGACGGGCGACGGCATAGCTTCCTTCGCTCGAAAACGGCGCGACGCTCGTCGACTGGATGTCGGTGAGCTATCGCGGAAGCGTCTCTCGCCCTAGTCTCGTTCCTCCATCTTTCAGCTTCTCCCTCGTGCTAGACACGGACTTCTCCTACCTTTCCGTCCTACCCCCGACCCTTCCCCTTCTCTCTTCGCCTCGCGTTAGCCCATATTTCTAGTCGCGAAGCACACTCACACTTTTGCCTCAACGGTAATAATTAGAAAACAAAATTATTTTAAAAAAAAACACTTCA
The DNA here is from genome assembly GCA_963971145.1 of Sussaba pulchella. Classification (NCBI taxonomy): domain Eukaryota; kingdom Metazoa; phylum Arthropoda; class Insecta; order Hymenoptera; family Ichneumonidae; genus Sussaba; species Sussaba pulchella. Next base: position 14,351,560 of record OZ020170.1, on the reverse strand, counting down.
ATTATCCATGAGTTTTTTCAACGATGGACGCGACATGCCATACATCGTTACTCGAGAACTTCGAAATTTCGTAGAAAAATGCAACCCCCTCGCGCTGATTTTTCTTTGCAATTGGATACCGAAGCCGTACAATAAGTATCGCGAATTTTATCATTCTAGGGGCTGATACTATTCGTATTCGTAAGAATTCTTGGGCTAACGTCAATCGGGTTGCTCCAATTTTTTTTCATACCTCAAGATTTTGGCCGTTTGGGGCTCCCCCGATGGTTGGTGTCGTAATTGTGGAAAAATAGTCAACGAGCCACGATAGGACGTGGAGAAATTGAGAAATGGGCGCGGACGTAGCGCCTGTTTCAAACCGTCGCGTTGACGCCTACGCCCACCTCATGGCGCTGGCGGCGTCAGCGTCGGTGTTTTACCTGCATCTATATCTATATATGGGGTCATGTATATCGCGTATATTAAAAGTATAGATATATTCGGATATGTAAGCTCGCACATAACAGGTAGTCCCGCGCATAATGAGAGCATTGTTCCGGGAAACTACAGTCTCATTGTTGCCCAGACGCGTCTCTCGCTAGCTTCTATATTTCTCCACACTGCTTGAAAATGCGGCTTCAACCCTTCTTTTCTCACTCTTTCTCTCAGCGGCTACTTTAACTCTTCTTTGTGCACCCGCTCACGCGCTCTTTCCCTTATTCTTCATCCTCCTCATCACGTTTTTTTCTTCTTTTTTTCCTTTCTTTTTTTTTTTCAAATCCTCAAGCTTCCGCACATCCGTGTGTTACCAACGACTCGGGAGATTCCACTCGTTCAACTTTTGCATTCCCGTTGTTTCTTCCTGTTGTCGTTGTCGTTATTTGCCTTTCATTATCCCAGGTAAAGCACCGTCGAACAATTTTTCTTCTCCGTGTTTCCGTTTGAAGAATTTTTTTTCGTTTCAATTTTATTATTTCTTGATAATTCAATTCGGCGTTCATTGAATTAGTCATGACAGAGATACATACCACGTTTTTTCAGTGGCGTGGAAATAATGCGCAATTGCCGATTGAATCCCGAATTCATTTAGTTTTCATTTTGATCCGGGATTGTATAATTGAGTTTGTTTTTTTTTTCTTCCTTTTTGTTTTAAATATAAACGTCGGTTTTTAGTCAACGAGACTTGCAAGCCGCAGCTCTTTGACGATGCTGGCGAGGGGGGTGAGTGGCGAGCGCGTCGAATGGTGAACGAAAAAGGGGGGGAAACGACTGGTTTCATATCGAGTCAAAGAATCGGAGGGTACGAAGCGTTGGCTAGCGGAAAATGAAAGGCGGAACTGAGGCAAGGTCTCTTTAGCGCGTATATGCCGGCGTTTGCCTCACGGTTTGCATATTCAGTATTATGCATATTCCTCCGCATCGCGGATAAAGCGAAGGAAAGGAAGCAAAAAAATAAATACAAGAAGGAAAAAACAAAGCGTCAAAACATTGGAAATATTTCAAGCCCCATAGAATTAATTGAACTACGTGACTAATTCGATATGCGCCTGAGGCTGATAGCTCGAATGGTTGGTTCGTACGTATATTTTATTTCGACGCACGAAACGAGAGACGAGCCGAGAGCACCCGTCCATAGCCGGCGGCGTTGAGAGGAATTCGTTGCGTCATCGCCTTTCATATACATTAAAATACGGGTCAGCGTGATGCGTACACACACACACACTCACACACGTAAGCACACACTGATACTTCATACGGCGGTAAACCTATTTACAGCTGTGTCGAGTGGCTCGCACGACGCTCGAGACCGAGTATAGTTGAAACTTGTTCTCCGGGGTGCTAGACACTCGAGTCGCTTGAACGGCAAAATAGATGTGCCTCATCAATATATCGTACGTCATCGATCAGTTATTGCAATTTTTCATTTGCTCCAATGGAACGAAAAAAAAATTTAATTGTTAAAATGTCAGATTATTATTATTATTATTATTATTATTATTATTATTATTATTATTATTATTATTATTATTATTATTATTATTATTATTATTATTATTCTTATTATTATTATTATTATTATTATTATTATTATTATTCTTATTATTATTATTATTATTATTATTATTATTATTATTATTATTATTATTATTATTATTATTATTATTATTATTATTATTATTATTATTATTATTATTATTATTATTATTATTATTATTATTATTATTATTATTATTATTATTATTATTATTATTATTATTATTATTATTATTATCATTATCATTATCATTATTACTATTACTATTATTATTATCATTATTTTTATTATTATTTTTATCATTATAGAATTTCTGGTCCATTTTACGGCGTCTAATTCATTTCTCTTTGGCTTGTTATTCGAGCACGATCGTGCCCCGACCCATTTCCACGATATTTATTACCTACTCGGTGCTGCCAGCAAGTCAAGCGTTGAGTTATACGCGAGTGGGGAAAACGTCGGCGAGGTAAAGAGACCCCGATCGTTGATATGCGAAAATCGTAGATGAGAGAATGCAACGACGATGGCGGATGGGGGATGGGAGGAAAGGAGGAATCTCGTGGCTTCGCGCATCCACGAAATTCGTTTCCCAATGGAATCTCGCGTAACCCCGAGAGATCCATCCCCACGTCGGTCCTAACGATTTCTCGTCCGTGCCTCAGAATCTCTTTGGATCGTTCAATACGCGAGACTCGCCGAGCGTTTCGACAATGAGAAATAGATCGGCGGCAACGATTTTTGTTTCGATCGTTCGATCTCCCAGCCGGATAACGATTATTCGGACCGAGGGTTTGCAATGTCTCGCTTTGGTTCGAGGCGATGTAGCGAAGAAATTGAACGACTGAAAAATTAGAAGACGTGTGAGAATTGGAAACAGCGGAACTATCGATGCGCAAAAATCATCGCGGAAAGGAAACGCAAGTGCGGGACCAACAAACGGGCGGCGCGTCTTGCGAGGCATTTGATGCAGTCTTGCTCTTTTTTTTTTTTTCTCTATTAGGTGCGAGCTACGTCGATGTCTCTTCTTTACTTCGTTCCCACAATTTTTTTCCCCGCCGCTTCTCATCTCCTTCGGCTTTTCATTATCGATCCACCTCGAGTCTCGAGGCGGTCTCGTACATTTTCATCGCGAATCGGTTGCTCGGGGAAACGACCGAGAGCGCCTGTCTTGGTTCACGCCGTCGTCGTCGTTGTCGCCGACGTCGTCGTCGTCGTTGTCGTCGTCGTCGTCGAGCTGACGTTTTCTGCCTCGCCGGCACTTAACCCGATCTGTCACAGCGATTTCGTGCACTTTCCTGCGGCGCGACGTAAAGACCTCCGGTACTACGCGTCAAGTGTCGGTACAAGTATAGTTACTTTATCCAATGGCCTATCGACGAATAAACCGTCTTCTCGATAGAAGCGATGAAATAAATATCCCACATTTTCCACGCACAATTCAATTTTTTCCTACGTCGTGTTACATCGAATACAAAAATTACATTACAATTTAACCATAAAGAATTGGTTGATGACGTTGCGCAATTTTTTCATCGATGGTAAATTTTGTGAATTATTTCCTCGGTCCGGCAAAAGCGGGTTAACGAAACTCTCGCGTACGGACCGACGGCATCTTGAGTCGTTGAAGCGAATACGATTGCGGACCCTCGAGGGGGTACGCGTAGCCCGACGACGAGGGGTAGCCGAGGTTATTCGAGGATGTACAAAGAGTCACGCGAACATTCGTTTCATTGGAGAACGGAGAAGAGTGGACAAAATTTTCGAGGGTCGGAACAATTAATACCGGTGAATTCTCGCCTCTGCGTGGCCTCGTGGTGCGATTGATTCGATTCACTTGGTGTGAACGCCGCCGTCGCTGCTGCCTTGTGGTAATCGCACGAGTTCTCTCGCGAGAGCGAAGAAGAGAGAATGAGAGAAAGAGAAGAAAAGAGCGGAATTCGTAGCAGAGAGACGGAAGGAGACGCGAGAGGAGCTGCAGGCTGGGGAACCGGTCTCCGGAGCCGTCGACTCGTGACCTTCGAGTTCCGAGAGGATGCTGCTGCTGCTGCTGCTGCTGAACTGAAATACTAAGCTGCTATAGTATGCTGCAGTTACCATGCATGCACCCACGAGGGGGAGGGCTCGTGGGGCTCCGGCGTTGCCTCGGTAGCAACCGGCAACCCGCTCTTGGTTATCGTTCTCTCGCTTTTAAGCTTCTCTCACACCGACATTACCGATATCACACGTTCTTGCGAATAATCACGTGCACAATTATGACATTTCAAACTTCATACCCGACGGCAAACGCGCCGGGCTCTTTAACGCGTTTCAATAGCTATCAAATGTATACTTAAAAAATCTACGAAGAAAGGTAAAAACGCGCATTGTAATTTTGCACCTGCATTCTCGCGAACTTACCACGGCAACCTCCATTCTCCCCCCGGTTGATCTCGCTTCTCTTTATTTTCTATTTCATTATTTTTCAATTTTTTTTTTTTTTTTGCCCCCGTCGTCGTGTATATCCGTGTTCGTGGACTCCGTACTTCCAAAGCCCCGCACAATGGTTTATATTGTTGGGATGGCCGTGGAGGTGCGCACTTTGAGCTCTGTTCGTGGTTGGTCTTGGTCGCCCCGTCTTGTTTACACCGTCGGTGTTCCGTTGCCGTCGCTGCTGCTGCCGGCGCCGTCGTCGTCGTCCCCGTCGTCGTCGTCGTCGTCGTGGCTGCTGTCGGTGGCTGCTTGTAACTCTAGAAGCCCCGCGGGGCTCTCTTGCGCGTGGAGGGCACGTAATAAAGCTGGCGGAACCAAGCCGTTCTGTGGGGCTTTAAGGCCGTATACGCAGACGTCGTGGTTGTGCGGGGGCTATTTTTCCTTGCGACGCCGAGAACGACCGCGGCGAGCGAGAGGCGGAGGAAAGAGAATGAAAGATAGTGGGCGATATAAACCCGCGGGCACGACGGAAAGAAACGCCTTAGGAAAGAATGAGAACCGAGAGACCGATAGACCGCGAAAGAAGGACGAACGAAGCGAGCCACAGTGAGTGCGAAAGAGCACTAGTCATATATATATATATATTTATATATATATATATATATATATATATATATTGTGTGCCGAAGAACTCGCGACCGAGAGTTCAGTGGGTTTCGAGGACATCGGAGTTCAGCGCAGCATATTTTCGTTCTTCTTTTCCCAAACCCCTTTCAGCTTTCTTTCGCGTCTTTCCTCGTGAATTTTTCGTGCAATCATCGTTCCCTTTTTGCCCTGTTTTCCTAGAACAAAGCGAGAGAAAAATATATCATGAATTTTCATTGGTGAAAAATACGGCCACGGAAAATCTATACGAACCGCCGTGGCTACCCAACACGAGATAACTCGGTTCCAGCCGTCGAGTTTCAGTAGATAGATCCGCATTGCACCGGACTATTATTATCACGTTGGGTTTCTTGATCGTGAGCCCGTTCATCGGATAAGGGATTTATCTTCTTCTTACCCACGCGACGACTGCAACGTGTGGAGTAACGGGTCGTCTCTTTTTCTCTCTCTCGGATTCCACCCCTCTTCTTCATCTTTCTTCCCCCCCCCCCCCATTCTCCCCCCAGAAACAGGGCTAGGAGTCTCGAGGTTGCTGGAGAAGAGCTGTGACTCGGTTCTGCCGCGTCGTTTATGTCTCGCTTGGCCGAGTTAACGGCCGCGCTTTCACCGGACTATGTCTTTCACAAACGGCAGTCTTATGTCGCTAAACCAACTGTATTTTATTTTATTTTATTTTTCATTTATGTATTTTAATTTTTTAACGACGTTTTTTCGTCTCATTGTGTATTCGGTCTTGCTATGAAGGAGACTCAACTACTGACATCGTCCGACCGTTTGCCACGGAAAATTCATCACTCGTTCGGCCATAATCGCTTCTCCGTTAATAACTTCACCGTTGAAGTTTTAGCTTCGTCGAGTTTTCAAGCACGTGATAAACAACCCAACCAGGTTGTACGGGCGGAACGATACGGGCTTCTCGTGTTTTACGTTCGCACAACGTCGTCCGTAGAGACCTCGCAAGATCGGATGCATTGGCCGTTTATCATTTGGAATATTCAAGAATCGCAAAATCGTTTGTATTCGTATTGAAAAGATGACTGAATAATGTTTGAAAAACGATCTTATGGAAGAAACATTTGTTTTCTTCTGATCATATAAGACTAATGGCAATGACTCGTTAATTTAATATTTCGTGCCTGATTGCTCGATACAATTTCTATAATCTCGATCGTTTTGTAAGGCTTTTTGAGCCTTTTCTTACACGTTTCGTCTCGCTTGTTTTTCGCGTCCGCGTTTGTCGCAATCGCCTTTTCGATATTTCCACTACGTCTGGTTCTGGAAGCTGTCGGGCAAAAGCCTCTCTATATGTGTAAGTGCGGATCCATAATATATATATATATAGGTATATATGAAAACCCGAGGCGGTTATATCGCTCGACTACGATAATATTTCCCGGTGGGAACGCAGTCCGTTCCGGGAAAGCGCCGTCAGCTCCCGACCACCGCTTGAGAGAGAGAAAACTCGCGTCCACAATTGCGTATGTGCGTGAATGTGGAGGCTGCGTGATCGTAGCAACGAGTTTGGTTTTATCGCCGTTAGCGAATGACCAGCAGTAATAGCACGAGCACCAGAACCAGCATCAGCCTGGAGATTTTGCGTCCCGCAGCATCCGAGTTCCGTGACGTTGCTGATGATGTTGGGTTTTATCGATGCTGATCGGTTGCCGATCACGTGTGTACCGACCACGACGGCACGGCATGTATACGCGACGGATCGTAAATAGAGATGTCCGTTGAGATGAGATGCGTTTGTTTATGCGTTCGGATATGATGATCGAGCGGGAGAAGGAGAGAAAATGTCCGACTGCTGAGACGAGTTAAAAATTCCGTGTCTGTGTGTGTTCGTCGTATAGCAAAGGGTACGACGTCGTTGCGATACTACATGCTCTCGAATATCGCGCGTTCTTCGTTCTTCGCGTTAATAAGCTATAGGGTCGGGATTTTAACGCATGATCGTTCGTATGAATGCCCGAGCAATATGGATCACAGTCTGGACATGACGATGCTCGCCTTTCCATGCCGCGATTGCTTCGATCCAGATTGATGCGGGATTATCGAACTTTATTCAATCACCGATACAGTCAGTGAGCTTTCGCTTCAATCCCTCAACGAAATTGCGATGCGTATTCTCGCGTCCCAACGAATCCTCGCTACGTCAATGACGATCAATAATATACCTTACCAAGATTCATCGACCTCCCGATCGAACCTTTTCACATTCCGAGCAACAATGAAGAAGAAAAAAAAAAGGTCTGCATTGATCGAATATCGATGATACACTTTTCATCGTTATTTGTGCCACATCACAGCTTCCTCGTTATCCGACTGTACGCGGCAAAAATGAGATACCATTGTGAATCCTCATGAATCTGCGAAGCTCCTCTTGCCAAACGCTCGTCACCGTGAGATTTTCGGGGGAACCGCGGTTGCCGCGTAGAATTTTCGACGATTCGGCGGGCTCACGCCGAGGTTGAGCTCGGGATAAGGACAGATGGACCGAGAGAGGAGAAAGCTCAAGAGCCACGTACGTGCGACTGGTGCTGCGTGACGTGCGGTACGAAAATTTTCGCGGATATAACACCGGCTGTGCGGGGTTGGTATTGTGGATTTTCCGAGTTGGGTTTGTACTATAATATAAACGCGAAGGATCATCCAGCGGATATGGATTATAGAGTGTATTTGGACGTGCGAGAAACCGAGAGAAACGAAGGGAATGGGAAGCTTTGTTAGGCAGACGATTCCCACGTACCAAACCCTTGTTTCCATACTCCATTCCACCCCCGTTCTTCCTCGTTCCAAGCCTCTCGATCTCGCGTTCTCTCAGCCGCACTGACGTTCCTACGTCTGTTCTTCCCGCCCCGGCGGCGAACGCTTGTGCATATAGCTCCGCAGAGACGTCTCACCCGCACCCGCGAACCGGCCGAATGATTTGATTAGAGAACAATGGGTTTCCATTAACACCCCTCTCCCTCCTTCGCCCTCTTCCTACGTCCTGTCATTTCTCCGTCTCGCTCCCCGGCCCCGCCAACCGTTTCTCCATGCATCGCGTCACTCAGCTGACTGTTGCGGCGCTTCCCGCCCCCTCCTCCTCTCTTCGCGTTAAGTTCCGTCGTATTTTATTTCGACGTCACCGTTGGCCATACCGTAAAACTCGGCCTTCCATTTTATTTCCGTGCTCGAATGCTGGGGCATATCGCATATCGGCTATATGCTAATGTCTATCGTATATTTGATGCATTCGCCGTTATTGAATCGATGTCGTCATTGCGTAAAATATTAATTGTCATTAGTATCAATGTTCTTGTTACTGCAGCAGCAGCTGCTGCTATCGCTGCTGCTGTTGCTGCCGCTGACGGTGACGATGCTGGTAATGGTAGTCGCCGATAATGCGCGGGTATGTGTGTTCCGTTGTCTAACACTCGGTAGCTCCGACACGCTCGTCATTCAGGGATGCACGTTGGATCAACGTATTACAGGACAGAGCCAACGGGAAATGGGTTATCGATCCGAGTAACGCACGGAGCCCTATCTGTGTTTCCGCGACTACGCCGATGTTTCTGTCGCTGTTGCACTGTCGCTGATATTCCCATCCATGTGTCCACATTTAATCTTGATCATATATCTCCGTCTATTTTTATTTCGAGCCGGTATCCGGATATATATCGATTCGAGGTCTCGTTCGGAAATCCGCGGGAGATGCGGCGAGGCCACGAAGCGTCGTTCTTCGTCGTGCTTATTGTTAGCCGGTATGATTATATATAGATATGTAGACGCAAATACAATATGTATACGTTGCTAACGGGAATACCCTCATGCTAAGTGTAACTCTAAATGAACCGGTGAACGCTAGTTTGCCCGAAGGCAGCGCGTGTGTTTCATGCATGTACGGCATGGTACCGGAAGCTGTACAGGAAAACGCTTCGGAAAGTTTTGTTAGTACTTCTCGAATGATTTTTCGATAAATAACACGTGCCAATGATACACGTCACAGCTGCGACGCTGTAACTTCCGTAGTGCGGCCGGCTTTATTCACATTTTTTACGATCCTTGGGTTTGAGAGTATTTTTGTTGTTTTTATTTTTATTTTAATGCTTTTTATTATTTTTATTCAACGACGTCACATGTGAACGGATGTACAGCTCGCGACGGGGAAAATTCAAGTTATTTCATTACGCACGTACGTTCTCGGATTTTCAATTTTCCGTGCAATTCGCGGAGCACGTAAAATAATTCCGGAACGGCCGAGAGGCTTGTCATTATCACTGACCGTACAGTGACATTTACGAAGCGAGATGAAACGAGAAAATGAGAGACGAGATATTAACTCAGGGCGGTGAGTGAGACAAAGCTGGCACGGAAAAGTCGCGGACGAGGAGAGCGTCCGGTGGATTCCATTTTATTTTCAGTAACCTCCGATGACCGACCGCCCATAAATACCGTATAGAGTCATGTTGACGCGGTCAAAGGGTAAATCGTTACCTATAATTGTCCATCGTCGGGCGGGGTGGATGAGGGTGTGGAAAACGAGGAAACCATCCGTTTGCTACGGAGCCTCGGGTGGAACCTCGCGTGTGTGCACAGCTTTTACAATGGGCCGTCATAGAGACAGAGACAGAGCGAGCGAGACCGAAAGAGAGAAAGAGAGAGAGAGATAACATATTCCAACGGCATCAACGACCGTGGCAACCCAATTTTATTCACAAATTCGGGCTACCGGTGCCGGACGCGTGCCGCACAAAGCCCTCACAGCTTTTCTCTCTACTCTTATCGCTGCTTTCCTTTCATTCCTTTGCTCTTCATTTAAAACAAATTTTTTTTTCGCCTCCATCCTTTTTACTTCAATACTTTTGTTTCGTTTTTCAATCCATCCCTTTCAGTTTATACCCAAACTGCAGTCTCACCTCACACATGCAATATGGATATCGTATTTTTTTGTTGTTGTTTTTGTTGCGACTGATAGGTTATACGTAAATAACGGCGTGACCGATTAATCCATATTCACGATAAAATCCGGGGGTAAAAGAGAATGGAAAAGTTATCGAGAATTCCCGCCGGGATTTCGTGTCTGCAAACAGTTTCCCCGTCTGGCGTCTTTTACCGCGGCTCGGTTGATCATCTTCCAAGTTTCCTAAAGTGAAATATATCATTTCTCATTGCAAGGATTCGCTGTATGCTCATTCTCCGCGTACGTTCCCGTAACGGAGCAAGCCATATTACCGCGACGCAGAGAAGCGTGACTCGCTCGACTGACAATGTAAATAATTCAAGGCTCAATTACGTAAATTGCGAGGGGACGAGTGAGAGGGGAGTGGAGGAAGAGGGCGCGGAGAGTCGTCGGTAGCGGTAACTCCATTCCCTTTTCGTTCAACGTTCCCCCCATTCTCATAACGCAAGCAACGCTCAGAATTTTGGCGCCGCACTCATAGCACGATTTTATATTTTATAACAGACTCCGTCTATCTTTCTCTCGCTCTCACTCTCAGTCCTTTGCGTTCGTTCGTCGGCCCTCGTACTCGCCATACCACTGCTACTTTGATAATCAGTTTTGCAAATATTCCACGCGAGAGAGGGACGGCGCGGTTGTGCAGACTGTAACGAGAATCGGATTATCACGAAAATTTCACTGATGCACTGCTTGATGCGGAAACATTGTTCCGGGGGTTCCGGCCCTCGCTGAATCATCGTTTATTCATTCGTTTCGTGGGAGCTAGTCGAATCATTCGCGATCGTAAAAATGAAATATATTTACAGACGCCACGCGTTGCGCGCATACCTGAATATACAGTACTTCGACTGTGAACTCGAATGTTATTTTCACGGCCTCCTAACCCTCCCTCCGAATGCCTTTTTCGATTCCCGTAATTCCCCGCGGTTCCTCTATCAGACGAGGAATGCTCCGCAATGGTGAGGAAGCGAGAAACGATTGTGAGCGCGGTCAATGATGCGTTTGATTGAATTTTCTCACATGCAAACAATTCGAGCGTTAAAATTAATCTGGCAGATTATCGACGTTATTATCGGATGAAGCTATCGTATCGGACGTTCTGCCATGCGCTCCATCCCATCATCCGAGGCTTCTCTCGAGTATCTATATTGCGACTGTAGTCGCGTGTAAGCCCCCGAATTCCGCCTGGACCGCGGAGGAACGGCTATAAGGCGATCGAACGAAAAAAAAAAAAAAAAACAAACGAACAACAGACCGGGAGAAATAGCGATTGCGGAAAATTATTTCGTCGAAACTCGGCTGATCGGTTTCAAGCAGACGTTGATATATTTCGTTTTCGCGGCACGCTTCGATCATCATCGGCTCGATTCCGGAGCGAGGACCAGCCGAATAATCCGGTGCTCTCGCGGGCTCACGATGAGTCAATGGAGCGCTTGATTGAATTTCCTGTTCTACGCAAATAAGTCGGTCGTTGAATTAATATCGATCGATCCAGCGCCTTTAGATTTCGCTTCCTCGCCCATCCTCGGTGCCCCTCTAATCGAACGGGCTTCATCGCGGGTCCCGACGAGCTCGACGAACCGTCGATCCTCGGCGCTGGTTATCGGGTGAAAATTCTTCTTCCCATTCTCTCCATCCGCCGAAACTGTTTCCACCCTATCTCGCTCTTCCGTTTCCGGCCAAGTGCTGCGCTCGGTTCGCCCAAATCGAACGGAAAGAATGACTACCGGCTGGCTGGTCGTACAGACGTCGCGTCGGCACACCGACTCGACGCCCCTGCAAAGACGGCGCGGAACGGGGGGTGTCTCCAGAATCGGCAACAACTTTCGTATTAATGGAGTAACGAGGACTTTCTCGCTGTCATTGCGAACTTTAAGCTTGTGCCCGTGTTTTTGTAGCAACGCTGCACGTTGGAACGGCTCAGACCAGCGGGACTCCGACTCCAGCACCGCACGACGCTCGCAAGCGCACGACACGCAGTCACATTTCACCGTCGCCTTCATTTTCCCCAATGAATGTACTTCTTTTTAATACTCAGCCCAATGTCTACACGTCAGGATGGCAGCATGAAATCAGTGCAAAATTCTAGACGCGACGCTCGTATTATCGTGTATATACATATATATATATAATATATGTCCCGACTGCCGGTCGACCAGCCAGCGGCATTAAACCCGGGGAGAATCTTTTCAACGAAGAGGTGTTTTTTTTGTCTCTCTTTCCACTGCCGCCAGCGGCTACGGCGAAGGGTTGCAGGAATGCCTCGAGATAAGTAGATATCCAAGCGGTAATTGCATGCTCTCGGGCTCCTCCGCTCTCACCCTTCGAAACTCATCCCTGCATCCCCAGCCTCGCAACCCTTATTCCCGTTTTCGCTCTCGTCGTTTGCCTCCGACGTTTTGTTTGGGACCCATCTCTCTTTCTCTCTTCCCTCGTCTATCGCGCAGCCTCTTCTCGCCCCCGCGCCCCGGCCCGCCCCATTCCTCGCGCTCTTGTCCGATTTTGTTCGTACAATCGGCCATTTATCTCTTTTCCTCTCGTCGTATCTCGCGTGGTCGAGAAATGTCGCATCTCTTTCCATCCCTCGCTCTTTCTCTCTCGATCCACCCCCCGTTCGTTGTGACGCCGGTCTTCCGTACGCGAGAACTCATGCCTGTTCTCCTAGCAAACCCACCACCGCTCCCGGCGCCAGATGAGGGACGCGGAGAGTGAGTCGGGTCGGAATCCAGCCGCCGGCATGGAATACGGCTCCTGCTAATTCGCGCTAATCTAATTTGGCCCAAGCCTCCCGCTGGCCGAGCAGTGACGGGTTGAAACTACTCGTGAAACCCCCCAAGAGCCCTCCATCGCAAAAACTTAGCCTCCCTCGCTTAGTTTTTTTTCTCTCTTTTTTTTTTCTCGCCCGAGCATCGCCGCTCGTACAGTCGTATAAAAAGTAAATCATAAACATACGTGCTCTTTACCCAATGACCGAGTGGTTTTTTCCACGTTTCGAATCGAATTGCGGTTGACGAGCCGCACGATGGATACCCGTTCGCGGAAAACATATCGTATTGAAAAATTAGCGTGCTTATGATGGATGAACATTTATTTAAATTACGAGAAAATCTAATTTTCACGATGTATCTCATTTGTTTATTTCTTTCCATTAACGGTAAATTCCAACCCCGTAGTATATAATCCAGGTCATGGCATCTTCGTCCGTCTCTCTCTTTCTCTCGTGGCCCTGGCACTCTGCAAGTTCGCGTTCCTGCGCTATGCAATCGCGTATGGTGTACAGCAGTATCCGTTCGGAGAGCCATGGAAGTACTCCGGAGCAGAGGAGACCAGAGCGCAATCCATTTCCCGGGGAAATTCAGTGTAATTGCGAATCGTAATAGGGACTCGAAAGGTGTGCGTGAGGTTCCAGCGTTGCGCTATTAGCGGCTGTATCACTCGATATGCCACTGCTGGTGCTGTTCCTATATCGCCACTGCTGCGCCGAGCCGCGTTCCTTCTTCCTCCTTCCTTCGCTTTCTTCCGTTATTTCTTCGACTCTTTGCTTTTTTACGAGTAGAAATGGCAGCGGAATATCCTTCGCAGTGCGACGGGGTCGGAGGTGAGGGCTTGCTCGAAAAATACGCCAACGCCGAGCGAAAGACCCACGCAGCAGCTTGGTAACTCGGAGTTTTCGCCTCTTATACTCGTTCGGTCTTCCGTAACCACTTTCCCGAGGAATTAAGAAACTGAGATGGTAACAAACGAGAAGGAATGAGTCTCAAGACTTTATATATACACGCCTTTAACATTCACCCTTCTGTACCACCCCCGCTATAGCGGTGTTAAATTTCTTCGGCCCATTGAAACGGAATTTTCGTTTCGACCAGCAATTACGTCTGTACTATTTAGTTTTCAATTAGCGTAACAGACGGATTTAGCGCGTCGTTCAAATCGATCATCGATACGTTATCAGCGTCATACGAAGACGATCAAAAGGTAGCTTATAAATAATTCTCAGTTCCTAATTGATATATGTCAATATATATTATGTATATTGTCGAATGTATCGGAATGCCATTCGATTGATGTTTTAATGAGCGTGACGTACGAAATTCAAAGCTGGTTGATGAAATTTGTATCGTGTGTCGGGACAACCGTAATAAGGCAGTAATAAGCGAGTGGTCCTCGCTAGCGATTGTACCAACGCAGGCGGAAATGCTGCGCCGAAAGTAAACAACATCGGGGCGAGTTTGCCGGTCCGACCGAACGATTAATGCTCGTCCCAACGGTAAACGCGCTTTAAACTGGCGCCGTCGCGCAAATAGCTTATCCGTAGGCTATTATGGAAAGAGGGAACATACGGGAAATAATAGAGATACGAGGGAGTTGATCCCTCGCTCGGTATTACACGTAAATACACGCGCAAACACATCAACACGCTCATACACACACACACACACACACACACCCGCACACAGACGGTTGTGCGTGTCTGCATACTAGCAGCCTCCGATTTCATTCGCCGCTTAATGATATTGTTATTTCGTTAGCGTAGCATAAATTTCGTTACCGCGATTCGACGAACAACGTGACACCCGACTAATTTTCCTCGCCGATGAAGCTCACCGTTGAAAGATCGCAACTAAACGAGAAATTCACGAGTGCCGAATCGTCCGAGTACTCGGTCAAAATTCTTTGTGCAATGTATGGGTCATGTGGTTTATTTAGACGGATCTATTCCTATCTGAATCGGACGAAAACGCGGACGCGTCACGTGAAAACGGGCTGATCGCGAGATGACGATTTTGCGACTGGGGTCAAAGAGCGAGATTGCGCAGAGAAAATGTGAACGGCGAGAATCGTCTGCTGGCGCAGCTGATCAAACAGAGATATCGTCGGACGTCCACAAAGCGACGCATAGGTGGGTGAATATGTGAGGATCGTTGGTTGGCTCGCTTCCTGACTCTGTGCTCGCTTGGGCCAAGTTGCTGGCTTTTAATGTATTTGCGTTGGCTTCGTCGCGAGCATGTGAGCGAGACCCGAAACGTCAAACCGCTGCTGTATCTTCGTCCGCCACATATTTTTCTTCTAACTCTGTCACGAAATGTTTGTCCCGGTACATACGTGGTTTTTTTGCTTCTATCCTCGGTCGATTCTCCCCTCGGCACGACGGAATAACAGTTTATTACAGCGAGCGCGGGTGTTACTTCGACCCAGAATACAACTCGGTGCCATTGCGTTATTTGCGGTAAAGAAACGAAACACGGGTGACGTTTTTGAGGGGAACAACGTTAAGGATATAACGTGGAGTGCGGGGGTTTATTTGTAATTATGATATTACTATAGGAAATTACATGTCTTCCTTCTTTTTCTGTTTCAGGTGAGTTTGGACTATCCGTACAAAGCGATAAGACAAAGTATTCGACGATGTTTCGATACCGGGTGAGGGTAAGTTTAATTGCCCTTTTTCAATGCAAGCCGATAACAGAGCGACACCTTTAACCCTCAACGAAGGGATAGAGGCTTTGTGAAAAATGTAATGCAGCAAATAAATTCAACCGGGGGTACATCGACGTATTGAGACCCCGTTAATTCTGATACCGAAATTGATCGATTCTCGGCGAGTTTAACGATTTCGTTACATCGCTCGTACCGCTCGCGGCACGAAACGCTTATTCGGGTACAACGAAATCGCGGTCGAAATTCCGCGAGGGCGCACGTGCGCAGCCTGCAGTTTCGGCGAGAGACAAAGTATAGAGACGCGAAAGAAACGTCCGGGAGTTAGGAGGAGCGATAGGCTGGCGAGGTCGAAGCGAGAAGGTCTGTCGGTGCAGGAGCGTGTGTGGAGCGAGTCAGTCCGCGGGGGATGGTTGGCCCCCGAAGAAGACCGAAGAAACGAGAAGAAGGACATCCCGACTAGTTGGGTTAGACGTTGCCGTAGCAATAAGGAATTATTGCGGTACCATCGACAAACGGCTACTACGTGGCTGCACTACGTAACGTCTCGCATCGTCTTCGTCCTTCTTCTCCCTCGTTCTCATTCTCATCCACGTTTCTCTTCGCTTCGCCGTTCTTTTCTTTCTACCCCGCACACCGGTTTTCCGTTTACTCTTCCTTCGTCTCCGAGCGAAACTGCTGCTCGCAGTTTTTCTCATCCCACGTAGCTTTTCGCCGCTACTCGTCAATATGTAATGTTCGGACTGGCCCTCACGTCCACCCACCCCGTTTTGGCTCTCTCCGTCGTCCGACTATCCGTTTTAACGCGGAATCGAGAGCGTCGCCCGCGTTACCCGCATCCACCGGCCCTTTCAATTGTTCAATATCTTATTCGATCTCACATCTCGAGCTTTTCTTTCTCCAATTCTCTTTACTCTTTTGTTCCTGCCGTTCTCACTACTTTCTCCGTTTATACGTTCCAGCGTGGTAGTTTTATTATTTTTTTTCATCCTCTTTCCCAGAATAACTGCGATGAGAACTGTATTGCCGAACGGAAGTAACTTCGCTCCGCGCAAACTAAACGACGAGTTGGACGATTCGAGATGCTAATTCATTCATTTTCCGTACAAAGTATCCGTTCTTCGTGTCTTCTTTCCTTTCGTTTTTTCGTTATATCGTTGAGTGTTAGTGGAAACTTTATTACATTAAAGAACTCGGACCCTCGAAAAGCTTTCGTCGTTCGTTTGCGATTGCCTCACCCCTACTTCGGCAAGTGTCGAACGAGCGTGAGTCCGGCCGAGGATCTTAAGAACCGGCTACGGGGATCAAGTATACTCGTCTTCGCCGGGTGTTACCCACTTGGTTCTGACGATGGAAGACGCGTCTGGGAAATAGGTCTTTCCGGCCACGTACGAGCTTTTCCGTTCCGGCGTCGCGATTGGAAAGTTCTTCGCGTACGTGGGGGACCGCGAAGGACAGAGACAGCAAAAAGTAAAGAGTCTTCGTTCCGTAGACTTTTACGTGAAACTCGACGGACAATTTGTCGTCCCGAACTTCAATTTCCCGGTGAAGTCTCGTGCGGTTTATTGCCGTATACGTACTTATACGTACAAGCTCGTCGAACGTACGTGCGAAGTACTTCGTCAGGAATAGAACCGAAAGACGTTGGACGTCGCCGAAAGAGAATGTACGGAGAAAAAGAGAGAGAGAGAGAGTGTTGACGCCAAACTTTTCGAACTGACGGCATGACAGTGAAGCTACAAAGGAAAGGCCTTGAAGGAACAAGAAAAAGTAGAAGACCAAGGAAGAAGATCGTGTTGAGAAGTAGAGGCTGCGGCGCGGAAGACCCCGCTAACCCGTGCATGCCGCGGTGGCGGATATTCCGGTTGTATATATACGTGCCGATGGCAAGAAGGTAGTGGCAGTTCGTCGCTTCATCTCTGTGCGCCTCTCAGCAATTCCGTCACGTACGCGCTATAAGTCCTCGCCGTCTTTAAGTAAGAAGTAACGCCTCGGTCTTCGCTACCTTCGAGGCGGGTACACTCGAGCATCGTCGAGTATCCCGAGAGCGTCGTCGAGAATCGTCTGCGGAATTCTCGAGCCGACGGATGATGTTTTCCCTAACTCGCGGTCTTCGCGGTCGTCCGTTGTTTTCCGCCGAAGAACGTCCACGATCTTGGCATCATCGGAATATCAACTTCGCCAATATCGAGGGACGTTTGATGGCCTTGCCGGAGCGAGTTTGTGATCCTTTCGCAGTACCTCGTCGAGGTGTGGGCGTGAGATGTGTTCGGCGGCAATGGGGCTCATTTTACGCCGCTGTGTCAGACCAGCAGCCAAGGTGCTGGTAGGATAGTCAAGAATCTTGCGAAGAGGTTGGTGAGCGGCGAGAATGGGTCTGGCGCGACCGCTACTGGTGCAGTTGCGAGTAGGGTGGCCGTTGAGGGGTTGAACGAGGTGGTGGTGCGCGGCGGTCCGGCGTCCTCGGCATACCAAATCCACGGAGTATTCCGGTCATGTAGCCTCCGGGGTGGATCCTGCTGCTGCCGCTGCTCGGCTTCGTGGCGACGAGGCTTCGCGTCCTCGTTCTCCTCTCCGTCGTTTGGCCTTGCTGGTGCTGCTGGCATCGGAGAGAGGTTCGCACACGAGCGAGCATCTACCTCGGCAGACACTCCTCCGGGTTCTCGCTCTCTCGCTCGCTCGCGAACCCGCTCGTCCGCGACCCACCCCGACGGTATTAATTGGCTTACGAGGCGACACTCATTAGCACTTTGAGTAAAAGGGACCCGTCGTCGCCTATATCCCCGTATACCATCCTGCACCGCGCTCACGGCCAACCGACCTCATCCTCCGATGCATCTAAAACCCTCCGGTCTACTCGTACCACGGATGCCCCCGTAGGCCGACCCTTTTTGGCTTGCCAGCCTTTTTTTCACTAGCTGATTACAAAGAAAATCAGTCTGTAACTCAAGAATCGCGAACGCAGTATGTCCAGGGATTTCCAGTCGTGATTTTTTTTCAAACTTCCTTCAACGAAGAATTACAGTCCAATCAGCTCGTTTTGACATGTACTTGCACAATTGAAACGATCGAATATCTTATATATACATTGCCGTAAGATCGCGTGTCCGATCAGCAGCGAGTCTTGCGGTTCATGTAAGATGAGATGAACCGCGTGGTTGCACCGTTGCAGATTATAACTCGTCGATAAATATAAAAAGGAGGATGGATAGCCTCGTGGTTGCGCTGCAACACTTCGAGCGAATCATCTCTCTTCATCTTTTTTGCTTCTTCGCATTCGAGCGAAACGGCCGTACATCTTTTGGAAAAGAGGAGGCGGAGTTTGAAGATACGAAGGGCTTTATAATACTCGTCGGGCTGTTACGTTATATCTATGTATCGTACCAATTTGTTCTTCATAGAAACCTGGCGGTACGTCGTTGCCGACGTTCTATTTTTATTATAAATACGAGCAACGATGTATCGTCGAGGCTTGCGAGATTGATCGTCTTGGATCGGCCGGATACGAGACAGTCAGTCTCAGTTGGCTTATCAATAGAGCTCTCGTCGAACCTCTCGGGTCCCTCACCGAGAACGAGTAAATCGATCCATGAGCTCCGCGGTCGCGCGGTTCGTCATCGATATCGATAAGCCGATCAATCACAGACCGTTAGACAGTATCAAGTATATCCTGTCGCCATCCGTACGACCCTATTCTCCTCCCTATCCCCAAGCTATATGGAACAGACATACACACACACACGCATACATACATATACGGAGCTCCTTGTACCATCGGGCAAGTGGACAATTTACCACGTGATACTACTCAATAGTGTTCTATAACCTAGAGGAAGTTATTCCCTGTCCCATGGATATCAGTGGAATATAACATTTCAGAGTATTTCTCACATCGATTCGAACTCGATACAGATTGGTTATGCGAGGTCAGTCGAATCCAGACACTCGGTATGCACCTTGTACGATAATACGATTATTGTAATTTCATTGTTTCTCGGATTTCCCATGAATACAACCTGTGCAAGGAACGTTTTCAGAGACAACGGTCATTTGTCATGGCTCTTGTTTCAAAGCGATTTAGATTACTCGTATCTGGACCGAGATAATTCGAATGGGCTCGCAGACGAATCTACGTGCGGCTGAACGTCCGGTTCTACGAGGACCGTTCATTGCGTATCAAGCTGCCAACGCCTCTGGCGAAAATGTATTCGCCGTACCGCTAGTTGAAATAATTCGAGACAATCATGACGGATAATAACACGATTTAGGAATTCGAGTCGTGGAAACGTAACAATCCACGTTGTATAAGGTCTCTCGGTGAAGGCCCTCGGGGATGATGACGTCAGATGGACGAAACACGGAACATTACCCGGGCCACAATGTATATGCAACAAGGGTTGCGCTCAGATGCAGAAGCGTGCGTGGACATAACGAGACACCGAAGGGATAGCCATCGACCATCGTGCACCATTGATGCCAACAGCACAAGCCCTGTTCCGATATAACCCTTACCGCAGTATCGCCCCCGGAGTTCGATGCTCAATCCCCATCGCATTCCCATAGTCGCGGTTGCGTCTATCCCGGTCCCACCTCGCTAATCTGCGTCCTCTATCCGTTTCCCCGTTGCCGTTCGGTTTCCCCCTTCCATTCTCGATACTCCGCGAACTCTCGGCAGATCCAATTTGATTGGGGACCGCAGCAACTCCGGCACATCTCCGTGGCCGTTCGAAACCGTGCCGAAGCTCGCCATTGTCGTTGTCTCTCCCAATCCTCGGTTTCACGACTATACCATCGCCCGGCTCGACCGCACGGCCATGCGATCTTCCTCCGACGTTCCAAATCTTTTCTATCTGATTGCAATGTTCGATCGTGGCTTCATATTTTTTTCGGATCAGATTTAGTCGCCTGTATTTCCAGTTTCTTATTCCAATTTCCAAGCTTCCACGCAAAACGCGTTCCATTTCGTATGTGTACCACGACAGGCGTCTCGTATACCACATACATTGCAACCGCACATGCACATGGTTACTCCATGGGCGCGTTCGCCAAGCTCCCCGTTGGTCCGAGCGACCCGGCGTCGTAGACAATGTTGCTCGATAAGCTATTGTTCCAGCACGTCTAGCCCTGCTCGTGCGCGCAAGGGCCTCTCGCCCTCTCGCCGACTACGCATTACCGCCTCCGTTGAGCCATTTCCCTCAGCCCCGGCTTCCATATACCGCCGGGCTCTCGGACCCTCGAACCCACTTCCTTCGTACTTGCTCCAATTCGAACGAGCACACCACGAGGGTACAGATGTGAATTCTACATACAACCAGGATACCGTATAGGCATTCGCACGCCTACGACCCTCTCAATTTCGCGTGTCCTCCTACAACTACAATGTGTACACTTTGCTCCCGTCGCCCTAGCTCCTCCGCGCTCTCGCCTACACGCTATAACCATGAGGCCGCCCAACATATCCAACCCCAGCAAAGCCCGAAACAGCGACTCACGGGCTTTGCCACGGCTGTCCTATCGTTCCGCTATTTGTCCAAATTACATTTATTATACCTGGCGAACAATGGAAAATTATAACACCGCGGTACTTATGCTTTACGAGCGTCGTGGGCCCCTCGCTCCCGAACGACGCAAAATGTAAGTACGTGTACACACATTGGCCGTGGTATATATCTCGCTGTACACGAATTTCCGCGTATCGAGACGGGACTGCGGTATCCGGGTGTGGGAGATAAAGAGGGTTGACAGATAGAGGCGGAGGAAGACGGGGGTGGCCCGTGCTCCGCTTCGAGGACGGGCTACGTCGACGACAACGACGACGATGACGACGACGAAGGGGTAGTACGTAGACCTTTTCAAGTCTGAGCTCCTTGGCATTGTCATGCGGGGACCTATAAACTGGGATTGCCGAAAGGGATGAAAAGGTATATGCGCCGAGTGGGGTACGTCGTTGTGTCGAATACCGGGGGACGTCGAGAGGGGGGGGGGGGGGCTGGTGGTAACGATAGAGATACGAATGAAGACGGAGCGAGAACGACAAAGCAGAGCGCGGCAGTGTGGTATATACCGTCTGAATGTTGCTGTTCCGTAGATTGTGATATCTCTGGTTCTGCCATTCGTGCTGTTGTTGCTGGTTTTAGCAACCAGCAATCAGCAACAATCAGGCGTGGCCACTGGCACAACGGTAACCGACGTTCCGTTGCAGATTTGGCACAAACTTGAATATTAGGATCTACTAAACGCTCTGGGTTTTGCGGGCCGTTAAGTAATTTGTCGTCGTTGCATATACATCGTCGAAAATGCTCGCGAGCTTCGAACAACGGGGCTGGAAACGTCGAACTACGTCTTTCCTCAGAGTTTCGGAAATCCTGTGGAGCGGGTAGGAGTAGTAATAGTACCACTACTACTACTACTACTAGTCACCACTAGATTATTACTCTAATAGTAGCTGTAGGAGTAATGGTGAGAACAGATATAGAACGTTGTTGGCGAAGCAAGTCGAACGCATCCGAAGAGAAGAACACGACGACGACAGAACGCAATCGCGATCTGCGTCTGACGCTTGTCGCCAATCTCTACTTACACCCGTCCCTTTCCATTCCCACTTTTCATCTCTCTTCTTCCATTGCCAACGATACTACCTCGAGGCTTTCCGTTCACGTTACGTCTCATCTCGGTCGCTCTCTTCCTCGCTTTCCCTCTCCCACTCTCTCTGTATCGCGCTAGCTTTCAGAAAGTCGAAGCAGCAATAGCAGCAACAGCAGAGCCCTCGGCTCTCTGTTCGCGACGGGTATTTCACCTGACACAAACATGCGAGAGGGGTGGGTGAGTGGGATAGAGGTGACAGGGGGGGGGGGGTTGCGATAGGGAAAAGCTTCTCCGATGTAGCCCGATTCTCTCCCAAGGCGCTTCCACGTGTATACACAACTTACGCCGTCCATTCCGCATCGTTTCTAGCTAGTCCGCGCATTCGCGAGATTATCAGCAACTCTGACGATAAGAATCATGTTTGAGTTATTCGCATCGAATATTAATCACAGTATAAAAGGGGAAATAAAAAAAAATACGAGGACTGCACAAATTTCAGACGTATCACTTCATTCATTCGTTTTCCACCCTGAATGTTGTCTCTCGCGAGATGCAGTATTAGTGAAATCCACAAAAGTAATAAAAGAAGTGCAAGCAAAGCTTTAACGGTTTTATACGTGAAAAAGTCTTCCAAAGAATTCAGATCTTGTCTCGGTGAAAGAATTATAGCCGGGCCGGGTAGACCGTAAGAAGGAAACGTAGGATGTGTACCCAGGCGCCGGAATCTTGTTGCGCGTGGTAGCGAGCTTTCGGAGCTACTCTTTTGGGAGACGCCCTCGTTGATTTCGAGAACGGCAAGCGCGGGAGAGATGAATATCGGGAATGTCGACGCGAAAAAGGGGACAAAGCCGGGACGAGGGTGAGCCCGAAACACGGCAAGCTAGGCGAGGGTGCGATTATACGATGAGGGAAAAGAACGGGAGGCAGGTGGACGAGGTCGGGGCGCAGGGGCACGTGCTTTTCATAACTCGCTTTTCGCACAGTACCCTCCGTGTGCGGAGAGCCCGGCGACGGTGAGCTTCTGCTGTTGGTGCACGGCGACCTCTTTTGAATCCGTGGCAATGCCGCCGCACGCTCGGGACATATATAAATATATATATATAGTGTGTGTACGTATGTATAAAGCAAGAACTTACGATACTACACGTACCGCATGCCCGCGTATATAATGAAGGGAGCGCGACCGAGAGGACCAGAAGGTTTAGACCCCCCGGAGTCAGGGCGCGGCACGAGTGACGAGGAAAAGTGGGTTAAATATGCAGGGTGTTTGCCCGCGTGTCCCCGTGTGAGCGCTCGAGCTGACTTCATCGGTCTAATTGCGGTAATGCTCACAGCCCAAGGCACTTTGCCCGTGCACGTCCTCGGCGCTTCCATACCTCTCACTATCGCTCGCCATCCTCTTCCGTCTATTCCTCGGTCTCCCCTGGCTCCTGGCTCTCGAGGACCTTCCATGATTCACCCTCCGCCCTATCTCTCTCCCTCCGACCTGTCGTATAACTTCTCAACTACGAAAAGCGTAATCATCCGGTTGACAGTGTGGGTACTCGGTGCATAGACTTTCCTTCCTTCTCTCCGTATAATTTGTGTGTCTTTCCCGTTTGACACAGCCCGTGACATAATATACTTCACGTTATTTGTACGCGTCGAAGAGCGCGGTGTGCACCATAGTGCAAGAGTAGCTTTTGTGTACGTTCAAGTTTACCCAACTGCGGGATAAATAATATAAAAGATTTTGGACGGTGCATGGAAAGTACTACGCTCGCTATCTTTCGAATCTTTCTTGGTGTTTGTCTGCATGCCCATCGGATTTTTTTCTTTTCGGTTTCCGCGATTCAACGCCGTTTTCTACGAGTTTTCCAGTGAGACTGTGAGTCTACTCGTCACTTTCGATTACGGACTTTCGGTTTTTTTCATTCTTCGTCCTCTCAACAAGTGAAAAATGTGAATGAGACGGGACTCGGTCCAATTGACGGCAACCCTACGAGAAAATTCTTCCCTGACGACGACTGCTACGAGTTTTCTTCCGACGTTCCAAACCGATGCTGTGCTACGTCGTGTACTTTACGGGAAAATAACCGTTTTAGCGAAAAAGCCACTTGGCGTTATATTCTCTTGCTTATCGAAAAATCCGATCGCCAGCCGAGCTCCAGAATCCCGTCGTTGTTGTCGCGTGAATGGGGAACAATTTTGAACGAAGCTTTACTCTCTCTCGCTTTTCCTACCTCGCCTGCCACTTTTCTCCACCAGCTCGCTGGCTTTCCGCGTACCAGTCTCAGATCGCGGTCTCAACAGATCGATTTTCACGGAACCCCTTATCGCGGCGTACCGCTGTTCACACGTCTCTCCATCCTGCAAACTCGCCGCACATAAGGTTCTCAATTCGTTCGACGACAATTTTCCGTCTATGGCTCTCGGTCACCCTCGATTTTCCGTTCGTTGTCGCTCTTTCATACGATTTCGTCGCAACTTTTCGCACTACCTTTAAATTAATCTACTTCGGCGGTGGAATTGAAGAGGAATACTAAACAGTAGCCATTTATGAAACTTCAGAAAACTCAACATTTGTGACAAACGATTGACAATTATAATATTACAGGGGAAATAAAACGAGCTGCTGTAGGCGTTACAGAATGAACTAATTCATCGTTATTCTTTCCTTTTTTTCGCATCCTAAAACCTCGATTTAAAAAATCATAATAATTTGCGGGGAGATATCTGATTAACATTACGCTTCCAATTCTTAACAATTTAGATTCAGATCCAGATTTGAAAGATCAAAGCGTTTTAAGGTCCGGTTTTTTTATTTTTTTTCATTCGACAAATATTTGCAGCCACATCACGAAGTCATAGACGTTTTCAACGAAACATTCTGAGAAATTATAATTTTTTTTATCTAAGACGGTGTCGCGGAAGTGAAAAGTGCCTTTTTTTGGTTTCACCGCTGCCGATTATTCGAATCAAAGTTCGCCGTTTTACTTACGCGCAGTCGACGTTGCTATCAGAAAGTGAGTTTCGTTCTTCGGTGGAGCGAGCCGTAATCTCTTGCATTATTCACCGTCCACATGGGTATAAGTCAGGAGCAGCCTTTGCCTCGAGAACCCTTTAACATCGCTCGTCGCGCTTTATCGCTAGCCCACGTTCTCCCGTCGAGACTTCCTCCTTTGCTTTTCTCTCTCTCTCTCTCTCTCTCTCTCTCTCTCTTTCTCTCTCTCTCTCTCTCCTTCTTTCTCTCTTCCTCGCACTGTCTCTCCCCATTTTGCTCCCTCTTTCCTTCAAACCCAACCCCTGCTCCATCCTTCTATCGTTTGATCGTCCAAAGCCACCCCGAAATTTCGTGACCCTCCGGCCGAGTTGTCCACATAATATTCTTACGTTACGTACGCTCTACAACCCAAACAGAGAGCGTGATCGTAAAAAAACAGCGATGCCCATCTCCTCCCTCCATTTTTTCGTACACCCGATATGAAAGATAGGTATACTGAAAATTTCGGTCTCACCCAGGCTCAAAGTCTGTTCAGGGTCCGTTCAAACTATTTCTCACTCCCTTCCTCTTCCTCTCTCTCTCTCTCTCTCGCTCACGAAGGCTCATCCTTTCTCCCGCATTGAGCATCTGGCGTGAATTTTTATGTCGCAACACATCACTTCGCCCCACTCTTTATAGTACTTCTGAAATTTTCGGAAGGGCTTAATAAAAACCATAAAAAACGCGAGGAAATATCATTCAAAATAGCTGGGACGTAGTTTTCGACGATGAACGATAAGCGACGATAAATTAACGTGGAGCTAGTAAACAACAGTGAAGTAAGAATTTCAGTCGAAAACGACATTTATACGCATAGACTATGTACCCTCGTTCGGTGCAGAAGAGTTGACAGGTTGAAAATGATAAATCGGGCATGAGCGTTGTCTGTCTCTGCTTGTCCCCCACGTCGTTTCGTTCCTGGGGGACGAGCAGAAGCATCAGCAGCGGCAGCGGCAGCGGCAGTCGCCGCTTCGTTATTCGATTGATCAAAGACACGGAAGATCGTGGAAGTATATACGAGACTATAACTACTACTATCACTACTAAGACTACTACTACGACACACACATGCGTTTATATCAGGCGACGGGATTAATGCAGGCTCGGGTTCTCGTTAAGAGAAAAGCCCGGGTTCTCGCACCGACGATGCACCGAACCTGCTACACGGTAACCTACACGCACTCTAAGCGATAAATCAACTGCCTACCTTCCCTTCCGTGTACCCTTGCCGGGCTCATGTACAAGCGCCCGGCACTCGAAGCGCGCACGTGGAGAGACGCAGAAAGGGTGGAAGATAACCGCAATCACCCGGCGCAACCCTTACTCCCGCACACTTGAGATATCCGTTTTGTGTAACTCGCAACGTCAGATGTTACGTCGCTTAATGTTTTCCTCCTTTTCATTGGCTCGATCCGTTGAGCCACACTCCCGCTGTTGCCGGGTCGGCTGTGAGCGTAACGTACCCGCGACGTTCATTTCTGCGGCAGAATAGGGAGTCTGTTTAATTCTCGAGAGCCCGAGAGCACACAGCAACGGAGAATGGCGGAGGGTGGGATTGGGATCGGGATCGTGAGGCAAGGACGAAAACTCGGTGAGATGGAAGAGGGAGGTGTAAATGGCAATTTGAGGGGAAAACACAGCTGACACGAGGGTCACATATAGGCGTAAACCTTTGGTAATTTTGGGACATCTAATAAAGATATTCTATGTAAGGACAGACAAGAATATAATATAGTACCTATCGTAGGTCACGTGCGATTCACCAGATAGATGACGGTGCTGTGTTTTCGAAACAAAATGGAAAAGTAGGACACGCATATCGTGCGGCGCGCCGTATCGACGCGTGTGTCGTCAATTTCGATGGAATTAAGTCGACACTTACGGGTTTTTCTTTTATTACCCTATAGATCACAATCTGGAAGGATAGTTACACAGTTATTGAATAATTTACGATGAGGAAGGAAAGCCGTGCCGCAGGGGTGAGCACGTAGCCGCTCCCCCCTCCCCACTGTCCCACTCGTTCTTCACGCTGCAGTCGTCGCGTGTTCTGCTTTATCACGATCGCCGAGTCGCATTTACATACAAATATGTACATATATATATATCATTTGTGTCGATAAAGAACTCGGAAGTTAGTCCCTCCACCCCGCCTTGTTAGCCCATTTCCCAAAAGGATTTTTATCAATTTTGCCGTTCACCTGAATCGCTGATCTTACGTAATGAGAGGCTCGCTATGGGCCGCCGCACAATCTTACTTCGAATTCTCGTGACAAGAAACGATCTACGGACAGCGATCGACACCGGACGTTCTTCCCGCTAGCCTTCCTGCTCCGTCGTCCTGCCGAGACGTACTCCATCACCGAGACGAAACCAAAAGCGGCAAGGAAGCTCCGTAGTTACGTAAAAGCCATGTCGAGAGTCTAGCATGCGCTGCACCGCGACGTTTTGGCCGCTGTGGCTGGAACTTATCTACTTCCCGGTTCAATGGTCTCCATTGTGACTTTTACCGAACAAAACGCGGGATAACTCGATTCGATTTACCACGGATTTCTTTGGAATTAAGTATATCCACGATAAAATATCATTTGAACCAATTGCTTCCTTGATTGTTTATTCTTTATATGTTTCTGCGGCAAGATTTTGATTGTATACATTTTCTTAATATGACAATAACAGTGCAGTGCCCTTCGAGCAGAAGAATATCGCGACAGCTCAACATTATTTCCCTTTTTTACTCGTATGCTTGGAACATTTTGGCATCAATTGTATAAATCCATGAACGTTTCATTTTATTATTTTCCTTTCTTATTCCGTTTTTTTTTTAAATCTTCGGGAGTCACGAGACGTCTTGTCCCGTGGAACGAAGCTCGCTATCAGATCGATTCGTGGGTGTCGTCACGGAAGTTATAGGATTAAATCGCAATTCCACGGCTCCGTCCGTGCGTTTCGCCCTCTGTTCATCCATTCTCTCGCGGTATACATCACGACTTTGCTTCTGCTTCAACGGCCGACCTCGCCACGGATGATGTTGGTGCGGTGCCATCAGCTTCTTCTTTCGATTCTCCCTTCGCGTCTTCACACCCTTCACGGCCCGGATTCTTTTGCCGCCACGTGTTTCCATTCTTTTCCGTGACGCTCCCTCGCGCACACGGTTTTTTCGGTCGGTTACGCGCCAGGAATATTTGAGCACACGACGCCCTTTTCCCTTTCCCCCATCACCTTCTCGCCTGTATTATCTTTGCAATTTCTTTCATTCTCTTTACGTGAATTCTCGCCTTCCTGTCTTATCCCTATTCTTCATTTATGCATCGCCGATAACGTCTCATGTGTGCACGAACTCGCGCAGTGTTTTTTTCGCACGTTCCACGCGCTTATTCACGCCCCCTCACGAATCTGATCCCAATAGCTTCTGTTTGCACAATCGTGTGTACCCACGTATGTGACGATTGCGATCGAAGCGTGTATGCCAGAAATCTTGAGCGAACAAACGAATAATTCAGTAAATTGCGGCGAAGGAGCGCGAATCGGGGCGGAGGGAGTCAACGAGAATCGATGACTGCATCACCATATCCGATCGCCTCTTCGGCACGGGTTGAAGGACCCCATGAACGTTGTTATTTTTGCCGTTCTAAATAAAGAAGGATTCTTCAGGAGCACGAGCAGTGAAAATAATACAACCCTGTCGTGAAAATGTAGATGACGTGACTGAGGGAAGACGATATTTACGAATAACAGCTAGCCCGCGTTATGTCGTCGATAGATCTTGTGACTAGCGCGAGAAAGGTCGATAAAGGAGTTCAAATGGATTTGAAGAAAGAGAAAAATAACCTCGACGCAGAACGGTTCGTGCCCGAGACGCGATGTTCGATCTTCAGGTCGAAACACGGTCGTGCTAGATCGAAATCGAACCCCAACGATGGGAACTGCTCTTCCGTGAAGTCTGCAAGCTCTTCTCGTGGCCGATTCCCAATCGTGGAACACAAACCTAAGCGCCAAAGTCGCCTTGAACGTGTTGGTCGAGATCGGTTTTCGTGTATGCACCGTAAGGTCGGCGGCTTTGGGCAAAACTGTGCACGAGGCCCTGTTCGCATACGAGAGAAGATAGCCCGCTGGCAAACGTTGGCAGAGTCGAATCTTTTGGCCGTCGGGAGCGAGGAAAAGAGGACCCCGGGGTGAACGAGAGGAGCCGCAATGCCAGACTCGATTGATTTACGTTGCTCGTTACGCGGTCTACCGCTCCGAAGAGAGAAAAATAAATTGATAGCGCCGGAGGATTGAGCTTGGCCGTGGGTGAGGGACCGGGAAGGGGGGGGGGGGGCAAGCAGTCGGGCGAGCAGCACACGCGAATGCAGGACCAGCGGAGAGAAACGAGTCAAGGAAATATCCGAGACCGTGGATGAGAAAGAGAACCCGGATTGCGAGCGCGCGTTTCGTACATGGGCCTCGAGGTGGAGAGAAAGAGATCGGTGAGTGAGAGTCGAGCAAAGAAGGACTTGATGGGAAATGCAAAGAGGCCGAAGAACGCATTTCGAAACGAGAACGAGAATAGCCCGGCCTTAGACGTGGGATTTCGCGAAAATTCCCATCCAGTCCGCGTCTTTTCGTCGAATCTCCTTTCACTCGGCAATTTTTCTCTTATGATGTTCCATTATCTTTCGGGCGAATCCGATATAGTCGTGGCGAATCAACTTCTCATTGCATCTCGAAAATTCGACGTTCTTTGATGATTCGAAAGATAAGGAAAAAAAAGAAGAAAAATAAACGTCCTTCCACGATAAACGTTGGTTCGGGATGAAAACTCGCCGTTCCAGCTTTCATCAAGGATTCATTCTCCGTTGTTCATTATGTGTTCCTTCTTCGCCGATCGGTTATGAAGTCGTTACGGTTCGATGATAATTTTTCTATCTTCCCGATTCGAAGTACCGACCGTGCTCTCGTCAACTCGTTCGATCGGAACGGAGAAGAAGAGCGGACGAGCCTCGGGAGCAAAACGATTTGCCAGAATGACATCGAAATTGCACAGATCGGGACACATTAGCCGCTATTACCGCTATTCCTCTCTCGTCATCCAGTCGCTCTATCATCAGTCGGTCGTGGCCTCGGGAACTCGTTCTCATTCTCTCTTCCGTCTTTCGCTCTATCTCTATCGCTCGTTCTTCTCTCGCTCGATTTGTTCGTTTTCTACTGGTTCCCCATACAGACGACGACAGTTAGCCAGCTACCCCTTTCTCACAATTTCTTTCTCGCGCAGCAACGGACCGGCCTCGGCATTTGCCGCTCTCCGCCCTATTTACCCCTCTACCGCGGTACTATGCCGTACCTCATAGACACGAAAAATCCGCATGCACATGGATTCGCGACCTCGCCCTTGAGATTCAATCTCCAGAAGAGTCCCGCCCGTCGAGCTCCTCGGCATTACGAGTCCGCCAATGGTGAACACTCACGTTTATCGAGGCGTGTTCTTCTATCCACAGTCGCGACCCCGTTGTGTACAATGCCCGTATGTTTGTATGTGTATATGCATGTGCTATTCGTGAACCATTCACGCAAACAAGCCGCGAAGACGAAGCAAACGATGAAAACGCCTAGAAACCGCTCGACAAAAGCTATATAAACCCTTACCAAATGGCTCGCTCCGTCTCATCCTTCCTCGTTCTTTCCGGTTTTTGTTCTCCCTTCGCTCGGAATAAGTATCCCAAAGGCTCTCTGTCCAACCAGTTTTATCATATTCTGTTATAAGTTTTGAGAGTTTTGCATCCGGCATATAATCGACCGGGGAGCGGAAGAGATTGTCGCAGGAGGGTCGAAGGAACGGATTTTAAATGAGAAGATGAGGTCAAATTTTAGCTCAGGCACGCGAACAGACATTCTCCTTCGTGGATTTACGTTCTAATATAGAAATTTCATAAAAGAGCTATTGCCGGGTGGGGCGAACGGGAGGGAGGACACATCTGTGGGACGGTATCTACCTCCTCCCCGCTTCGCTCAACTATATCGTCTTATTCTCTCGTTCTCCCGAAGCCACGAGTGAGCAAGCACAGTGTCCTACGTGCGTCATTCCGGGGACCCAACCCCCCGAGTTTCCGGAGCTGCTCGTTCGCGTAACCAACCCTCAGACCCCGTCGCCCCCCCCCCCCCCCCCCCAGACCCCTGCCACGAGTCCTTCCGCAACCATCTCGCAGAGGCAACGAGGCGCAGGGTTACTTGCGCAGTCTCCGGCGCTCTAATGTCGCAGATAGCCAAATGTCCCGGATGAATTCAGGCTTCGCGAGCCTCAGTTGAGAAACGGGCTCTTATCGTTTTGCCGGCATCTATCTCTCTCTCCGCATAGCATGTAATACATAGTGTACTCGTTATATCCTACTCTCGCCCCAACGCTCGGGCACATTTCTATTCTCTCGTTCCTTGTCTACGCCCCATCCTCGTCGCTCTTCCTCGCTACTCCGGCTAACTCCTCGTAGCGCCGATGAAAGTTATTCCATTGAGGCGAACTGAACTCGCTACAAAAGGCAATGCCGATGAATATCTATATATAAATCCTTGGGTTCGCCGGTTTGCACATACGTTCGTTGTGTATACACTTGATTCGCTTCACCCGAGAACTCGAGTGACTCTTATACCCACGATTGTGTGGTCTCCCATCGTGGAAGCGCATACGATCAGATTTTTCGTTTGTTTAACGTCAGAATGAGCCGCGCGACATTGCGGAGATTTTAATTTAATTCTGACAAATGTTCAAAGCCTATCGACATGTGTCAACCTCATCAATTTACGGTATTATCGAGTTATGGAAAATATATAACAGGACGCCTTTGATATGTGAATGTTTTTTTTTCTCTCGTTTTTTTTTTTTCAACGCACCGACTGATGGAATTTCCGTTTGGAATGTAGAAACGTAGCCGATAAAATTCGCACCCTCGTCGACGCAGTCAGACGCACCGGATTCTGTCGGTGATGCTGATGTCGCGGTTCTCCACATACGGCCCCCGTCCCCGCGCGTAAAATAGTCGAATGCACAGTCGCGGGGGGGAGTATCTGTCTCGCGCGTGCACGCGTGAGAAAGCGAGAAAGACTTTGTGCGAGCTATGGTGAATTGGCGAGGATTCGAGGACGAGCTATAAAATATATACTTAATTTGTATTCGGGCCACGAATTCCCGGCCGAACCGGCTCTCGCCTAGCTGGCGAGAATACAAAATTTTCGGTATTCAGATGCTCCGCGACGAAAATTGACTTTATTGAGGTTTATTGATCCGCAATATTGTGTTTCCTCCGCGTTCACCAACCAGTTCCAAGCCCGCGTGTCGGGTTTACCTCTTTCCACCGCTCCTCATTCTGTCCCCGCGTGTCTGCTTCTTTCTCGAACTCGTGTGCGACTCGCGTTCCCCGCTTTATGGCGAGGGAATACACAAACCGCTACGTACATAACTCTGCTGTACATATTTCCCACACTGTATAAAATGGGTGGCTTGCACGAGTCGTGCGAACGCATTCTTCGATTCCTCCGAAAACCGCAAGAACTTCGATAACCAGCTAACAAGTCATATAAAACATAATTGCTCAATAAAATTGTAACCCGGAGCATGCAATGATTGAATAAAAAATAAAATACATGTATATTGCGTCGAGTTACATCGCACAAAAGCCACCCGTTATATGGCGAATCCTTCGCGCAACCCAGGGCCAGGAGCTCGCTGCACAAAGAAAACTGTCGAGCTCAGGACTTCGACGATCGCGGGAGCGGTAGTGGTAGCGGTGGTGGTGGTCGGCCGTTTGGTAGGATCGTCGGCGTAAGGACGGGATCACTGCTCATCGTCCATTGCTCTTTCTCTCTTCTTCTCCCGCGAACCCGGTTGAATCCTCCTCCGTCGGCCACCGTGCAGGACTGGTTTTAGTTCTCACAGACTGCCCGAGTCCTCCGCACCGCTTCTTTACCTTCTTTTTTCCATCCTCTTCACCGTCCTCTCTCGTACTTCCCTCCACCTAACGTAGAATCCTTAGACTTCATTCTTCTTCCCCCGTTTTCTTTCCCATCTTCTTCCCCGTCTTCTTTCTCTTCGTCCTCTTCGTCTCGACTCGCTCCTGTCCTCTCTCTCTCTCTCTCTCTCTCGCTCCACGAACTTACAGTCTTACAGTCAGCGGGACTCGTGGCCCCGGTTGGCCTCCGCGCTCCTCCACCGTTGTACTTTTTACCAAGAACGTACAATAAAATCAGAGACGGATAAGAGGATTCGGGGAGTGGCGCGACTGCGGCATCGTCCACGTTGGCTGTTGCGGATCGTCCTGCAAGAAGAAACGAGTCTGGATCCTGCGGACCGTATCTCACGGAGCCCAGTGTACTCGACCGAGAATCGACTCCGTCGGGAAAGGGGCTGGAGGGGGGAAGGAGAAGGAGGGACAACGAAGAAAGGAAATAAAGAGCGAGCGAGACAGAGGAAAGAAGGAAAAAAGAAGAAGCTCGCCCACCGTGGATTTACGAAAGCTGTTATGGGGAACGATTTATCCCCGGCAAGAATTACCGTGATTGTCGATAGAGATGCGTCTTTTCCATCGTGGCCACTGCAACGGATGAATTCGCAAAACTTTTACAATCTTCTTAACGCACGTCTAACCTTTTCTGCTACATCCTGGTCCCAAAAAAGTCTTATACATTCCGATATCGTTGATGATATACTTCGCTTGATATTTTTTCGGTAAAGTAAAAAAAAAACGTCGTTATGCGAAATTTTTTTTTTTCAGCGATTTCACAAATTCTCAGTCGACTTCAATCCCCTGCCTTTTTGGCTATGCGTGCGCGGGAAGAACGAATGAGATGGATTGCTCGAGTATATCATTGAATCAGAGTCAGTTTGGCTTGCGATTTGAATGATGTACTTAATAAACCCCCGAAGCTCGTGTGCCCTTTTTTTTTACTCACCCGGTGTATTACAGGAGGAAGAAAGAATTTCTTTCGAAGCGTATCACTCTTCACTGATTCCGACACATGCGCGACGACGAGAGAACGCGAGCGAGAGCGCGCGGGAGGAGAGCGAGAGCAAGATACAGAAAGAGAGAAAAAAAGTAAAGGGAAGAAAGAAAGAAACAGACGAAGGGACTCCAGAGCAGTACAAATGGCACGAAACTAAAGAGAAGCCAAGAGCGAGAGTGGCAAAGAGACCTGAAGAACTATGAGTTGTGTGGAGAGTTGCGGGAGAGAGGCTACAAAAAGGTGCAAGTGTGCCAAAAAAAAGAAAAGAAAAAAAAATAAATAAATCGAGACCGAAATCGCCGGAGGGAGCTGGTGGATAGCGAGCGTGAATTTGCTCTCTCGCTTGTGCAAGAAAGGTTTCTATCGTCCGAGAATATTGCCTTGAATATTGCCGCCTCCGGACGTTCGCGTTCGGGCGTAACAAGTTTGAGGCCGGCGATATAGCCGATGATTGTGCGGGGATGCACGGAAGGGGGGAGGGGGGGGGCTAGATTCGCAGGGCATTGTACAGGTCTTTGCGCATCGAACATGAGTGTAATACGTACCACTTGTTCCGGGTGTAAGGCGAAGGCACAAAAGTGTGCGGCGCGGGGGGCATACGTCCGGCTCGTGACGAGCAGCGAATGGGGGATGAATCGGCCCCTAGTCGGTCACAACCGTGCTAGAATATACGTGCATGTGATTTCTTAGCTGTTGAAACGTGTACGTGTGTGTGTGTGCGTGTGTGTGTGTGTTCGCAAGCGAGAAGATCGGTTCGAAAATATTCGGCCACGACCGTTAAACCAAATGGCCGGTAACGGCCGGTGCTCGGTCGGTATAATGGCCTCCCTGTGCATCTATGTGTGTGTGTGGCGCTGGTCGCGGTGGACCATAAGCGCGGATCGAGGCTCCGCAAGGTCCGCGAAGGCTATCTCGTCGTCACCCTCGCAACAGCGGAATGATAATCCCCCCGACTCGTTCTCACCGAATCGACACAGGCAAACTCGTTAGTTTCTCCTTCGCAGGATATCTCGGCTCCTCGGTCGCTCCATCACCGGTCGCCGTTTCTCGGTTGTATTATTTCGGGTCCGAGACCCTTCCGCACGCATTCGCGGCTGAGAATGGCTTCCCAACGGGTAAATCCTACGCACGAATACATCAAAGCGAATTTTCGAACGGAATACGGAACGCGATGCGAATTCTATTATGGTCTTCGGTATAGCTTTATTCACTTGCGACGTACGGATATTTGTCTCAGCCATACCAAAATTACATTTTACCGGGGACGTGGGGGAAGCTGTTTCCTTTTTCTCCGATTGTTTCTTTTTTCTCTTTATTTTTTTGTTGTCATGCGTGAAACATGATTTACATATGGTTGATGTTTTCCACGATGAGCATGAAAGCGCCCGGGAAAATCATTAGTCGAGATGAGAACTCGAGTATGAGAGGATTCAGGCGGAAGAGTGCTCTCCGATGGTGGATGGTTAGCGAGCGCTCAGTCAGCGAACGTACGTGCCCGACATTGCACAGTCTCTGCGAGAGAGCATTATCTATAGGGGTGGCCACTACAAACGGCCCGGGTTCGCCACGGGGACAGCTAATTATTTAGACACGCCTGGACGCCACCCCATCGATCACTCCCCGGCATCGGCCTCCTTTCCCTGCTGCACTCGCCGGCGCGTCAGCCGGTACTCGAGCTTCCCATGTGCACGCGCGCGTACGTTATACAGCACTGTCCGTGAAACATAGAACCTACATTCCATCGCTACAGCCCCGCGACGCGTCGGTCTACGTGAGTCCCATACGTATACCCGCGTTGAAACCGTCGTGGATATAGTTAAGGGCATTTCGAGAAGGGGTGGCTTTCACGATCCCAGACTAAATGATCAAATTAGTCTCTCGCCGGATCGAATAACCCGGACTGCGCGCTGTGTGCTACACTCGATCGCGGTCTTTCATCAGACGGCTCGGACTTTATCCTCCGTCGCCTTTTTATCGCAAAATATAATAAAAAACCTAAATAAAGAAATAATAATAAAAAAATATAGATATATGGGGGGAGAAAAATAGGTTGGATATAACCAACTTTGGTATCCGAGAGATTCGAGATAGCCAAGAAATACCAGCAATCTTATATTCTATATGCTTCGGTCGTTTCACGCTGGATAAAACATTTTATTCATCCACTTATGAAACGCGTTTACATTGTATCGTGTACGTAGTCATGTACACGTACATAGCGGTATGTTCGTACACACTGCCACGGGCGAAGGGCGCATGCAGCTTTATGATATCGTCGATCGCGACGAGCTCCGGCATAAAACGCCGCGTGTAACTAGGTGGGCCAATGTTACACCGTTTTTGCAGATGATTACTATATATATGTCCGTGTATATATATTTATATGAACATAGGTATATATTATGTGTATGTATGTACAAAGTTGGTTACCTCTCTGTGAATGGGCGTACGTGTATTAGATGGGTTGAGAGCGCGGTGCAAAGATAGGGAACGAGAAAGAACATAGTGCTTGGGTGGATTGTGTACGAAGCGTAACCGAAGGCTCGCGCTCCGTGAAATTAAAATCAACCACCTCTAACGTCGCAATCTCTATTCTCCGGCGCGCCGTTGTCCCGGGACCGTTGCTCCGCGCCGCGGAGGCTGAGGTTCGCCTCCACATTTTCTTCCGTCGTCTTTTTTACTTTTTCGTTTCCGTTCTTTTTCCTCTTCTTTTTACATGCTCCGTCTCCCTCGCTGACGTTTTGCAGACGCGGACAACCAAGGTTGCCAGGCGAAGAGGTCATACATGCGCTGAAATTGTCATGACAAAAAGTAGAAAAAATATTTTCTCAACTTCATCTCAAATCGCTCACTCACGTGAAAGTCATTTGTATATTTCGGAAAACGCAGTTACTAATTTTAACCGTGCAAACGCCACGTCTATTTTAACGTTCCATCAAATATATAATTCCATCACGATGACAGCCAGTCCCGTTACGTACAGAAAACTGAACAAACACGTCAAAGTTTTACAAGAGACGTTAACGGTATCAATCATTCGGCAATACAATAAAGCCATGATAAATCTTATAAGACACGCGATAACGTTGTCGCGATGACATCGTGCACGCACGATACGCTCTTACATTCGGAGTCATTCGTTTTTTTACGACTGCCGACACATCCGCACTTCGCGCTCCGTTATCCGCGACACTTGCAGCCATTCTCATTCCCGTCGACGTTCGACCTTTTCTCGTTCATTTCCAGCCCATCGTTCTTTCTCTTTCTCTTCGACATTCACGCACATATGGTTTGCTATATTTTTATTCGCTCGCTCCAAGCCGCTCGCGCGCGCCAGGGAAAAGCCCTCGCTCAACGCTCGCTTCCCGTACGTGATGCTCCGACTCGACAGAGGATTACTCCGGAATATTATAGCCGCGGGGATGATAGCCCCGGGACACAAGTCCTTTTCCCACCGACACACCGATACCTTCCAATCCGGAACCCCGTACTTACATACATGATTATGATGGAAAGGTAAATACGTCGCGCCGGGGCTTCGCACATGTATACATATATATGCACTGCCGAGCCCGTCGTAGCCCCGCTCGTCTTACGTCTTTCCCGTTTAACCAGCTCTCGCAACTTTATACGTACTCACTCCTTCTATAGCTTCGACTCTGTCGCCCCCATCTATTCCTTCCTCGACTCGCCCAAGCGTCCCCACTCTATCTTCTCATCTCTCTCTTTCGCTCTCTCTCTCTCTCCCTCTCTCACTCTCTCTCTACTTTCGGTAATCTTCCTACCCAAGTGTACACGTACCGCAGCCATAATAGCACGGGCTCTTACCCTACCTCTTGTGTTCCATCGGCGGTAAACGCGGATTTGCGACCCCTTCGAGTCAAGATCAAACGATCATTGTGCGCACAACCATGGACCTTGATAGTTTCCTAATCCGAAATTGACGACTCTACCGACGTGGAAGCTTCGACCCGTTATTCGATACCTCGCTCGAAAGCTCGAACAACCACGAATATCTCCGTTGTTAATAACGACGGCTGCAATGTATACCTTCGAAACCCGTGAAAAGTACAATAACGGTCTCTGTGTTTCAACGATTGTATTTGTCCGGGCTGCGGGACGGTGGAGTTTTTAGCACGTCGACTTATCATCGTCGTGGCGAGCATTAGAGTGTCATCGCGAAATTGCTTGTTGGAAAAATATGTTACGAAAGGAAAAATGAAAAAAGAAAGAAGAAAACGTTACCGCACGTTGCTTGACAATTTCTCACATTAGAACCGCTTAGTCCGAAAGTATGAGGAAAAAAAATCATTTCCATTGATTATAACGTCCAGGTGAGAATGGAATACATACTTTCAAACGGTCGTTGTTCCAAGTTCCACTGACGGTATTTCCTGGATGGTATGGAGCTATGATAGATTTCCATTGACGTGGGTCGGTGGACGTGGTTTGGACAACGGGTCGTGGAAATTCTCATCGTCGTGAAGTATCGCACCTATGACACGAAAGGTTTTTCAAAGTTATTTACATCGTTCGTTGCGCTCGTCACGTTGATCTCGCAAAGCTCTTGCCTTCGAAAAGAGGATCAACGAAGCGTCCCAGCGTCAAGAGGCAAAGACAAACCCCCATGCGAAGCGCTTGACGTTGGATAGGTGAGAACGAGAAGGTCGAAAGAGCCGTGGAGTCCATTGAGGCACAGGCGGAAGCAACGTTCTACTCGTGGGATAGTCTAACGACTTTCTGATGAGGCGATGCGGACCGCAACTTCTTCGTAATGGACTCTGTTGCCCGCGTGTGGGTGTCAGCGCGTTTCTCTGATCTCCCTGTGGTATACTACGTACACGTGCGTTCCCGTAAACGTACAAATTTGCAACCGACGTCGTCAAAGCACACGATCAACCCCGCAAACGGGCAAAATCTTCACGCAGCACACGGTCGATTTCCCAATCCTGCTGCACTTCCTCTTCTTCCCAGGTCTACTTCCGGTATTTTCACGAATGACCATCATTCCACCTTTCTTCTCGTTTGATGCTAGCATTTTTTCAATGCTTCGCGACTGATCAACTTCCGGTTGTTATATTTTTTTTCCCATTTCGATTTTTATCTCTGAGCTTTTGAATTTATATCCCAACCGTCGCAGATCGTCGGGGCGTCGCGATGTGTAATCTCGTTCCGGGAGAAACAAGCGAAGCGGTAATTCAAAGTTGAAAATGGCAGCGGTCGGATCACGCGTCAGGTGTTTAGCGAGTTGAGAGAAAGGGGAATGGGACGGTGAGGAGAATGACGAAGTCATTTGGTTGAAGAAGAATCGCAGTCAAGAGGATTGAAGCGAAATGGGCGAAGAGGTGTTGCGCGAAAGCCAGGGACCGCGATGGGAACGAAACGGGCGAAGCAGAGAAGGGCCAAGAAGCGAACGAGGGTTAGAACGTGTAGATGGGATGGTCCGGCAGCGGGCGCGAAACCGGCCGCAATATCGTGGCTCGTGCATGCATGTGGGCGGTATTACCGTGCATCATGTATGTGATATTATATTGCTCGGTGGACTTGTCTCATATCCTCGCCCTCGGTCCCTCCGTGAATTATGAAACAACATGGTTAATGACGCGCCGGAGAATCCAGCCGGTTGTAAATTTCTGCGGGCAAGCGACGTGCTGCGGTGCGGCTCGGGGCCACGGGTCAGGGTTCAGGCGAATATGGAAGGAAATGAGAAAGGTGGGGAATTGAGGTACGAAGAGCGGCGGAGTGGCGGAGTTTGAAAGGCCTCTTTGGAAACGTCCTGCCAAAACGTCACTGGTGCCCAATTCAACGCGGGATAAGTTGTTAAAGTCGGATTTTGACGTCCTAACAATTGCTCGTTGCCGTTTCGTTGTTGTATCGTACTTTAGTTTGGCACGGTACGTCGCAGAGTCCGTGGTAGAATCTGCGAAATTATGACGCTCAATTTGCTCGTTAATGTGGTGAACAATTAAACCTAGATTGGTCACCATATGAAGGAATCCACGACGCTTCGTTTTTTTTTTCGCCCGGAAACTATTGTCGAAAGTATTTTTGAACAATCTGAGTTTGTTCTTTGGAGCTTTTAGAAATCGATTTTAATTGTTTCAAATCAAATGAAACGATGAGAATGGAAGAATGAAGATAATTAGATGGAAGTAACGACGAAATACGAGGATTCTCTCACGAGCTTACCAGACTCGTTAGTGGTTTCTCTCCGGCTACGTTGCCACACTCGTGCAGAATTTCTCCACTGTCTAGCAAGTTCTTCCACACTCGCACCATAGAAGCTATAAGCGCCATGGCAACGCTGCCGCCTAAGTCGTTAGGTCGCACACGGTGACCGATCTACGATTAATGAATAATGAATAAAACACGATTGATCTTCAATCGACGCAGCAGCGTTGCGATAAAATGAAATTTTATTCTACAACTAAAATTAATATTTCGAGTCTTCTAGAAATGCTGTAAAAATCGTGTGAGCTTGTGAAATTTCGTGGTTAATTTTTGGACGCTCATTCAAGTTTGTGGATACGATTAGCAGTAATGTTGAACGTGCTTTCGTGGGTCTTTCCTCGGCACTGTCGGTCATTCGCGTTCGTTGAGTCAAGCGAGAGCGCAAAACCAGCGCATCTCTTGTCCCTCGGCCTATTATACCTCGCCGCGGCACACCCGTGGCTCATGTCGGCTCCAACCTCGGTGCTCCGGTCGACGAAGCATCGTCGGTTTCACGATGTTCAGCTTGTATGCACACAGCATGTTCATACCGAAGGGGTTACGAGAGCCACGAGTGAGAGACGACTGGTGTGCTATCGCTTTGCGGGCCCCGAAACGACGTTCCACACCGCCCTTGGTTGAGCCTCCAATGTCTAGTCTTCCTGGCCCTCTCGTTCTCCAACCTTTGCAACCTCCCCCACGGCCTCTGGCTTCTGAAATTAGAAAACTTTTTATGTACGCCAATTTTTAACCAGCAGCCGCCGCTCTTCAGCGGTAATTACTTTTTAAGCTTCTTCCTCTCGCTCTCACTTCCAACCCGCGCACTTTTGTGCTCGTCGTGCTCTCCGAGCCACGCGATTTCTCAGCACTACCTACTAGATGTACTCTGCACTTACCGGGGCTGCATATTATCTTCGCCTTTCATTCTACAAACGAGGCTTGACAGGCTGAATTGCGGAACCTTTTTTTTTTTGTTTAAAAAAAATTTTTTTTTTTTTACTTCCATCAAAAGTTATTCGTGTAAAGGTCGACCTCAGTGTTATTACCCGACGTTCATTGTTGATAATTCAGTGCCTGACACGTGTAATGAGCATCCACATTTACGAGCTGTGACCGGTCGTAAAAAAGAGTACCGCGCGTTAAATATTTTTCTTCTTTCGCAACTGGAAAAATCTTTTGAAGGTAGTGCGCGAGAGAGCTCGCGACCGATCGAAAACGAGGCGCACGTAGGTTGACAATGAAAATCGGTAATGCGGGTAATAGAACCGTGACGTGTATGCCGAGCACGGAATTTCCGTGTCGTTTCGCGATATCGCTCGGGCGCGTGATCACACCGACAATACCGGATCGAAAGACTCCGGCCATTATCCGACTGTGCTATTACGGACGGACGACCGGGAGACGGAGTCCAGTCGGACTAGCGTCGTGAGGAGAGACGGGGTCAGTGGAACGTCTCGCGTCACGGCTCTCGACGACGACGTCTCGTCTGGTTTCCATCGTACGCGTCGCATTTAACTCCATACAATTTATACGATTCAACCCACATCATAAAACATAATAAAATATACGTGTGTCAGAAAAAAAATGTCATGTTCTCACCAAATTTTCCATTATTTTCTGTTACAGGTGAGTCTCAACGATTTTCCCTCAACGGACGTTCCAGCGTACTGTAAGATAACCCAAAATAAAATCTAAATAGTTTTATTTCGTTACACACGCAACAAGAATATTTTTTCATCGCGCATTCGCCCAGCTCGGAACCCTCGACAACGGTCAAAAACGACTTGCAAACGAAAGCACATAATACCCCGGTAGTTAAATCGTGAGCTATCCTGAGCTCTATAAATAAAATCTCATTTACCTCGTCGCTTTAGCTTCTTCCGCGGTAGCATCTGGCGAGGCGAACAACCGTCGGTTGCCGCTGGTGCGCTTGTGCTGCTGCTGTCTCTCCGTCACGGATACTCGGTTCGCTGGCCAGTTTTCCATTCGTTTCTCCCTCTATCCCGTTTTTTTTCCTGTCTTTGCTGTACTATATCACAGCAGACTCCGAATCCCCCCCCCCCCCCCCCCCCCACTCCCCCTGCCGCTCATGGGCGACCAACGCTCGAGAGCCGGAACACCAACACGGACAAGGCAAAACAGACAAACGTGAGATAGAACTGCAAAACGAATTATTAGCCTCTCGAGAGATATACGGTAGAAGCGACTAAGAGATCTTTTGCACATCGTCGCGATCCGATTCTCCGGAGCATTGTAAAAATATCGTCTAGACCATATTTTTCATTTAAAAAAACATTATTTATTTATCCTTTCGAATGCTTTTTTTGTTTTGCCTTCCTCCTTCCGGTGATCGTGCATTTGCGACATTGATATTGTTGAATCGATCGTGAATCGACGAGTTTAAATTAAAAAAAAAATTAATCAAATGCTAGCTCGCAATTTTTTTCTAGCCGTCAGAGGTTTCACTCTATTATTTCGTGAATTGACAATCATGAAGAGTTGAAAAAACTTGGAAAGAAATGACCGGAGCTGCGCGGAAAGCGTACAATCTGGTGACCGGAAAATCGTGCCTCGAGAATTCGATATGGCTGACGTTATCTCTAAAAGCTTTCGTGGAAACCGTAGAATGTTGCGACAAAAGCGAACGGTGCGGCTCCGAGTCCACACGACGCGGGCGCGTATATTATCCAGCTCGCGTATCGCGACTCCGATGGTAATAGAAGCGTTGATAACGCTACCGCGCTGAACAAACATTTGTACAAGTGTTTCCCTTCCTCTCCTCACTCCCAAAGCACCTTCGATCCGGTAAAACGTACGTTCCTGCCACGGAAACCTTTCACGCATACGCGGAAATTAATTTTCCTTATTAACGATACGCGTCGATGAATTTTCTTCTCCGT
The DNA here is from genome assembly GCA_963971145.1 of Sussaba pulchella. Taxonomy (NCBI): domain Eukaryota; kingdom Metazoa; phylum Arthropoda; class Insecta; order Hymenoptera; family Ichneumonidae; genus Sussaba; species Sussaba pulchella. The sequence continues at coordinate 14,308,406 of OZ020170.1, read as the reverse complement.
TATCACGATTGTAGAAAATTAATTACTCGAGCAAGGTTTACGATTTTATTTTGTGACCGTATTTCGCCGAGCCGCGAGGACGAAGGTTTTCATAAATTATCAAAGGAGAGTCTATTAAATTCGTTCTATACTGGTGGAGCTGAGAACCGTTTGAATTATGAGATTGGAATGGGATAAAGAGAAAGCTAACTCGGATCAAAAGCAAGCGCGCAAGCTAGATCTGACGGTTTTACAACAGTTTACTCGCCAACCGTATCGTGAGCTCTGTAACCGTCGTATGTATCTAAAACCGGGGAAAAATTTAATTCCCTTTCTTCACCGTGGCACAATATCGTGATCGTTTTCTAAAGAAGAAGAATTAATAGAGAATAGAAGAATAATTAAGAGAACAAAACGTCTCCTGTTCTTTTTTCGATTCAATCTGATTTTTGATCTTTTGAATTTTTCGAACCGTATAAGTACTCGCACGAAGCAAGTCAATAGCTGGGAATACTTTGTGAGCTTATATATTTCTGTAGTCGGTGTAGATGATATGTATTATTTATAAATATCTTAATCACTTCGCGTTCTCCGAAAGCTCGCAATAACTACTAGCAGACCGTGGGCTCTCTTGCAGAACCGGAATTTCGATCTGGTCTCTGCAACATCGATAGCACGGTTCTCAGAAATTGGTTCTATCTCGTGCGCATGTTACATCGATAATTTCGCCACCGGAAATTGTCGCTATTCGCGGAATGGAAAGTCCTGTCGTGGAGGATCTCACGAATTATTCAGCCGATATTGGCAAATCGGAGTTCTTACAAAAATGCATTTATTAATATATAGAATATATTTATTATTATATTATTTACGATTGATCAATAATATATTGATTATTATGTTTATGCTATTTATAGGTTATTTTTTTCAATTAATATATCAAATTTTGTCTGTATCGTATCTGACTTTCATTCATCAGAATGTGATGGAATCTCGAAGAGAATGCGAAGGAAAAAAAGAACCGCCACGTCGAGCAGTAAACGAGTATGATTCGGTAAACACGAAATAGTGTGTTCGTCTGGCCCCAACGTTTCTTGCGGAATATAGATACAGTCTTGAATATATATATATATATATATATATATATATATATATATATATATATATATATATAAACGAGGGCCTTCCATAGAAAGTGGAATTCTCCACAAAGGGCCGTGAGTGCAGAACGTGAGGGGAATATGCCGTGCGTGTGTTACTGTGTTGCTCTACGTTTTCGTGCGGCTGCGACCGGGTTGCTCGCATCCAAAAGCCGCCTTACCCGCTTGACTATCCGGCTGAGGTCGAGCTTTGAAGTGTTTCGAAAAGCTGTTCGAGTCTCCGGCCCCAGAAATCCGTAGCGAGCAGGACAGTGGCAGCCTTGCAGTGCCAGTTTTCGGTTTCCGTAGCTTGCTTTTGTCATCCAACGTTGGCGAACAATTCGATACAATTGTTCCTTTCCGCCAAGCGTACCGTTTCCAGTTTGTTCCATTTGTTATTTATTTTTTTGCGTTGTCGAATTTCGACAATTAGAACGACGTAATAGGCGTGATAGGACGAAAAATTAGAACAACACGCTCAAACTGTTCGCAACAATTTATAATTCCAACTTCTTTTATTTTGTAGAAAATGCGTTTAAAATGAAAGACACGAAAATATCCATCGTAGAGACATTTCATGTTTGATTCCGTTTTATGAGAACGATTAAATTCGCGTAAATGGCTAGAATGTTTACAACCGCTGTAACTCTTCTTTCTTCCATTATATTTCGAAACGACGACGCCGCAATGAAAATAAAAAGAATCTCGGCGTAAGACGAGGGGCTCGTTCCGTAATCCTTTCGTCCTTGGGAGGCCCTCCGCAGCGAACGCCTCGGGGCAACGGTGCAGCGGCGGTCGGTGAAAAGTTTTCACCGTCCGCGGGAGTCCTTTTTGCGAAGGAACCGATTGCGCACGGTCTGCAGCTTCTTCGGCAATTCTTTGCTCGGTTCACTATCGCCACTTTCTCGACCACACTCATCGATCGTTTTTTTTTTTCTTTCTTCTTTTCTCCTACTGGTACCATTAGTTTAACCGACTTGTTCCTATACTTCTTCTTTTTCCACTCATTCGTCTTTCTCGATCCATTCATTCCTTAAAAAAAAGTGTATACGTATTTTATACCGTTACATGTATAATATGTAATCGTTTTTCGATCACGTATTCACGTCACGCGAAACATGTTTATCCATCCAATTTTTACGAGCGAATGATCCTTGATATCAAGATGATGCGGTGGTATTTGATCGTTTACGAAATCCGTAACGTGCTGTTCTCAACCATAATCGATCTCTCGGATGAAAAACGAGAACGGTTGACTGCGTCTGAAAATTTGGCAGTCGACCGTTCTCGTGTTTCATTCGAGAGATCAACCGTTGCCGAGAACAACATTCTCGGAAGATCAAACTATCTCCCGCGCACTTGCTGGCAGTCTGAGAAATGCAGACGGCATGTGGCACATCGGTTCGAAAGACAACGAAAAAAAAAAGTGTAAGCTGAAAATGGCTGCCACGAGCCATTCAGTGTATGCCGAGCATCTGACTGTGCTGTTGGTTCGCCGCGAGGCATAGGATTAATTGAAATAAGTAGTACGAAAAACGACACAAAACACTACGAGACGACAAAGCCCGGCGAAAGTACGTGCTGTACGTGATTTTCCAATGGGCGTAAATGGTGATAGGAAAATACTCGGACGGGCCGGAGGGGGGGGGGGGGGGTGGATGGCGGTGGAAACACACGGATGAGGAGTTAAGGGGTGAGGCACAGAGGCGGGGGTGGCTTTCGCGCCAGAAGGAATCCAAAAGGCAAACTCGAACGTACTATTCACGTACCACCGACAAGCCCGTTTAATCAGTAGCCACCGCAATTCGCGCGTTGTTATACACTTTTTACTCACTCCGTTTTCCGCGTTTTTTCTCTCTCTCTCTTTCTTTTTCTTTCTCTCTCTCTCTTCGGCTTTGCCACCCTCCGTATCCCGTATCTGTTCCCCAACTTATCGTCTCTTTTTTTCGCCGACTTGGAGCACAAAACGAAATGCGAAACATCGGCTCCCATCGAGGCATCATCGAGAAGAGATTGGCCGAACCGAGCAGCCATTAAGATTCAACCCTCTGTTTCGTTCTCATCCTGTTTTTTGTGTTAGTTTCTTTTTTTTTTTTTTTTGTTTTTTGGTTCTCCGCCTCTGATATTAAATTCACCGCAAATAAGCTCATTATCCGCGCTATTCGCTGACATTATCCCTGCTCATGTCCGCGCTCGATGTCTCGTTGTCGTTACAATACCGAACCATCGAATTAGTATCATAAACCGAAAGCTCGTTATCTCGATAAAGAGGCTTTCTCAGCCTTCGGAATTTTTTTTTAATTAAAAAAAAAAAATGTTTCCATTCATTCGAGGCTTTTCTTCTTCGTCATTGGCATTGTCTATATTTTTGTCGAAATACATCGAGCAAAATCGCGTGCTCGGACCACACGCGTGTGCAAAACCCGTCGCCATGGTCTTTCCATTGTCCTTCCCTCGGGCCCGTATTACGCCCGCGCGAGTTTGCGCTTCGGCAGGCGATTCCCCTCGAGAAGAAAAAACGGTGGAACAAACGGAAGGCCGTGACGGGGGACAAGGGCGAACCCTTGAGTTGGAAAGAGTTGAAAGAAGCAACGAGGAAAATAGCGAAGTTTGAGGGAACAAGAATACAACGAGAAACGTCGGTCAGCCGCGGGTTTCGATTTGCTTCTGGCGCACGTATCTCGCTAACCCCCCAAACTTTTCGTTTCGGCTATTTTGCGTCGTCTTACCGCACGGCCTCTGATTCTCTCCCTCACGTACCAGCTCGCGGTTGCTCTTTTTCTTTGTTCTTTCGGGTTTTATTGCGTCATCGTGGTATAAATTTTTATAAACATTTTTATTCATCTATTTTTTTTCTTCGTAAACGTTTCTTCTTTTTTTTTCGCTCGCAATAATTTTTTCATTGCTCCGTTGGACCATTCGGTGGTTGGCGTGGGCGATGAGTCTGGCGCGAAGCGATACGTCGGTGTATACGCTTACCCATACATCTCACGTAGTTGCGTATACATAATATCGATTCGTTCCGTGACGATGGTGAAACATTATTTCCGATATATCGCTGCGGCACGTGGATGGTTCGATACTCGCGGGTGTGGTTTCTTTCTCCGCTGGGGTACCAACCGTACGTAGCTCGAGAAGCGAGTAATCGTATGCCAAGGATCGCTGATGGTAACAAGAGCGAGAGAGGAAAAAAAAAGCGAGAGAACGAGCGAATGACGACCGAAATAACGAAGAGGCTACGAGGCACGACTAGCGCCGAGAAACGGGTATAAGTCAAACGGGATGGGGCTTTTACGAGTCTCGAGAGGAGATAGCGTCGAGGGGCCGCGGCCACGCGCGTCGAACCATCCAGCAGCCGCCCCATGGCCAACCCGTTCGAATACGTCCGTACCCGACTCGCCCACCGGGCCATTAAAGGATGTTCAGACTCGATTTTTCGCCGCTCTCGACTTCCCATCGACAGTCTCGATCTTTGTCGTGGGGGGAATTGCCACGAAAAAAGGAAAAAGAAAGGAAAAAAAAGTCTCCCGTTGGTTCTTGACGCGCATTTTCGGTTTATATCGTCGTAATAATGTCTCGTGATTCTGAACACGGACGAGATCAGTGAAATTCGAGATCTCGAGAAAATCGAGAGAAAAAAACGACGAATATTGGAGAAAAAATGATATGTATTTATAATTCGATTCGTTTCACGAACCTTGTCACCTCAAACCTCACCACGAACCTTGTCAAACCTCACATGCTTTATTGATTTTATTTGTTCACGGCAAGTCAAATAGAGAATTCCCAATGGCTCGTGATCATTGAACCATCGAGCGTTGTGCATGAAACCCTCGAAGATGCCGTTCCCGACATCACAAAATTCAATTGGTCGCAGGGCGCAGGCGAGTAACATTTCGTAACATTTTTCCGTCGTGCTGTTCTCGCACGCGTATCCGAGCTCTCAACCGGCGAACACACATGCACACACACATACACACACACATTCACACAGCGGATACGCAGACGTAGATGATAACTCTCCGCGGTCACACGGAAAGCTCATAAAAGTCCGTGGTTACGAAACGATGACGTTATCGATTCCGTATTTTATTCTTATCCTCCGTTATTTCGGTACGAAGATCGTCGACGAACGCGAAAACGTTCGCTGAATACAAAAACTTGGTGCTCGAATACACGCTCCTGTGTGTCCCAAGGAAAAGTAAGCCCAACGGGAAAAAAAGTAGCTTCGTTGCTTCGAGAAATGTCATTTCTTCCCGGAAGAGTCAGGAGTGTGGACAGCGACGATTTCCCGACCCGATGAGCAGCGGCAGCGGCAGCAATGTTCCAGCAAACAGTCTGAGCGATGCGGAGGACTGGACCCGAACTAGACTACTGCCACGGTATTGTGTCCAGTCCACCGTGACTCCACGACGAGAGTAAACTGTGCGGGATCGAGATGGAAGCGAGAAGTTCGAGCTAGTGTATAAATAAAGAAGAAGAAACTGTGGATTCGTACAGTCACGTAAGAACGTTATTAAAAACGACGTAGGAGGATCTCGTAGTTTTCGGAGGCAATATGCGGTTTGTGTTTGCACTTGCACGCGCGCAAACCGTCGAGACCGATAACGCGCCCCACGAATCCAATGCAGGAGGCAGACTTCGGTGGATAGAAGGCTTCGGATTCGAGTATCTCCGCTTCTCCGGCGGCATCGCGCGGTGTACGGTGACGCGTGTGTTTGTATACCCTGTATGTGCACATGCACGAGCTTCGCTGTCTCTGTGTGTGCGCGTAGGTATACAGCGTGAAACCCATTCTGGCTGGGGTCTCTAATTCGGGCTGCTTCGCCCGAGCTCACTCACCCACCACGTTGCAATCTCCAATCTCCACGGAAACCAAGCTGGCAAGCCACACCGGTACTACTTGGTTATTACCGGTCGCCAGCACACGCGAGAAGACGTTATTATCCTTTACACCTGACCTCCCTTCGAAGGACCCGCACACTTGGATCAGTTCTTTTCCATTTAATCCATCCGTTCTCTTTTCCCCGGAGTCCTTCGCTATGTTTCTCGAGAACATTTTTATTTCTCGCCGAGAACGTTCTTCTCATTTTTCATCCAACAGCCTCCGAACTCTTTTCCTCTTCTATTTTTGGCAAAGATTGCGTAACCATCGGAACGACGGGAATCTTTGTGTCACAGAATAATTTATCGGAAATCGTAGGTGATTGATGGAAGATCTCTTATCGAGCGAACCGCGAGGTGATTAACGGAGGCAAATCGATGAGCCACCGGTCCGGCTCATTGGGCTGTGCTAGACCCCCAAACTCGGCGGAAAGAACGAGACGCCGTAGCCGGACTCGCGGGAAATAACGGAGAGAACGAGCGCGGGAAGTGTGTACGGGCAAAAAAAAAGCATTGTATGGTGGAAAAATCATCCTGGGCTATTTACCGGCAACCTACCTACGTATATCTATCCGTGGCCGGTATGGTGAGCTTTTCCCGAGAGCGATATTTCCAATCAGAAGTATTAAAGCGTTCGCTCGTGCAATCATCGCTCTTTCTCCCATTGCTCTGTTATTTCTCTGTATCGTCTGACCTATTCTCCACGAAAGCCGTTGAACGCGAGTGTATCGCTTCGTTTCATTCATTACCAAATATTTGAGTTTCAAATGGAGAATATGGATATATATTCATCAACGCGCATTATATATATAGATATATATAAAATACATAGCTATAGAGACACGATATTCGAATATCGGAATGAACGACGAGACTTCAAACCCGGTGCGGTCCCGTCGCCCGATGAGCCGTGGATTGCGATGGAACGGACGACTACCTTTATCCAGTAAACTCCGTCCTTCTCCATATATATAGTATATATTCGATACAGTACGGCCTGCTATCGAACTGTCGTTTCATCGTCGATCTCGCTATAAATATATTTTTATATACATATATATATATCGAACCCATTTCCGATCTCGTGTTCTATATTCATCCGCCTCCATAGAACCCGTCTCGATACCTGTTTTTTTCTAATAATCGAATTTCACGATTGAAAAATATAATCGTTCGAGGCCTTCGTCAAACACGATGAGAACTAGCTACTCGTTACAAGTTTTCAGATGAACTTTGCGCACAAGTCTCGGGCTTGATATCCTTTTAGACGAGAAAGGTGATGTTGACTTGTTTGCTTCGTGTCCACAGTACGAACTACGCGCATCACTCAACTCTCCTCTCTCTCCCTTTCTCTCTGTCGGTCCTTCTCGCTCTGGACAAATTTTCATTTACCTTGCTCGCGACAAGTTGCCTGTATATACACACACAAACACACGCACAGATATATCTTTGCGGATGTACGTATGCAGGCAAAGAGGAAAAGTCTGGGGCAAGGACAGGGTACGAGCGAAATGAGTAGAGACTGTGATGGAATGAGGCTGGCAAGAAGAGAGACCGCGGGGGTCTTGTTGATCGAAGGCGCGAGGAATAAGAACGAGCTGCTTCTTCGTTTCTCTCGCCCTTCAACGTCCAATCGGGTTTCTCAGCATCGAGTCTAGTCTTCGTCTCGCTCGTAACTTCGAAGTTTCGGTATCGTTCGTGTTCGTCCGTTCGTTCGTCGGAAACTCTCCCTCGGTCTCGTTTCGACGAACTCGGCCGACAAAGTTTCGGCAATCGTGGACACATAAAATCTCCGTTTCCACGGTTCCCAAGCGTACTCCATCGTACCGAAAACAAGCGCGAGAAAGACGAAACTATCGTCGTTCGATCGTCGCGGTAGTCGCCACTTGGTACTAATTCCCTGTGAACTTTTCGAGACTCGAATTTCGATGTCGAAACCTGACGAGACTGGCGAGTGTCGTACGCGCTTCTTCCAATTCTACTCATTTTCGGCAATGTCTTATTTGTTTATTTATCTTCGTTTATTTACCTCAAGCACGGTGGACTAAAAAATGAATTTGCAATTTTTACGTTCAAGCAAATAACTATGAGGATAAATTCGAAACGATTCGGTGAATACACGACGCGAATTTTTCTCTGAGACGACGTACGAAGGAATTATTTTGTCAACGAGTTTTGAATGTGGAAGCAAAAAAGATAAAGCTTAAGAAGATTTCGCGTGCTCCATAACCCCGCGTCTCTCGTTTGTTCGGCGAGCAAGCAAAACCCCAAAGAAACTTCGGGTCGTCGGAGAAACGGGCTGTGAAAAGAGGCAAATAAAAGGAGCCGAGATTGCGGGTCCCGGCGTACACACACACGAGCGCATCTCCGGAACATTTTCGACTTCTTTCTCGATTCTCCGGAGATATTTCAACGGCGAATAAGCTAGTTTTGAAAAATTGCTAGACAGTTTTGTTCCGTTCTCGTTGGAGCTTTTCGCGATTTGGATAAATATATTTTTCGATCAAACACGACCTCTCGCGACGAACATAACTTATTCGAACGTTTCGTCGAGTAAAACGAGCGTTCCGCGACGAATCCATCTCTCGTGACTCCTCCTAGCTGTACCTTTGTTAAAGCGTTGCGGTATATTTGCCTACTCACACGCTGATGGAAATCGTAGAAGTCACCCGGGCGTAAGTAGCTTACTAAAGACTGAATCGCGTTGCAGATTGCGCCTTTTTAAGTCGGTGAAGTTACATAAAAGTGGCTGACAAAGGTTGACCCCGTATCAACCAAGCCAAGTCCAAAAAAAAAATACAAACATAAAAATAATACATATGTTATACAAGATAAGCTGTATAAAAGCTCGTGGAAGTCTTACACGGCGTGTACATCGCTTATTCACTCGTTTTTTTCTCGCCATTACATTTTTCCAAGCCCTCGGCAACGTCACTTCGTCATCATCGAGTCTACGGCTTCGGGGTGAAATAAAACCGCAAAGTGAGTTATCACGGAAGGTATCGCCGGGTTGACGAAGACGAGGACGATACGGAGAACTCCTGGCGTTGTTATTATTCGCTCGTCGTTAGCGCTCCACCTCGCGGAACGTCGAAGGTTGGAGGTGAATGCATATAGCTTAAGCGAAAGACTTGGGGTAGATCGTTGGCGGATCCGACCCCCGGCGAGCCGGATCGTATCCTTACGCTCGGCTTAATGCATTCCCCTTCCTGCTGACACGTGCAACGTCCTTGTCCTCATTTAGCACATCCACCCCGCTCGTTAAGACGAAGGAATCGCACCGGCGTTAGATCGATTGCGCGCTCGTGAAGACCGCAAGACGCTTTGGTATGGATTTTTACAGACGCGAAATTGAAGAAAAAAATTTCTTGTCGAACGACGATGGATATAATTTTAATAAAATTCATTCGTCAAATCGCAAAAAAGCGCAATCGACGTTGGTTCATCAAGCGCGTGTGATCAATCTGAGATCGAACCTAGATTTTGACAGCTGCACGGGAGGTTCAAATCAATGGCCCAACGACGATGACGCATCGCGTCGAAGCACCACCGCTGGGAGAGTTGAAAGCAAACCAGGATCTTCCCGGATCAATGTATGTACGTACTCACACGCATACATATACATGTCTGGAGAGACGTACGCAAATTCCGATGCGAGTGCGCACGATGTGGTATTCTTGGGATCGGATCTCGAGGATCACATGCCACCGGAGCACTATCGTCGCTGAATAATTGAATACGTAGAAAGCAACGCGACACGTATGCGTCGCGTCGGGAAGGTCTGCTCGGCAAACTACACCGTAGGTTAGGCCCCTTTCCCGGTTTCATACGGTCACCCCTTAGCGACCCTTCGGTTTATCGTGCGGCGCACGCTGTACCGACAGGGGCCAAAGTGTACGAGCTGTCGGGTCTTGTACGGGATGCCGGGCGAGGTGCTACGAGCGAACGGCTTGAAACTCGTAGACAGCCCGGACGCACCGTCCGTAACCGTCACATATTAGCTATCGTATGAGGCGGCTTGGTTAGCAAGGGTTAAACGCCACCAAATGTCCGAATAATTCTCGAGGGATACAGAGAGAAAGATAGAGAGAGAGAGGGATAGAGAGAGAACGCGCGTGTACAGGACAGTCTAATGGCGGTTTGACCGGCAACGAGATGTCTCACGTGCGTTGTATTAGACTATACAGGGACGAGACGAGGGTCCGGCGGTAACCAAGGTGGAGCCAGAGACGTGGATGAGAGCCAGAAGCAAGAACGTAGGGAGAGCGAAAAGGGACGAGGATATTGCACGAGCGCTAGCAAAATGTACGATCTTTGGTTTCGCCCAAAGGGCCAAAATTCTCAAGAGCCAGGCGCGGTCTATAGTCAGCCCAACTGTGAGACTCGCGGCATCCGCTCGCTCGTAAAATGCAAACGCGGCCAGTGAGAAGGTGGAGGTACACCGGAGTTTAAGTTCTACGATTTTGTTGCCCCCCCCCCCCTCCCTACCCTCTTCCTTCGTCTCCCATGAGAACGGGAAACCATCCGGGAGATGCGACTTCGCTCGCTATGCCCTAACGCGTCTGCCTCCTTCGGGTTCGTTCCACTTATCTCGCTCGCTCGCTCGCTCGCACGCGCCGCAGCGCGTAGATTCGCTCGCTAAATTCTCTCTTTAGTTTGCTTACTTCCTCGCTCCTGCTCGAAGAACGCGGTGCACGCGGCAGAACAGGCCTGGCGTAACCAACCACGCTCGGCGATAATGAAATCCATAAATCCGTAGGAACGCTCACCGGTGGTCCCGACTGCAAACCGCCAGTCTGACGCGACTCCGTCTCTACTTTGCCTCTCCTCGGTCCCCCTTTCTCTCTTTCTCTCTATCGCTTTTCGTCTGCCGTTCTGCTTCGCTCGTGCCCCATCGTCCCATTTGCTTGCAAAACGATCGAAGACGGTCGCAGCTTCCGGAGCGTAGTCTTGTCGTTCACGGGAATCCAAAGTGGCAATGGACGAAGATCAAATGCAGCATATCGCGGTTGCTAGTTCGAAAAATTGTAACCCGAAGGTTCTGGTTTGCAGAGCAATGCATGCGTCATATCCCAAGGGGAAAGGGCGAGGTCATGTCATATATCTCAAGATTTCGCTGGCACGTAGAGTAACAAACAAAAATTGCGAAAGCCGGAACTTTCGTGCCAAAAGCGCCGTTGAGAATTCCGTGCTTGCACGTTGCCACGGTAGTCGAAACGCAGCTCCGGGAATTAACTCCCCCCCACCTCCACAACGGGAAGTGGACGTCGCGTAAATATCCAAACTTCGATACACGCTCCTGCCCAAAATGTGTACAGCAGGTTGGACCGGACGACTGTCGAGGGGAGAGGAAAACGGATCTCGTAACTCGGTGAGAATTCTCCAGCTCTCCAGGTTCCGCTTCTCTCGCCTTTTCCCTCCGGTAAAACTTCACGGCTGTACCTCCATCCGCGCCGAGTTTTCCCCGCGAAATGCTGGCACTCTCCGATCCTGGTTCTCTCCCCTAACATTTTCCGACGGGAACCGTGGGGTCGCCGGCGAATACACCCCCGCGCATATACGGCCTAATAGCTTAGACGCAATGTAGCTGACGTTACGGCTAACACACCGAATCCGGATTGAATGGATATTTCGCGACGCCGATGCGTATCCCACCGCAGAATAGAGCATATACGCGGGAACCGAATGGAATGTGTATTTCGGAACAAATACAATTTGAATGAATCAGCAGTAAAGTCGAAATGGCCGCGAAGCGATCCAAGGTTATCCTGGATCCTCTATCGTCGTGGTTGGCGAAGAACAACAGCCACTGGTATTACGTGTTCCCGAAGGGGACTTGTGTACGTACCTACCTATCGCGGATTTTTTTTCGTTTGTTTCTTTTTCGTTTTTATTTTAATTTTATTCTTTTTTTTAAACTTCCGTTTCTCTTCGCTTACGGCTTTGCATGTTTTTGCGCATCGCCTCCGTCTCTGTTACGTCCTCCCACGCTTCTCTTTCCGCTCAGGCGATGTCTTTTTCCATTCCCTTGTTTAGCGCTCGTTCTCGTTCGCCATTTTTCCTCTTTCCAATGATTCTGCAACCTTGCCGGCGCAAGTTCGTCTCCAAAGCCCCGTACCAGCCCCCTAGCATCGGGCGTACCCGCGATACCAATTCCCCAGAAACTCCGACTATGGTCGGACGGGTCTTTTTCTCTCCACCCTACCTCTCTTTTCCTCCCTTTCTCTCCCTCTCGCCCGTCGCTACGGATAAATAACGCTATACTCCCGTCACGCCCCAACTTCTCCCGTAATTTTACCCGTCTGCTCTGCGGTTCCAGTTTCCTCGTGAGATTTTGAATCTCGATAAATAGAATCCGCACGAGTGAATGGATAAACACACACGTGTGTCATACCTCGTTGCTCCGACGGAATTAGAAAATCCAGGGATGCTCTCAACTCAAACCTACGTTAAGCCCCGATTTCCCTCTCTCACCGAACGAACGATATCAGTGACATTTTTAGCTTACAACCATTTCGCAAAAATTCTCATTTACGCGCTTCTACGAGATCGATAAAACGCGTCGCTGGAATTACACGGAAAAATAAGGAATAACCAGCGAGAAAAAAAAACCATTCCGTGTTAGTCCTGTGAGTAGATATTACGGAGGTAAAAATATTCATGCACGAGTGAATTACTTTCAGTCCGGAGTAATTTCTCCACGGCGAAGGCTTGCAAGTTGTTAAGTGGGAATAAGTTTCGTTGGTGCAGTCCGGTCGATAACCAGTGACGCTGCATGCGGTAATATCGTGCCGCGAAGCACGCCACGAATATATATATTTATATATATACATATATATTAGTATATAGATATCGCAGACAGTTCATCTGTGCAATAGTTTCCATAGTTCGCCAGACCGTAGCGGCGCATCAATGTGCAAGCTCCACATGTTCTTCCACCCGTCCACGTTCGCCAGAAGCTGACCCTCGACCACCGGAGTATTCCCCAAACGGCTTGGGGTTCGTTCGTTCGTTCGTTCGTTCGTTCGACCGGCCGTCCGCTCGCCGCATCACCGCAATTCGTATTCTCCGACCTCCGCAATGGAAGCTCCATACACAGCACGTGACGGTACAGTGCCGAATCTACTTCGGCATCCCCGACCGACCCGGCTACGATAATGCTCCAACACCGACTCCGGTGAGCTCCGCGACCACCGGCCACTGTGATTATAAACTCGATCTATGACCCGAAACGGAGATACGGTCCGTCGTCGTCTCATTGTTTCCGAGAATGTTTTATCCTCGATCGTGGCCGCAATACCGCGACGAAACGTACGAATTGTTCGAATTGTTCGATAAAAAGTGTCAAATATTATCCGTGCTCGACATCCTCCGTTATAGAAATAACATTTGTTTTTTTGTAACAAAAGCATGCCCGGTACACGAATATTATTCCGCGGCGGGGATAAAATTGAAATTACCGATAATCCGAGCTGTTCCGATAATCGTGTGTATTTCGTTTTCGAAACGAAATTGCGCGGTACACCGGAAGGCCAGGCAAAAAGAGGATTACAGAGGGTACAAAGGAAAGTAAAGGACGGAGTTACATATCTCCCCGTTAATTACCTGCCAGCCGCTTGACAAAGGTTTAAGAGCCTCGTACATCGCCGGAATAAAGAAAGGATCGATATCCACCGTTTTGTTCTTTCATTACCAGACGTATAATAAACGTACCGCGCAAGTCTGCCACTCATAATCCAACCACGAAGACGATACTTCGTATCCACCGCCTGTCCGCTCGGGGGCTTTCAGAGAAACCTACAAATTTACCCGAGATAAAGGCCTCCCACGCGACCTCCCACGCAATCATCGTTGGATTTATCGGATGCAGCGGCTCTCTGTTGAAAAACCCGACTGTATATGACGCAAGTTGCAATCAGAGCTTTTGTAAAATCAATGAGGATTTCCGTGCGTTGTAACCGTCGATATCAAAAATATACATACGCACGATTGTGCGAATTAATCTCATGTCACTGTCGACCGCGCTTCACTTCGTCGACATTGGACGACCAAAAAAAAAAAATCGAATTAACATTTTTCAAAATTTTTCATCTTTCAACTTTTTATCGATATCTTTTTTTTTTAATGGACGCGCGAAACAACGATCATTAATATTGTCGTGTGGCCGTACGAGCCAATACGTCGAGTTTGTATAATAGCTTGGAGCGTCACGCGAGTCGTCGGACAGTTAACGGGGAGAAATCTGAATAGCGAGAGGGCGAGAATACGAGGACAACACGCGGGTACGGCTATAGCTGTGTCATCACGCGCGTGCCGCAGCGATGCATCACCGAATGACGGGAATCGCGGCGTAACGCGCTCGCTCGCCCGCTCGCAAATCACCCCGGACCCGCTTTTGCGAGGCTACGTTTCTCCCTTCTCTCGATTCCGCAGCTCGCCACAATCTCACCCGCGACTGCAGCGCGATTGTTCCGCGCTCAATATCAACATTGTTACGCGAATTGCATTTCTTTCGGTCTTTAAAATCGACCTTTCGTTGAAAAAATAATTATAATAATGATAAATAATTCAAAAACTTCTTCGTCGTTCTGTCGACGAATCGGATCTTATTATTTCCGTGAAAACTAAAGTTTTGCTGTGTGGGTATGAAATTCTCGACCGAGGAAATAAATAGTTCGGAAAAAATAATGAAACAAAAATCATAATATTATGATAATGTGCATTTCGTGACGACGCGGAGCTCGAAGGGCACTCCGGCGTGACCGAGTTTCTTATCGTCGGTCAATCTCCGAGTCTCTCCCGCCACCTCGAGCTTTTCTCCTCGCGTTTTCGCTGCTTGTTACTCGCACACGACTCACGGCTGAAAAACACGACTCGTAAAGCTTTGAACGTTGCTCCCTGCCGCGGAAACTGTGCTCGGTAAAAAATATATATATAAAAGCTACGATGACTGGTAGAACCTGCGGAAGAACTCTAGAACTACCCGGGAGTCGTGCACCGAACAGGAAACCCCTGCTTCCCTTCCCTCGCGCCACCCCGTCTTGCGTGCTTATTACCCTACAGTTGCTTTCCCGCCCTGGCATTTTACCTTCCGAAAAACATTGTTTTCTTTCAATAACCGAACACTTTTTTCCGCTAAAACAACACGCGATGAAACGAAAACACGTAACAAAAAAATTATAATAATTGTGCCCCACGAGATCGAAATTCCAAAATGATCGCTTCGCCAGGATTCGAGTGATTGCGCAACATCGTAGTGTATCGTCGCGAAGGAATCGGTGTCGCCCTGTTGTGCCGTGT